>CM065125.1:18237500-18772500 GCA_033026305.1 Cirrhinus molitorella | reverse complement strand
ATCACTGCTTTCATATTCTACACGATATTACATGATCGTTCCTGAGAACGTTTCTGAAATGTCTTTCGGTTCTTCTCGTCGTCTTCACCTTCCAAAGAAAATTTTCACTAGTTCCTGGTCTAAACAAGGTTTCTAAAAGTAGTTTTTCAAAGTGATGCTTTACACCATGTCTACACCGGACGCGAGCGTCGTGTCGCGAAGCGACGCCACAAAATATTATAGAACGGACCCATTATAATCAGTGACGCTGTCTACACTGGATGCGACGCGGCCCGACGCAACACGACAAATCTCCGACAATTTCAACGGTCACCAAGCATCGCAAATCCTCAAAAGTTTTTTTATATTTTGATTAAAAAAAATCTATGAACATTTATGACATTATACTTTGTATTATATGACGCATGCTTCAAATTACAAAAACGAATTAATGCTAATGCAAGGGTATTTCTAATGCAGCGTCTGTGGAGAGACGCAAATTTTACATCGATCCTTTTTCTCATTGTCTTTAGCAGTCTCTTTGCTCTTTTAGAACACTTAAACACTATCAGGAGTTTTCTTTTGCTATTTGAGCAAATCGGAATGTAAAAAATATATTTGTGGTACTCTCCCATTCACTGCTCTCGAAGACGACTTCCACTGTCGAGAAACCCAGAAATGTGAAAAAGGTGCATAAACTGATGTGCCATTCTATTTATGATGTACTGACACAAAGTTCAAATGATTTGCAATGGTCGCATGTCGTGTACAGTGTAGACATTTAGGCTATGTCCAGCAACTAAATGATGCAGTGCAGATGCATTGGCAACTTGTGTTCAGAGACATTTCAAAATGGCGGACGGCTTGCATATATACAGCGGCCCATAGAGACAGCTGCTAATAGGGCATTTTGCTATACATATATTTGCATCGGATATCGGATATACATCCGAAAGCAAGCAACTGACTTGCTGCCTCGCTGCCTTATCAGGCAATGACTTTGCAGACAGCGTTTTTGCACAAAAGCGCCTCATGAAACTGATTTCGGACAGGATTCTGAGGCAGCATAACAGTTTAATGATCTACAACAAAATAGAAGGAGTTTTGATGATAACTGAACGAATATGTAATTATTATAATACAGATTTCTCACTAGAAATAACATTAAAAGTGCAAAAAGTTAGTCAGAAATATACATTTACACAAAAACTGATCACCAAACGTTCAGACGCTCAACCGTCACCGAATGGAATGCACAGGTTTGTGGGATATCAAAGGCAGCGAAGGATACATCTATGCTGCTTTCAAAATTCGATCAGAAGAAGGTACCTCCAGAGAAAGGAAGTGAAGGAGAATTTGGATTCGGACGTGCCTAGATGACTCCAAAAGCAATATTTGAGAGCTATGTTTCAAGGTAGAACTGCACTACAAACCAGTGTACTCATAATTAAGATAATACATTAAAATAATACGGTAAGACACACCTATTTGCAAAATCAAATAGCAAAACTGACTGTTTTGTACAGCTAAAAATAGCTGGACACAGATGAGACTGGAAACCAGACTCATAAATTTTACAAATGGCCACGCCCACTCTTACAGGAAAAATAAGGTGGATAAAGGACCTTTTGTACAATGGACAGTTTCCATGGATGTTTAAGTTTCTTCATGGAACCATATATGCCAATATAGAACCTTAGTTTTAAGGGTGTGTTCACACTTGTAGGTTCGTTTTGCATTTAGTCCTGGTCCGCTTTGCGTTCACACTGGCAGGCATTTTTGACAGCAAACCTAAAGGCATAGTGATACGTTCACAACCTGATTGGTCAGGTTGAATGATGTATATTTTGTGACAGAACTCACTGAACACTAAAAACAAAAGGAAAAGGTGCGTTCAACTTAAAGCTGCAGGTGTATGACATCAGAGTACCTACCTATTCATTGATCGTCTGCTCACCACTGCTGTATTTAGAATACACCTAATGCCGTCTGCTGGATGTGTACCGTGTACATATGATTTTATTTTTACCACATGCGAACTTACGAAGAGCTCATAAAAGGCACTTTACCTCATCGTTGTCATTACTTCCTGTTTTTGGTTTGTTTAGAAGTATTTGGTCCATGTTGCGTTCATATTTCTTTCGAACCACACCAGAGTTCATTTCAAAGTGGACAGAGACCCATCTTTTTAGCAGTCTCGGTTCGTTTGTTTGGTGCGCACCAGGGATCGGATGGCAGTGTTCACATTTACTCAAATGGATCATGTCGCATAGCGTTGCATCTTGTCATTACTTCCTGTTTTTGGTTTGTTTAGAAGTATTTGGACCATGTTGCGTTCATATTTCATTCGAACCACACCAGAGTTTGTTTGGAAGCACACAGAGACCCATCTTTTTAGCGATCCACTTAGTAAAATGACAAGTGTTAACATACCCTAAGAGCGTATTATTCTGGAATTCCTAATATGCCCTATAGTACACTAACGATGCTTTAACCTCTGACCTCTGCCGAGAAAACTAAGTTTAGAGAATCATAAAGGCAGGCACGGCGCTCCACGGGATCTCAGTCTGGACAATGGAGAACGAACCGAGGGCATAAATCCCCCTCCCAGCTGTGGGCCTGGTCCGATCCCCATGTGAAATTCCTGAGAGGGGTCTGGAGGAGCCTTCAGGGCAGAGAGGGCTGGCAGGGTGCGGGGTTTGTGGGAGTCTGATGAGCCTCAAGATTTAGGTGGGGACACGGGTACCGCAGGAGGCCGATTTGATGCACATTCTTGACCCCCTCGTGCTTTCGGTGTCTCGTACGTGTAAGCGAGTAGGTTCAGGGAAAGTTAGAGCACGCATCGCCCCCCTCGTTTAAAGTCTCATCTAAGTCTCAGCTTGCCTCATGCCAGGTTTGATTCCCAGAGTTTCCATGGATGAGGCTCGGGGAGCGAGGGTAATAATGTGCGCCTTTGTGAGGAAGTTCAGACTGAGGAGCGGTGCACGCAGAGTTCAGGACGAGGTCGCGGGCGCTACGCTTGGGCCAGACACACATCTCATATCGGCGACTCGAGAGAGAGCAGAGGCACTGTCTGTCTGTGAGAGAAAAACAGCATGAATCACTACAGGGAGCGGGAATTGTGGCGAGGGCTGCAGTTTTTTGGTAGGCCCTCGAAATGCTGGAGTTTTCAGTGAGGATTTGTTTGCTGAGACAAAAGTGTTCTTAGCGTCTGTTTGTTTTGATAGTTATCAGAGCTCTCGTTGCACAATACTCTGGAACAGCACTGAGCATTTGAAGATGAGCAGGAACGGATGTGGCTTCTCTGGATGGAGAGAAGAAAAACGTTTTTTGTTAGAGCATTACGACATTATACTACTTCACCGTATTCAGTCGTTGAATACAGTCTTCAGTGTCACATGATTCTTCAGGAATCATTGCAATGTGCTACATTTAGAGGAATAAAAGTGTTAATTTCTTAAACTAAAATAAAACTTAGAAAATATAAACTTACTGACCCCAAACTTGTAGTGTACTTCAAACTGTTATATAACAGCAAATTCAAGCTTGCAGTTTTGCCTGTTACTTATATGATTACAGCCAAATCACAGTTCTGATGATATTGAGTACAACAGCACATCTGCTCATGCGATTTGCTTAATTCTCAGGCATTTGTAGCACATATACAGTGCTTGCGTTTTCTGTGAGGATTTGTTTACTGTGACAAAAGTGTTCTTAGCGTCTGTTTGTTTTAATAGTTATCAGAGCTCTCATCACACAATACTCTCTAGCACTGAGAGTTTAAAGAGGAACAGGAGCGGATGTGGTTTCTCTGGATGGAGAGAAGAAAAAGAGGTTTTCTGGTTTGATGAAAACCAAATCCTGTACGCTGCTGCTTCAGCAGAATACCAAACGAGGAGAGAGGGGGACAGATGAAACGTTTGCCATGTAGTCTACCATTCTTTTGCTGCTTCTTGATGTACAGTGAATTTCAGCATAACGGCCCAAGATGTGTAGAAATCAATTTGTTCAAAAAAAAAACAGCAGATTCTCAAGCAGTCTGACATATGTAATCTGATTTCAAAAATTACAAGGATAGTTCACCCAAAAATGAAAATTCTGTCATTAATTACACCCTTGTGTCGTTTCAAACCTGAAAGACCTTTGTTCATCTTTAGAACACAAGATATTTTTGATGAAATCCCAGAGCTTTCTGACCCTGCATAGACAGAAACGTAACTGACACGTTCAAGGCCTAGAAAGGTAGTAAGGGCATTATTAAAATAGTCCATGTGACAGTCAGTGGTTCAACAGTAATGTTATTAAGCTACGAGAATGCTTTTTATACACAAAGAAAACAAAATAATTACTTTTTTCAACAATTTCTTCTCTTCCATGAACTAACTACAGCTTTTGTCATGTAATTTGGTTGCTAAATGACGTTGTGATGTCACTGCGTGGTGACATCATCATGTAATCACAATGTAAAACAGCATAATTACATTTTATGGAGTGTATTGCATGCTACACTTTAAGAAAAGGCTGTAAAAGGCTGTTAATTTTGTTCATTTTAAGGACTTTTCTCTATTGTTTTTTTATAGGCTTTTTACCTGAATTTAAAATGTCACATTGTATTTTGTTTTCTCAGGTTCTCAGGTCCAATTACAAGTACTTTTTCTATTTTTCTACATATATTTTAACTGATCAACAAGTGCAGGAACAAACTAATAATAAGGTGTTATCATAAATAAACAATTTTTTATAGAACAGTTCCTGAACTTATAAAACTTAATTCTTGCTATATGTGTACTGCTAAACACCTTTGATTTCACCCTTTTGATTTTTGTGTAATTTAGAGGTAAATATGTTTTCCTTTTTATCATTTGTGACCCTGGACCACAAAATCAGTCTTAAGTCGCTGGAGTATATTTGTAGCAATAGTCAAAAATACATTGTATGGGTGAAAATTATTGATTTTTCTTTTATGCCAAAAATCATTAGTATATTAAATAAAGATCATGTTCCATTAAGATATTTTGTAAATTTCCTACCGTAAATATATCAAAACTTAATGTTTGATAAGTATGCAATGCTAAGAACTTCATTTGGACAACTTTAATGGCAATTTTCTCAATATTTAGATTCTTTTGCACACTCAGATTCCAGATTTTCAAATAGCTGTATCTCGGCCAAATATTATCCTATCATAACAAACCATACATCAATGGAAAGCCTATTTATTACACTGACATATAAATACATACCTCAAGTAGCGTAATAAAAATGCAGCAAAATGTGCCTATACCAACGTAATAAAAACATGCCACGGTCATGTATTGAACGTGTGTTTTAGTGCCACTATCTGGAAATTTAACTTTGAAACTGCCTCAAAACGTGTGCATAATTAAATATTTAGAGGCATGTATTTTCATAAAAGTATGAATTTCTTTAAAAACGAGAAGAACAATCTTACAGACCTCAAACTTTTAAACGGTAACGTATCATTCTCAAGCAATATCATGCTCACATTGTGTCTGTGGCCTTCAGTTTACAGCCAAATCACAGTTCTGCTGACGTTCAGTACGACAGCACATTTGCTTATGTGATTTGCCTAATTCTCATGCATTTGTAGCACATTAAACAAGAGACTCCAGCAGGTCTTCAATGCAAATGGTGCTCCTCAGAAAACCCTTTGATTGTGAAGCCTTTCTGGATGACAAGGCCACAGTTCGATGACACAGGCTCGTGAAGAGGAGGAATGTGCATCTCGGCCCCGCGCTAGCAGGCAAGCGATCCCGCCTCAGCCCCACCGAGGGGGCGTCTCTGGTCACTGTCCATTAGCTCTGACTGGTACTGCCCGCACAATGGGCGCACTTTGTCCAGGCCTGTCAGGGATGCACTGCGGTAGGCATGAGGGGGTGGTTCGGGAACCTTTGATCCGCAGCAGCTCACTCGCTGGGGTGTGCCGTGTTGGAAAACCGATCCTCTGATATTTCTGTCTCTGTGCATCACTGTGATCCAAACTATACAGCGAAGGAGGGGGGAGGGCGACAGAGAAAAAAATGCAAAAAATCTGCAAATTATTAAAAGTTCTGCCTTGGACTAGCTCAAGAGGGAAGAAAAGACATATTTCTACTCTTTTTTTGTGTTGTATGTCTTAATTAGATAAAAAAAGAGGGGGAGTGAGATAAAATAGATAAAAGACGCTTTTGTGAGCATGTGTATCTGTAATGTTTATATAGATCTGACCCCGAGTCTGACTGTCTCAGACAGTATTGTTGAAAAGCAATGGGTTATGGCCTCTACATGTTCTTATGTATCAGATGTACATGTTTGAACTCTCTCGTATGAGTGTGTGTGTGTGTGTGAGACGAGGGTAACCACTTGAAAGTGCTCACTGAAGTGTGATGACACAGAGACATGCTGATCAGTGCGCCCGTGAAACGGAGAATGGGAGTCGCGTCTGTGTGCGAGTTAAAAGGCATAGTTCAAGCAAAAATGAAAATTCGCTCATCGTTTACTCACCCTCATGTTGTTTCAAACCTGTTTGACTTTCTTTCTTCTGTGGAAAATGAGGTATTTTAAAAAATGCTTACAGTGAAAGTCAAAAGGGTCATGTTGTTTTGGACCCCACTGACTTTCATTGAGTGTGCAAAAAAAAAAAAAAGTTTTTCAAAAGAAAAAAGAAAGTCATACAGGTTTTAAACAACTTTAACGTATTTAAATTTTCAGCCTTGAGAGAAAATCTATTCTAGTCAATTCCAGTAGCTCCTTTTGTCTGTCTGTTGAGAAACTCAAGCTGTTCCTGCACTGTATTTAATTCTGTTGCGTTTTCATCCAGTATTGCTAACTGTTATCTTTCTCTTTTTCTTTCTTTCTCTTCGTATCTTCCACCCTCGTCTGTCCTCTCCTCAGATAAGATGGTTTCTTCCGCTCATTTGTAGACGGTCTCTTCGAATTCCTCTCGATAACAATTGCTTCTCGGGTCAAATTATAACTCTTGGTGCGGCCCTTTAGACATCTATTACTTCCATTTAAATATTTAAGCAACAAAGTTTTACAAGCTCTCCCTTGGGTGCATTTAAGAGGGCCGATACTGCCTGCTCACTGTCCCATGATGAGATGAATGGCGTGGTGGTGGAGTCATCCCAGATCGGATAACTGGCCAAATTATGGCAGACACTAAGAAGCGCTTCTCACAATGACCTACAGAAAACAGTAGACAAAAGACTCTATTCTAGAGCTGGACAATGAAGGAGGTCAGGGAAGACACCTGAGACAAGCGTCGGCCCATAGGACGGAGTATGACAACATGAGGTGTACTCTTCAGATGTACACAAAGACATTACAGTACACATGTGAACGCAAGATATGCGCAAACTAATATACAATCCATTAACAAGACAATGCTGTCTTTCCAAGGTTTATAAAAAAATACTCTCTGATTTTCATTCATGTTTATTTTGTCTTAAGCAAAGAAGAAAAGACATTCTGTTCAAGTGTCAGTTGATCTAATAAGGCAATACAGTGATCTGTCACGACACATTAAAGGAACACTCCGCTTTTTTTGAAAATAGGCTCATTTTCCAACTCCCCTAGAGTTAAACAGGTGAGTTTTACCATTTTTGAATCCATTTAGCTGATCTCCGGGTCTGTCATTAGCACTTTTAGCATAGCTTAGCATAAATTACTGAATCAGATTAGACCATTAGCATTTCGTTCAAAAATGACCAAAGATTTTGGATATTTTTCCTATTTAAAACTCGACTCTTCTGTAGTTACATCATGTACAAAGACTGACAGAAAATGAAAAGTTGCAATTTTCCAAGCTGTTAAAGATAGGAACTATACTCTCATTACGGCGTAATAATCAAACTTTGCTGGGTGCAGCGGGCACAATGATATTACACAGCACCTGAATATAGTCCCTAGGCAACTTCCAACGTGACCAGCACTAAGCCTCTAAGGTAACAGTAAAAATTTTCAGGCGCCTGCGTAGTACCATTGCGCCTGCTGCACCCATGGTATGGCAGCAAAGTTCCCTGATTATTACGCCAGAATAAGAGTATAGTTAGTATCAGCCTGGAAAATTGCAACTTTTCATTTTCTGTCAGTCTTAGTACACAATGTAACTACAGAAAAGTCAAGTTTTAAATAGGAAAAATATCAAAAATATTTGGTAATTTTTGAACGAGATGCTAATGGTCTAATCAGATTCAACGATTTATGCTAAGCTATGCTAAAAGTGCAACCGGCAGACACGGAGATTGGCTGAATGGATTCAAAAACGGTAAAACTCATTTGTTTAACTCTAGGGGAGTTGGAAAATGAGCCTATTTTCAAAAAAAGTGGAGTGTTCCTTTAAAGAGCCACAAAACAGTATTTATTTTTAGAATTTCCTAAAAAATGACAACATTTTAAAGCTGAGACCTTGATTCATACCAGAAGTAACCTGCTCTGTCTTACTAGAAGCTCTTAACTTTACTTTTTCAGATCATTCAGATTTTTGCTTTGAATCAAGGTTGTTTTTCATGCTTGTTGTTTCTATTCAAGGTCAACTTTGAGGTTAAAGAAATGTTATTAAAACATCTTTTTTACTTAAATATCGACCTTGTGATATTAAATGTGTCAGAACTGAACAGAGTAGTTGAAATGGCAAAATATCATATGCTGAGTACAGCGGCACGATTAATCATTAAAAGATCGCAATCTTGATTCAAACACTCAAGCAATCTAATTTCCAAATGACAATGATTCGTCTGTGTCTATTAAACCTTTTATGAAGTCAGACGCAACATTCAAATCTGTGTGTGCATTCTTCTGTCACAGAAAGAGCAGTTATCATGTTTAGGTATGAAACAGCTTCACAAAAAATCTTTGCAACCGTAAATAGTTCAGATAAATAAATGATGTCTATGGTAGCGATCAAAACAGCAAATCGTCTTTTGAAAGTAATTCGCGCTTCAAATATCTTTGTTGATTATATTGTTTCGCCACCAGGTGGCGACAAGTGACTGTTAAAAATGTATTTGTCACGGAATCGTTCAGTCAAAAGATTCGTTCAAAAACACTGATTCATTCGGACAAGTGTAGTATTTATGAGTCTTTGAGTCATCCATTCAAACATTTTTTTTTAACAATTTATTAAAATGAATTAAACATTTTTTAATAAACTGCAGCAATTAATATTTGGTCAAAGAATTGTGTTAAGTCCAATTCTGTGAAACATATGGAGCTGTAATCATAACTGAAAAACACGAAAACACTGCCTCTAGTATTCTGTTGGAAACTGCAGTGATATGTATTTATTGATACATATTTCACATCTTGAAAAAGTTCCCACAGGTACGTTTTCATCATTAGGTGTATCACGGTTTCCACCAAAATATTAAGCAATTGATTTCAACGTTGATAATAATTAAGAAATGTCTCTTGAACACATACTTTAGCAAAATAACATATAATACATTTTTCTGGTTCCACTGTCAATTTTGACTTGCTCACTGGAGGGTTTTAAATAAAAAAATTCTATAAAATGGAAACAAAACATAACATTACATAACATACAGTATAAAAATGCAGTAAAGCCACAAAATATGCAGTGCAGTTTTTGCACTGCTGTCTTAATGAGGCACCTAGCCTCGAGTCAGGCGTGTGTCCCCCGTGAGAGGCCTCCTCAGCCCCGTGTCCGTATCATCTGTCATCATCATACTCAAAATTCTTTCACCTGCACCCTAATCCCTTATTATTTACCTGAGAGCCAGGATGACAGCCATCTCTCTCTCGCTTACTCTCTCTCTCTTTCACAATCGTATCATTTCACTGTTCCCTCTTTACCTTTTTTGCAATGATGATTAATTTGAAGGGCATAACACAAATTGGAGAGAAATTAGACAGATGACAGACAGTAGGGTGGAAAGCCAAATGGACTAATTTGTTAAGAAGCTTTAATGGGCTTGTTATAGATGTTACATTACTGTAGTCTCTATAAATTCCTTGCAGACAAAAACATACTTTTTTTGCATTCTGCGTCTGCATTACTGTGACCCTTTGACCTTTTGGGGTTGTAAATAAGGTCTAATGAGATTCTGTTTTATACCCACTCTTGGGAGAGAACATCATAGGTAAGCAAAGAGTCTATTAATAATGCACTATTACGTTTTGTCAGCTGCCAGTAAACCACAGATCAAGAGCAAAAATGTGAGGCCATGGAGAAGAATTCTTCATCATTGATTCACTGGCAATTTCCCAGCATTGATTTCCCTTTGTTGCCACCTTCCCATCTGAGACATTCTGAATAATTGATAAGAAAACAATATTCTCAGCCCAAAGCTGAAGCCTGTTACACATGATAACTTGCCTGGAGCCGCTATAGAGCTAACTCTAGACAGCTATTTTGGAGTTGTACTTTAGGTTTTAAGAACCATTAAAGAGTTTTTCTGCTTACATTCTGTTCACAGTGTCATATGCTTTCTGAGTGGATGATATTGTGTTTTTGATAACTTTTGATTGTATGGTGAAAAATAGTTGTTAGGGTAAAATTTAGATTTTTCCCTTTTTACTCCATATTGTTTTGAACATTGCTTTGTTGTATTAAATCTACTGATTGCATTCGTAGCATAATGTTGATTGCCACAGAACTATTTCAGATTTCTATTAAAAACAGAAATTTAAGTTACAACAAGGTCCTTTAAATAGAAATAATGCAATAAATAAATGAATAAATACATAAATAAAAAAGACACTCTTTTTTGTAAGCAGGACTGCAAGAAATAAACATTTGTACCAAATAGTTTTAACAGAAAACTTACATAAAGAATGCAGAAGTTACATTAATAATGGAAGTTTACATTAGTAATAGTAACTTTAAAAAGCTTTAGTAAAACGCCTGTTTCTGCCACTGAATAAAAAAAAATGTATTTGCCACAATTCAGACTATTTTCCTCACAACTGCAAGTTTAAATCTAGCAATTTCTATCAGTTTTTTTGTTTTTTTTTGTTTTTCTTGAAATTGAGATATGAACTCACAAATTTGAGTCATAAAGTCAGAACGGCAAAATATTTTTTTATTTATTTATTTTTTTTTTTTTATCTTGCAATTCTGACTTGGTAACACACCTGGAAGTTGTTACATCAGAATTGTGAGATATTAACTCGCAATTGTGAGGACATATTAGTCTTTTCCCTCTCAATATTGGATAAAATCTCAATTGTGAGTTTATATCTCACAATTCTGAGAAAAAAGTCAGAATTGCAAGAAAAAAGTCAGAATTACAAGATATAAACTAGCATTTGCGAGAAAAAAAAGTCAGAATTGCAATTCTGACATTATTTTCTGAGTTTACGTGATATAAACTGGCAATTCAAAATTACATAATATTGAAAGAAAAAAGTCAGAATTACAAGATGTAAACTTGTATTTGCAGGGGAAGAAGGTTAGAGTTATGAGATGTAAACTTGTAACTGCAAGAAAAAAGTCAGAATTGCGAGACGAACTTGCGTTTGCGAGAAAAAAGTCAGAATTGCGAGATATAAACTCGCAATTGCGAAAAAGTAAAAAAATTATGAGTTTTTATCTCACAATTGAATTCACAGAACAATTCACAGTTGTGAGTTTATATCACACAGTTCTAAGAAAAAAAGTCAGAAACTCAAAATTGCAAGAAAAAAGTCAGAAAGAATTATGTGATATAAACTCACAAATGAGAGAAAAAGTCAGAATTGTGAGCTACAAAATCACATTTACAAGAAAAAAAGTCAAAATTGCGAGTTTTTGACTCGTGAGTTTATATCACGCAATTCTGAAGAAAAAAAACTCAGAATTACGAGATATAAACTTGCAATTGCAAAAAAAAAAAATCTAAATTACGAGTTTTTATCTCGCAATTCTAAATTTATTTTTTCACAATTGTGAGTTTATATCACACAGTTCTAAGAAAAAAAGTAAGAATTGCAAGAAAAAAGTTAGAATTACAATATAAACTCGCAGTTGCAAGAAAAAAGTCAGAATTGTGAGCTACAAACTCACATTTGCAAGAAAAAAATTCAGAGTTGCCAGAACTGTGAGTTTGTATCTCACAGTTTTGACTTTATAACTCACAACAAGTTTATATCTCGTACTTCTGATTTTATAGCTTGATTTTATAGCTTTATCTCAGAATTGTGAAAAAAAAAAAAAAAATCACAATGAATACAGCGGGGAAAATAAGTATTTGACACATCAGCATTTTTATCAGTCATTTCACTGTATTTATTATGACTCAACTTGTATATTTAAATGTTCTGATTTCTTTGTATGAATTCAATATTTGGCTTGATGGCTACATCTGGTGGAAATTTTGTGTCAATAGCCCACTTAGAAATCCCCTTACTGATAAAAATGCTGATGTGTCAAATACTTATTTTCCCCGCTGTAAATGTTTTTATTTTTATTCAGTGCCGGAAACAGGCTTTTATAAATAATACACATTTTTAAGGTAAAATTCTTTGTTATATATGGAATAGGCTAATATATATATATATATATATATTCTGCTTTAACAGATAAGATAACATTTTTGTTTGTTTTTAACTAAATGTGATGTTATATATTTAATTAGTAATTATTTATTGAAGTGAATTGTTTCTTCAATTTCCTTATCTCTTTTTCCATTTATTGAATCTGTAACAATTTGATAAATTCTATCAAGTTGCTCTATCAGTAATAAATATTTTATTATGGTATTTACAATAACTTGTAATTAGCGTTTTAATTAGTTTGACTTAAGCAATGAAATATATGTTTGCCCTAAAGGAGACGCTTTCGCCATTGCTTATCAATGAGACATTTTCTCAGTGGTGCAGTTACATCAAATTCGGCATTGTAATATTTTTTCAGTGCTATAAAGCAAAGTAAGACATTGAGAACATAACACCCTGACACAAACTCTCCATGGCTTGAGGTTTCAGGCGTGCATTGACTGTGAAGTTTATGAAAACAAACAGCAGACACTGGGCACTGAAGAGATCTCTGCTTACATATGGTTTGCGTTTCTTAAAACCTCTCAATGCTATCTTCCAGTCCGTCTCTCACAGAGACATTCTCAGATGGTCGGAACGAAAGGCTCGGAAATCCAGTCTTAGATGGACTGGGAGGACCGGGACACTAGACAATATGTATCCAATCAAGCCATTCTCTTATTAAAATGCTAAGTGCATGTTGCTTTTGGAATTTTTCAAAGGCTACATTTAGGGGAACTTGTTACGCTGGGAATTATAGGAGCAGTCGATGGAAGAGGACAGAACGCCATCTGTGTAAACACACAAGAGCTTAGCATGGCTAGCTGCGGGCCATGCACTGAATGAATATGGCCTATGTTAAATCTGCTTTGCTACAAACGAAGGTTAGCAGAGATGCTAAGCTAGCTTTAGAGCCTAGTGCAGTTCTCAGAGAAGCTTTAGCTTCATCACGTCCAAGAAAAACTACGTCTTTCTCTGCTGTGTGTATGAAACAGATAAATCGAACATAAAACTAACATTGCAAATCTGGCTGCTTTTCATACAGATTCATTTCATGCTTATGTCCAAAATCTTGTTTCTCTGCTTCATATATTGTAGTGTTGACTGCTCTTTCTGTCCTAAAACATATGTCTTAAATGTTTTTACTTTGACATTTTTATTGTGAATGTCAACTCCATTGTTTTATTGTTACCATTTTTTGACAGGCCATAATCTGATGCCGATAGTGAGATTTCAATCTTACAATGCAATATCTTAGTACAAACATATATTTCATGCACACCTGTCCTTGTGTGGGCTGCACCTGTCAGACAAGCCACCTTTTCAGCACCATTTTTTTTATTCTTGCCCTTTTTTGTCACTAAAGTAACTTAACATCCCATTGAGAGGAGGTCACAGTATGCATATACTCAAATAATTGCATGCGGACCTCCATGCGCAATGGTTAAAAACAACAATTTTTCCAATTGCTGCTGATTTATGCATGTCCTTTACGGAGCTGTCACGACATCTCACAGCATGCAATAAATTCTCATTCTTGTTTGACTTGTTTTTCCATATCAGCAGAGCACCTTCTCCTGCAGGGCCAAACAGCTGTGATTTCTATCGTTTGCAGCCCTATATCATCATTCGCAATGTTAAACCACAGCTGTGAAAACACATCTGAAATATAACTTAAATAGATATAGTGGATTACAATGTATAAGAGTATATAGTACAATATAATGTAAAATTTCACTTAATATTTATTAATCATCCACCTTATTTTTACCATATGACCAGGCTTCATTATTCTTCTCGCTATTTCTCTCTAAGTCTGACGCATTAGCAGAAAACAGCTTACTTCCGCATTGAAAAATAAGGTGGAAACATTTATTGTATTATTAGTATTCTCTCTATATATAATTGTAATATTTATAATGTTCACAATATTTATAGCTACAAATAGATACTCATTTTACTATATACTTGATATTAATATTACTGCAATTTAATATTTATCATTTTAAATACTTAGATAAAACTATAACAAAATCATTCTAATAATATAATATAATTTTATGGATAATTACATAATATAATTGTAAAATAGATTAATTTACAATTTTATTGTAACATTTATAATATTCACAAAATACTCTATAGCTACAAATGTAAGCAATAATAGTTTACATTTTGCTATGTTCTTAGTATATTTAATACTACAATTAATTTAATTTAAAATGTAATGTAAAAAAATATATAAATAAAACTAAAATCAATATTATATATTCATTTCATAGAAAATTACATTGTATAATTGTACAATAGTTATTTATTTTAATATTAATAATATTCACAGTAATTTACTCTATAGCTACAAATATAAGAAATGGTTTACATTTTGTTATATTCTTAGTATAATTAATGTAATTATAAATATTTAATTTTAAATAAAATGTAAAATATTTTATAAATAAAACTATAGGCAATATTGTATTATATTATATTATACATTTTTTTGGAAAACGACATTATATAGTTGCACAATAGTTATTTATTTTAATATTTATAATATTCACAATAGTTTACTTTATAGCTACAAATATAAGCAATAATAGTTTGCATGTTATATTCCTAGCATAATTATTACTATTATCTAATGTATAAAAATATAATATAATATAATATAATATAATATAATATAATATAATATAATATAATATAATGTAATATAATATAATATAATATAATATAATATAATATAATATCGATTTGTATGGAAAATTACATTGAATAAGAAATACAATAGTTATATAATTAAATTTTTAATTGTTATATTTGTAATAGTCACAATAATTTACTTTATAGCTACAAATATTTTATTATACATTTTATTATATTCTTAGTATAATTATTACTGCAATTATTATTTAATTTAAAATATATAATGTAAAAAAAGTATAGATAAAACAATACACAATATATATATATATACACACACACATATATTTTATGGACAATTACATTGTATAATTGTACAATAGTAAAATAATAATGTAATACTATTTTCACAATAATTTACTTTATAGCTACAAATACAAACAATAATAGTTTACATTTGGTTTTATAATATAATATAATATAATTCATAGATTAAACTATATATATATATATATATATATTTATTTATTTATTTATTTTATTTTTTTATGTTTTATGGAAAATTGCATTGTGTAGTTATACAGTAGTTACATAATTTTATACTTTTAATATTCAAAATATTCGCTATAATATAATAACTGTTCATAATATTCACAATAATTTACTTTACAACTACAAATATAATCAATAATAGTTTACATTTCATTGTATACTTAGTATAATTTACTACTGTGAATAATATTTCATTTTAAATATAATGTAAAACATTAATTCATTTATAAAACATTTATGAAATGTATATATTCTATTATAAGTATTACTATTACTATAATAGTGTTAGTTCAGATGTCAGGTCTCAAGCATTATCAGTGATTCTAAATCAGTTTAATTTAGCAGAAACATCCGCTGTATCCTTCCGCTGACAACCTGAACTTTGACCCAAAGAGGGCTGAGTCCCTGACTAATTGAATTATGCTTTTAATCACACACAATGCTTATAAATATTATTTTGAACTTCTGCCCCTCTTGAATCATCACAAACTTTGCAGTGTATACATTAAATAACTGCATTTTGCTTTGACCTTCCTTACACAGTACGATAAGTCATTAAAACCTTACTCCACTTAAACTTTATCTGTATATCTTCTTAACCTTTTTTTGCTTTAACTTTGCCTCCTTGTGGCTCTGCAGCGAACAGCACATGCACACCCCTCATGAATCCTTCCAGAACATTCAAACGTAATAGCAAAAATGCCAAGATCTCTGTGTTCCAGTCAAGTAGGCCTATGTGCAAGTATTTCCACAGCTCGTCATCCACCTGTTTGATCCGTACCTGCTGCGTGTTCTTTATAAGGTGCTTAAGAATGCATTTCTGGCCACATGGACGTGCGCCTGTTTTATTTAGAAAGCCAGAATTGAGATCACATCAGTGGGAGTGTCTAAGGGACACAGACAGAAAGACAGACACGGTAAAGGCCATGACTTTTTGAGCCTCGTTCGGGGCCACGGTCATGTCGCTTATTGCATCGCTCTGGAATGAAGTGTGAACAAAACGTCTGCCATCAGAAAAGCCCCATTTAAAAGCAGGAGACTGGCGTTCATCTCGGGTTTATGAGGAGCCTTTAACAACTCACACATCATATTGGAAGAAGCAGTATTTTGGGAGAAATGGAAGATGGTTCGGGGTAATCCAAGTTAACGCACGACGCTTACCGCATCTGTACTGTTGCCACGATCGTTTGTGGAAATTTCTCCGCACGTCCGAAGGCCTTTCATTATCACGTTTCTCGCCGTTCGTGTGAACCTTCTGCCAAGTGGCTTTCGCAGTCTTTAGGTCCCTTCCACCGAGATCTTCAGGGAGCCAATTAAATGGCAGTGCACTTTCTTTATTAAAGACCTAAAACATCACAGCCTATGGGAGACTGACAAGCCTAATGTGCAGGGAGCTATATAGTTGAAATAAAATTCATACATATTCAAAGTGGCATAAAAATGATTTCATCCGTTGGCGTGGCGAAGAAGCCGAGCAATTAAACAGAAGGGAAAATGTATTTGTGTTCCACATGCGCTCAAAACCAAAAGAATCGGGAGATTTACGGCGGCCGCTGACCCCGAGCGCTCATGGTAGAAAGCCTCAGGAGAACCCGACTCAGGCTTCATGCCAAACACTTTAAGATTTAAAGAGGTGATGAGGAAACTATCCAGATGAGAAAGGAACACATTGGTAGGAGCACAATACCCTTTCTCTTTGCGCTAACGCACATACGCGCAGAAAAAACCTGAACGGCTCTCTCCCGGCTGGCCGCGTCGGGCCCGTCCCATGGGGGTCGGGGACTCGGGGTAGCTGTGGAGGTGAGGTGTTACTCGCTGGCCACTTTGCCGGTGTTGAGGATTATGTTTATAGAGATTGGAAAATGAAACGAACGGGTAGGGAGCATTAACCACCACAGGAAGAGCCGTTGCCAGAGCCTCCATTTAGGAGCGGAAATAGAGAATTTGTCAGCGTAATCGGAAGGTAATTAGGTGAAGCGGAGCAGTCGGACTAGAAGAGCGTAGGTTGCCCCCCTTTTTGCTCTATGAGGTGTCAACTGCTAGCTGTCTGAGCTTGGCAGAAGTCTTAACCCACAATGGCAGAGTTCGGGAATCTGTGGTGGACCTGCAGGATCGACGCTCTGCTGAAGCACAGTTTTTGTTCTGTTGAGGCAAGCAACGTGACTTGATCACAGATATCCTGAAAATGTGGTTTTAACCTGGCTTATCCTCAGGCAGGAAACAGGGTCGTGTTCGGAGTCGACGCATCGTTTGTATTCTCAGCTGCTAATTGGCCAGCTGTTGAGTATGACTTCATTAAGGATAATGGATGTGGAGAATGCGGAGTTCCTTTTCTTTCAGAAAGTCGCTTATTTGTTGTTACTTGTTCTTGGTGATGTTCAACTTTTTTTGTTGTTAGTCATATAATAAATAGTGAATTTGAAACCACAACACATGCTGAGTTTATAAAACGAAACGTTTATTAATCTGTCGTCAACAGCTCTGTGGTTTAATGTTTGGAAGCAAAAAATAAAGACAGTCATGATTGTTGTACTGTATAAAAAAAGACTATTTTCAGTTTTCTACTTTTAAATTTCAGATTTAGTTCCGTTTTACTTGCCGTTTCTTTGTAATTGTTTGTCACATTACTAGCAACTTCTGAGTATTACAGTAGAATTATAATAGTACTTGCTATTGTAATTTTAAGTCAAGACAAATTATTTGTATTGTGCTTTTCACAGAAGACATTGTTTCAAAGCAACTTTACAGTTATATCTTGTGTAAACTGTTGTTCTGTAAAACACTTTAAAGTAAAATAATAATAATTATTATTTAATATTATTGTTTGCTGTAATAATATTGTTTGCTAGTATTGTTGCTGTAATATTTCTTTTTTGGTTTGTTTAATTTTTATGATCTAATAGAATAAAAATATAATAATAATAATAAATACTTGATTTTTCATTTCTACTGTATAATAGTATTGTTGCTGTAATATTTTGTTTGTTTTTCAATGTAATAAAATATAATAATAATAATAATAATAATAAATAACAATAATAATAATACATTCTTGATTTTTCATTCTACAGTACAATAGTGTTGTTGTAATGCTTTTTTTAATTTCTATAATTTAATAATAATAATTATAATAAATTCTTGATTTTTTTCATTCTACAGTACAATAGTGTTATTGTTGTAATACAATTGTTTAATTTCTATAATTTAATAATAATAATAATAATAATAATAATAATAATTGCTTTTGTCATTTTACAGTACAATACTATTTTTGTGGTAATAAAATGTATTTATTATTATTATTATTATTATTATTATTACGTATTTAATGTAATTAATAATTATTATTAATTTAATAATATTGTTTACTAGTATTGTTGCTGTAATATTTATTTTATTGGTTTGTTTAATTTGTATCATTTATTAATAATAATAATAATAATACAATTATTGTTCAATTTACAGTACTACAATAATATTTTGTGGTAATATTTCTTTTTTGGTTTGTTTAATTTGTATAATTTAAATTTAATAAAAAATGTCTATAATAATAATAATAATTATTATTATTATTATTGTTGTTGTTATTAGTATTATTTTCTATAGTAATAGTGTTTGCTAGTATTGTTGCTGTAATATTTTTTTGTTTGTTTAATTTGTATAATTTAATAATAATAATAATAATAATAATAATAATATTTTTTTATTTTACAGTACAATACTATCTTTGTGGTGATATTTCTTTTTTGGTCTGTTTAATTTGTGTAATTTAATAATAATAATAATAATAATTATTATTATTATTATTATTATTATTATGTTTGCTACAATTGTATAGTTTGCTAGTATTATTGCTGTAATAATATTTATTTTTGTTTGCTTAATTTTTATAATTTAATCAAATACAAATATATAATAATAATAATAATAATTCTTCATTTATTAATATTGTTTACTAAAATAATGTTTGCTAGTATTGTTGCTGTAATATTTATTTTTTGTTTGTTTAATTTGTATAATTAATAATAATAATAATAATAATAATAATAATAATAATAAATACTTGATTTTTAATTTTACAGTACAATAGTACTGTTGTTGTAATAATGTTTCTTTTTTGGATTGTTTAATTTTTATAATTTAATAATAATAATAATTTAAAGTATTCTCTATATGTTAATGCAAGACAATTGGGTAACACTTTACAATAAAGTGTCATTTGTTAACATTAGTTAATGTACTAACATGAATGAACAATGAACAATACTTATTACACTATTTGTTGTTAAATATTACACTATTTGTTAATCTTTGTTAATGTTAATCAAATTCATTGTTCGTTCATGTTAGTTCACAGTGCATTAACTAATGTTAACAAACACAAAATTAATAAATGCTGTAGAAATATTGTTCTTCCTTAGCTCATGGTAACTAAAATAGTTAACTAATGTTAACTATGGAACCTTATTGTAAACTGTTGCCAAAAATCGTAGTACAAAAAAGCCCACTCTCATTAAAATGCCATGACACCACCAAAGTTCAAAGGTGGATTTGGTCAGGTGCAAAGGTTAACTTGCATTACACAGCTGTGGGCATCCAGCAGTTACTTCACCTGAATGACCTGTGAGTGAGCACAGCTATGGGTCATGCAGGCCTGGTTAAACTCGGTCTAGCTCGGTTATGAGAAGTACAGTCCAAAGGGGTTTCAATTCTCTGAGGCGAGCACCTGAGCTCACTGTCTGCTCCCCGAGCGCTGACCCTTCATGACTGAGATATTACTGCTGCGGGCTGTTGCTCAGTACAAACCCCCCCTCCCACTCTTTCTTTTTCTCCTGTCGGCAGATTGAGCCTATAAATGAGGGGCTTTCAGGCTTTCATGCAAGATCACAGGTGCTTATTTAGAAAATGACAATTTTGCCTTGCCATAATTTCATGTTACAGCATTACCAGATCTTATCAAGAGCCGCCATCTTATTCCTGAGGTTGTGTAACTTAATGAAAGATATTTTGCCCTGCTTCTCATACACACAGACACGCTTGGGGCGAGAGGAACGGTTCTTATGTAGGATCTTGATCTGTTTTTGACTGGAAAGCATGAAAAAGTTGAGTGTTGCATAGTTCTGAACAATGTCTTCAGCAAAAGGTTATTTGATTTGGCTTGAGTCATAAGATGCTTAGAATCTCACAACGAAAAAATACATGTTCAGATACATTTCCTTACATTTCAGATACATTTCCTTACATTTCCTTTAATATTAGGATGAGTTGTATTAGCAGCACTTTTGCAAGTTTGAAATTACCTCTTATAACTGATCTCTATTATTTTTTCATTTAATGTACTAAATAAGTAATAAATAATATAAAATAGCTTAACTCGAATATGGAAAAAAAAAAAGTGCTTGCATTCTGATCAAGATGCTAAAACCACATGACAAGTCTTGTTTTCTGAGAAATATTTAATAATGAAGTATATCTGTGATTTAAAAAGGTCAAATATCTGCCAATGGGCAAAAAATCTGCTGGAAAAAAAAGAAGAAACAAGTTTTCATACCCTATTGACAGACATTTGTTCTTTTAAAGGGATAGTTCACCCAAAAATGAAACTTTAATGTTTATCTGCTTACCCCCAAGGCATCCAAGATGTAGGTGACGTAGTTCCTTCAGTAGAACACAAACAAAGATTTTTTAACTCAAACCGAACCGTCAATGGGCACCAAATCTTTGAGAGTAAAAAAAAAACATACACAGACAAAGTCAAATTAAACCTTACGGCTCGTGACGATACACTGATGTCCTAAGACATGAAACGATCAGTTAGTTCGAGAAACTGAACAGTATTTATATGGACATTGCGGTGGATCAGAGATAAAAAAAAAATATTTAAATACTGTTCAGTTTCTCGCACAAACCGATCGTGTCATGTCTTAGGACATCAGTGTATCATCACGAGATGCAGGGTTTAATTTGGTTTTGTCTGTGCAGGCAACATTTAATGGCACAACTT
Source organism: Cirrhinus molitorella (assembly GCA_033026305.1). Lineage (NCBI taxonomy): Eukaryota > Metazoa > Chordata > Actinopteri > Cypriniformes > Cyprinidae > Cirrhinus > Cirrhinus molitorella. Next base: position 18,750,845 of record CM065125.1, on the reverse strand, counting down.
TATGAATTTTAGACTTTCTACTCAAATTTAAGACTGTTAAAGGCCTTAATTTGTGAAAGGGCAAATTAAGACTTGTAACACATTTTTAAGACCTGCAGAAACTCTATAGGATAAAAAGAAAACAACAAATCTTAGAAATTAGGATTCCAAATCTGATTCAAACCTTCAAATAAACCAATTTTCTCCACAAAAATTCTCCACTATTAAAAAAAATGATATAAATACTGTTCAGTTTCTCACACAAACTGATCGTTTCATGTCTTAGGACATCAGTGTATCGTCATGTATTTCTCTCAGAGATCTGGTACCCAATGACTGCCATTATATGACTGACAGACTGCAACGGTTTGAGTTAAAAATCTTTGTTCGTGTTCTACTTCAGAAATAAAGTCACCTACATCTTGGATGCCCTGGGGGTAAGCAGATAAGCATACAATTTTTATTTTTGGGTAAACTATCCCTTTAATTAATCAAAAAACAAGACTTATCATCATTTTGCTTAATTTTGTGTATTTGTACTGGAAAACAAGACAAAATACTGACTTTGCAGTGCAGGCAACATTTAATGGCACAATTTAATAAATTTTAGGCTTTCTACTCAAATTTAAGACTGTTTAGGGCCTTAATTTGTGAAAGGGCAAATTAAGACTTTATAAGACATTTTCAAGACCTGCACAAACCCTGTATATACGCTGAATGGGATAAAAAGTGAACAACAAATCTTAGAAATCAGGATTCCAAATCTAATTCAAACCTCAAAATAAACCAATTTTTCTGCACAGAAATTCTCCACTATTTGAAAAAAGGTTTGATAGTAAAATGTGAAAACTATGGAAGCCTATTTCCGCTACTTAATAATTAAAAAAAGCTTATTGGTCTTTTTTCACATAATTGCGTGATACAAACAATTCTGACTTCTGATTTTGATGGGGGGAAGGACTAAAATGTTCTCAGAATTGTGATTGAGTGTTATAGAGTTAGAACTGTGAAATTAAACTTGAAATTCTAAGACAAAAAGACCAATTTCTAGATATAAACTCACAATACTGCAAAAGAAAATCTTGCAATTCTGACTTTATAACTCGTAAAACTTTAATGTTCTCAGAATTGCAAGTTTTATATCTTACAAAAAAAGTCAATTTCTGGATATAAACACAATTCTGAAAAAAAAGTCACAGTTGTGAGTTTATATTTCACAGTGCTGACTTTATTTTTCAGAATTGCGACTTTGTCTCGCATTTCTGACTTTAGAACTTGCAATTGCAAGTTTGTATTCTGAGAAAAAGTCACAATTCCAAAAAAAACGCTGACTTTATTTCTGAGAATTTCAACTTTATAACTCGCATCTGCATCTCTCAATTCTGAGAACAAAATAGTCACGATTACGAGATATAAACGTAAAATTGTGAGGAAAAAAATTAGAGTTGTGAGATAAAAAGTCGCAATTACCTTTTTAAGTTTTAAATTTTAAACAAGAAAAATGACAGCATTTTCAGTGGTGGTCTCAGACATTTGAACCCCTCTGTATCTTGTAAGCCAGAATTTGTCAGATGTAACCAAGTCATCATATACCAGGCAGTTTATCACGAACAGCACACAAGCGTGACGTGACCGGTGGAAGTGATTTAAAGTGAGCGGTCAGCACTAAAGAGTGCGTGTGTGAAAAGTCAAGACACTTCCTGCTGCGTCCTTTACAAACAGGAAGTTTAAATCCTGGGAGCAGACAGTGTCTGAGACACATACCGAGGCACTTGCGTTTGGAGAAATATTTTCACAGGATTAACCCAGGCCAGGGCGAACTATTTTCAGTAAAGGGCTTTAGGGTCTACCAAAGTTGAAGAAAACATCTCGAAGGCTAGAGGTGAACTACCATGTGTTGACGTTGTAAAAGTAGTTACCAATACTGTTTTGTGTTGTGCAGTTTCTCAGTTATATAACGATCCGCGGAGACAAATTTCTTCTTGGTCTTTTTCTTTCAGTCGAGGCTCCATAACTCAAATACCTCCATCAAACCTTACATGTTTTTCGGGGGATGTAATTTCAGCCACTTAAGGATCATTAAAAAGAGATCATATTAAATATCGGCGGTTAAAAGGCGTACTGAGGGGGGATAGAGACGGAAATAATGAGGAGATTTGTTTGTCAGTCAAACTCTGACTAGCTGTCTGAGGGAGAGCGGAGGGTCTTTTTCTTGCGCAAATCTACCGATGAAATGTTGACAAAACAGACAATTTTGTGTAATTTTCTTTGTGGCACTCTGTCAGCAAGCCGGTCACTCAGAACCCCCTCATTTGGCGCAGCACCACGCTGTGACCTTTGACATGTATCTGGTCCCGGACTTCTTCTTCTTCTTTCGCGATCCGGCGAAGGGACGTAACAGTTGTGCCTTTCAGGTCAGGTGGACGCGGCCTTGGAGTTTAAGGCTGAAGGGCTATAAAGGATCTCTTTGTGTGTCTTTCCCCTGCGGAGCATGAGCAGAGGGATAAGAAATGTGGTTAATGGCTCAGGAGTGGGCTAATCATCGGTTGCCATTACTGCTCCAATATCAGCAGGGATGACAGACTTATCAATGACAAAGGGCCCAGGTGAAGACCCAGACCGGCCCCTTCAGTTTTGATCTCTGGTCCGCAAAGCAGGAGCTTTCATTCGAGCTAAGCACCAGTCAGTATACTTCTCTCGCTCTTACTCTTTCTGTCTCTTTCTTTCTCTCTTTTCTCTCCACTTGTGCCAGGAATCACTCATCCGCTCTCCCCCCGTCCAGGCCCCCACGTTGTGTTCTCTCAAGCCTCGGCCATTATATCCACAATTTGGCTTAATTTCTTAGGCAACTGCAATGTGATAATGCATCTCTGTGGAGAGGATATAAAATCTCATGATTGTTCTTTTCATTTAACCTTTTTTGTTCCTTGTACATTGTGTGTAGCATAAAAAACCCTCTGTGCTCTGGCCTTTACTTCATTTTAAATTATGTCAATGAAAAGGTTGTTCTTTTTTTAAAAATCATGATAGAGAATGATATGGTCTGTTTTATTTGACCACTTGCTGCCTTTAAACAGTATACAGTAAGAATACACACAAAAACGTTAAATCTAAATGTTTAATAATAAAAAAAGTTGTATATTGTATGTGCGTATAGCAACATCACTAAATATTAAATGTATTTTTACAATATATTTTGGACATAATAAATATATTTAGACTGAGCATTTTCGAGGAACTAAAACTAAAATATATTTATGAGTCTAAAATATATTTATGTATACTATATATTTTACAAATGTATATTTTCAAATGTATTTAAAATATTTATTTTGTACACATAAAAAGTGTATATATACTGTAATATACATAAAAAAATCTAATACATTTTGGGTAAATATTAAATGTATTTTTACAATATATTTGGACATCATAAATATATTTAGACTGAAAATCTCTGAGGAACTAAAACTAAAATATATTTATGTAAATGTATTTATGAATCTAAAATATATTTATGTATATTTTACAAATGCATATTAGTAATGCATTTTTATATATTTTGAATGTATTCAAAAAATTTTACATTAAAATGTATCTGAAAAAAAAAATTAAATGTACAATATATTTTGGACATAATAAATATATTTAGACTGAACATTTTGGAGGAGCTAAAACTAAAATATATTTATGAGTCTAAAATATACTTATTGATACTAAATATTTTACAAATGTATATTTTCAAATGTATTTAAAATATTGTATTTTATTGATACTATATATTTTACAAATGTATATTTTCAAATGTATTTAAAATATTGTATTTTTTTAGTATTTTATTTTATGAACACAAAAAGTATATATACTTTAATATACATTCAAAAATCTATTACATTTTGGGTAAATATTAAATGTATTTTTACAATATATTTTGGACATCATAAATATATTTCGACTGAAACTCTTTGAGGAACTAAAACTAAAATATATTTATGTAAATGTATTTAGGAATCTAAAATATATTTATGTATATTTTACAAATGCATATTAGTGATGCATTTTTATATATTTTCAAATGTATTTACATTTTTTTACATTAAAATGTATCTGAAAAAATGTATACAATCTAATACATTTTGGTTAAATACTAAATGTATTTTTTTTTCCCCGTTTTTTTTTTTTACCAATATATTTTGTATATTTTGCACATACTGTAAATACAGTCAAACCAAAAATTATTCGGACACCAGATAATAATAATTTTTGATATTTTTTTTACTAGTGGGTGCATGACACTATAGTTCATTTATGTAAGTGACATATTATACCCCGAAAAATCATTATACAGTGGTCTATCAGTAAATTGATAAAAAATTTGGTTTGACACTTTAACCTGTTACCTGACCATGTTTGGTACATACCTTTCTATCAAAGTTATCTGACATTATCAAGATGAATTTGTTCCGACACAGTTAAACTCTTAATTTCTTGTAATATTTTATTACCATTTTCTAAACTGTAGAGAATAAACTAATAATATGAGAAATTTTGAAGGTGTCTGAATAAATTTTGGTTTGACTGTATATTTTAACTGAAAATCTGAGGAACTAAAACTAAACTGAATTCATGTATATTTATTTATCTAAAATATACATACATCATACAAATGTATATTTATTTTTACATATTTTTCAAATGTATTTAAAATACAGTTGAAGTCAAAAGTTTACATACACCTTGTAGAATCTGCAAAATGTTAATTATTTTAGCAAAATAAGAGCGATCATACAAAATAAATGTTATTTTTTATTTAGTACTGACCTGAATAAGATATTTCACATAAAAGACATTTACATATAGTCCACAAAAGAAAATAGTTGAATTTATAAAAATCACCCTGTTCAAAAGTTTACACCCCCTTGATTCTTAATACTGCGTTGTTACCTGAATGATCCACAGCTGTCTTTTTTGTGTAGTGATAATTGTTCATGAGTCCCTTGTTTGCCCTGAACAGTTAAACTGCCTGCTGTTCATCAAAAAGATCCTTCAGCTCCCACAAATTCTTTTTTTTTTCCAGCATTTTTGTGTATTTGAACCATTTCCAACAATGACTGTATGATTTTCAGATCCATCTTTTCACACTGATGACAACAACAAGGGACTCATATTAAACTATTACAGCATGTTCAAATGTTCACTGATGCTTCAGAAGGAAAAACTATGCATTATGAGCTTGGGGTGTAAACTTTTGAACAGAATGAAGTTGTGTGCCGCATCAGTGAGCGTTTGAACCTTGTGTAAATAGTCTCTCAGTTGTCCTCAGTGTGAAAAGATGGATCTCAAAATCATACAGTCATTGTTGGAAAGTGTTCAAATACACAAAAATGCTGAAAAGCCAAAGAATTTGTGGGATCTGAAGGATTTTTTCTGAAGAACAGCGGGCAGTTTAACTGTTTAGGACAAACAAGGGACTCATGAACATCTATCACTAAAAAAAAAATAAATAAAAAATAAACAGCTGTGGATCATTCAGGTAACACAGTATTAAGAATCAAGTGTATGTAAACTTTTGAATGTGGCCATTTTTACAAATTCAACTATTATATTTTCTTGTGGACTATATGTGAATGTCTTTTATGTGAAATATCTTATTCAGGTCAGTACTAAATTAAAAATTTTGCCTGATCCCTTTTAATTTGCTAAAATAATTTACATTTTGCAGATTCTGCAAGGTGTATGTAAAATTTTGACTTCAACTGTATATCTGGAAAATGTACACACAAACAAACACAAAACTTGTAAGAAGTCTTATCTATCCATATATACTTATTATAGGTTTAAACTGATCTAAAAGTCTTATAATAAGGTATTCAACAGGAAAAAAATACTTTGTGAAGACGACTGAATACAAACTGTGACATAATCGAATGGTTATGTTTATCCACCACCGTCGCCTTTCGCAAATGTTATTAAACGCAAAAGCAGAATAACTCTGATCACCCACTGGGTGCCAAATGAGAGTGCTTTATTTCTTAAATTCAATCAGCACAGTGTTTCTGTGTGGGAAAGCTCACATCAATATGCTTCAGGCATATATTGCATGATTATCATCTGTCATTAGAGCTCGCTATATTTGGGTGCAGAAGTGGTGATTAGTTGTAAAATTATCAAGAGAAGAGACAATGAACTACAGATGGGAGTTTGAGCAGGCCGATCATTACACACATACGTATAACCGCATGAGAATATCATTTGCTTCTAAGAACTAAGTGTGATATTAAATGAATGCTTCAGGATTACATCACAAACTCTTACATCATACTTTGCAGAGATGATTATGTCAGTTTGAAACTTTTATAAAATAATAACTCCAAATAATTAGTCTTTTGCTCATTTTAATAAAAGCATTGTGGCTCGCAAGTGTCTGAGGATGTTGGTTTGTGGGATTGCAAGCGGCTTTATGAACACACTGAAATGTGTCCAGGGAGGAAGCTCGAAACGAAGAAAATTGAGTTTTCCAGCTAAATAAACACTGTTCTTTTTAGCATGAGAAAATGATTTGAAAAACAGATATTTCTTGCTTTTTCAAATAACAAAAATGCATTCAGCAACCCTCAGAACGAAAGGTCGTGGACATTTTTAATAGTAACGTCTTTGTAAATGTGTGAATTACACTGACAAAACACGTGAGATATGAACATGCTCGACTATCTGATCGCCATATAGTATGTTTCAATCCCCGGCTTTGCCAAATAGTAACCTTAGAGGAATAAGTCCTGCACACACACACATGCACATGCACACCTGGACAACCCGAGCCTTTCACCGGCAGTCGTGGTGAGGAGCAGGTACTGACAGACTCAAACACCTGCTATTGGAAAGTATGTTCTCCCTCAGTGATCCTGGGTTTTACAGGACTGGGAGGCTATTGTTCCATCCTGGTGCTGACAGCCAAGGTATTTCTGGACTCCTGGAGCACATACAAAAAAACAATGGCCAATTCATGTAAGTTAGTAGCCTATAGGAAAAATAGCTTTACTATTTCAAGTGACTTTCCAGCTTTGAACACAGTGAGTTACTAAAATGATTATAGTATGTTTGAAGTACACAAACCAGTGTCTGATTTGTCTGAATTCCTTCATAATATCTTTATCTGAGGGTCAAGCTTGGCTTTTGAAGAAATCTAAAGATCAGTTAACACCCCGCAGTGACATTCACCTGTGACACAGCGTTGGCTGGCCAAGAATGCAGTGCACCTGTAAACCTGAGGTACTCTGATCTCTATCTTCAGCTATCAACGGCAGACCATCAATCATCGCGGGACTTTTTGATCTGTCATTGGCACAGTTACGTATGAAATCGTTTTTTATGTGTTTTGAAGAAGGAAAGTATAGATTTTTGATGTATAAATCACATTAGTAATGACCAACATCCATCTCTTGGTTGATTTATTGACTGATACGATCAATAGTTTCATCAATGAAAATAAATACATGGTATGCTACCATTCAAAAGTACCTTGTGTTCAACAAAGCTGCTTTCATTTGATCAAAAAGTACCTTAAAATTAAAAAAAAAAAAAAAAATATATATATATATATATATATATATATATATATACACATATGTTTGTGTGTGTGTGTGTGTGTGACCCTGGACCACAAAACCAGTCGTAAGTAGCTTGGGTAGAGCAATAGCCCAAAATACATTGTATGGGTCGAAATTATCAATTTTTCTTTTATGCCAAAAATCATTAGGATATTAAGTAATAATAATGTTTCATGAAGATATTTTGTAAATTGCCTACCATAAATGTATCAAAATGTACTTTTTTTTGCATTACCAGATTACAGACTTTCAAATACTTGCATCTCTGACAAATATTGTCCTATCCTAACAAAGCTTATTTATTCAGCTTTCAGATGATGTATACATCTTAATAAAAAAAATAAAAAAATACCCTTATGACTGGTTTTGTGGTCTAGGGTCACATATTTTATGAAATATTATTACCATTTAAAATAATACTTTTTTGTTGTTGTTGTTGTTGTAACATGTTTTAAAATATTAATAAAAAACAGTCTTTAATGCCACATGATCCTTCAGAAATCACTCTAATATGCTTATTTATTATTTTTTTCAACTGCATTGAAAAAATTATAAAATGTACTAGCAATTTTCTCTCAGAAATAGCAAGTAAATCTGACAAACAGTTTGTGCTGCTTAATATTTTTGTGTAAACTGTGATATATTTCAGCCCTCTACAATGCAAATCATATGTGATTAAATCTGCACTCTGGGCGACTAAATTGTGTCTAACATTAGCCATTGGCTAATACAGTTGAGGTCAAAAGTTTACATACACCTTGCAGAATCTAGAAAATGTTATTTAGTACTGACCTGAATAATTAAAAACGTTTACTTATAAAAGAGAAAATAATAGTTACATTTATAAAAACTACCCTGTTCAAAAGTTTACATATGCTTAATAGTTAATACTGTGATGTTACCTGACTGAACGGTTAAACTGCGCGCTGTTCTTCAGAAAAATCCTTTATGTCCCACAAATTATTTGGTTTGAACCCTTTCCAACAATGACTGTTTGATATTGAGATCCATCTTTTCACACTGAGGGCAACTGAGGGACTCATATGCAACTATTACAGAAGGTTCAAATGCTCACTGATGCTTCAGCAGGAAACACAAGAACCTTTTTGAAAACTTTTTGAAGATCAGGGTAAATTTAATTTATTTTGTCTTCTAAGACACATGTAAGTGTCTTCTGAAGCTTCTGAAGGGCAGTACTAAAATAAAAAAATATATGATATTTAGGCAAAGTGAGAAAAAAATTACATATCTTCATTGTGATCCAAAGAAATGGCTGGAAAGGGTTCAAATACACAAAAATGTGGAAAACTAAATAATTTGTGGGACCTGAAGGTTTTTCTGAAGAACAGGCAGTTTAACTGTTCAGGACAAACAAGGGACTCATGAACAACTATCACTAAACAAACAAACAAACAAAAAAAAAAACACAGCTGTGTATCATTCAGGTAACAACACAGTATTAAGAATCAAGTGTATGTAAACTTTTGAACAGGTGCTATTTTTTAGTTCATCTCAATGGATGCGCAGCGTACCTGTATTTGACTTACCGTAAACTCTAGTGTCAACTAGCACAACTCATCATTGAGCACCGTTTCTCACACACATGCAAAGAAAGAGAAAAAGTGAGCGTGTCTTACCATGCAGAATTGATGTGCTACATGTAAACAATATATTCTTTGTTGTATTTTTGAGTTAATTTGGAATTCTTTAGCTTTTACGAACAACCACAACAGCATTTATGTGAAGTAGAAATCTTTTGTAATACTAGAAATACTTAAATAACGTATTCTTACTGAATACAAGTATTAGTTTCATTCAAAGCCTCTAAGTGTTTTCTGAGTCAAGTAATGTTGACTAGGCATTTTAATCACATACTTAATTTGCTGTTTTTGATCCCTGATACGCAGACTTGGGAAAGTCTTGAAAATGATCATCCAGCTAGGCCAGTATTAAGCAGAAGGGGAATTTGCAAAGTCACCTGGGCTACAAATCGCCGCAAGGCACCTCTGAGCTCCAGGGCCACCCCGATCGGATCCCCAGCTCTGATCCCCAACGCCGACCCCGCTCAAAATCATCCCCATTAGCTTACTGCCGAGGAATTTTCGGTCAAGTGAATGGCGCGGTGGCTAACAAAGCCCTATTTCAAGGAAGATTACAACTTCAACAGGAAACCCTTTGATGAGCGAGACTGTTTGAAAATGTTATCAATATCACCATCACCCCTTGGGGTCAACAAAACCATTTCTAATCACCCCATACCTGTGGCTATGTATTTTTTTGTGTTTGTGTGTGTGTATATGTGTGTATGTGTGGTTCTTTAATGGGGGAAAGAGAGAGCATGAGAGAAAAAAATGGGCGAATTATCTTACTGTCAGGGAATAGAAGAGAGACTTGTTTAACATGGGCCGCGCTCAAAAGCACGTGCGATGACAAAGCGATTTTGCTCCTTACACCGGTCACCCACCTGCACTCAGATTAGGTCAGATATTCGTTTCTGAGGCCAAGCTGTCCCTCAAATAAGATGATGAAAAAAGCTCATTGTGGATAACATTCTTTCTCGGCTGAAGTGAAAAAAAGCGCAAAAAAAATAAAAACATAATACCTTATTATGCTGAAGTGGTGCTGTTTTAGAGATTTTAGAGTGAATCTTTTTAGTTACACTACCAGTCAAAAGTTTTTGAACAGTAAGATTTTTCATGTTTTTTTTAAGAAGTATGTTCTGCTCACCAAACCTGCATTTATTTGATCCAAATTAAAACAGTAAAATATTGTCACATTTTTACAATTTTAAATTACTGTTTTCTATTTGAATGTATTTTAAAATGTAATTTATTCCTGTGATTTCAAAGCTGATTTTTTAGCATCATTACTACTGTGTCACATGATCCTTTAGAAATAATTCTAATATACTGAAAGTAATTTATAATTATAATTATGTTGAAAACGGCTGAGTAGAATTTTTTCAGGTTTCTTTGATGAAATATAAAGTTCAGAAGCACAGCATTTTTCTGAAATATATATATATATATATATATATATATATATATAATTATACTGACAAGCTTTTGAATGTATAACAAAAGCTTTTATTTCAGATAACTGCTGATCTTTGGATCGTTCTATTCATCAAAGAATCCTAAAATGAAAATGTACTCAACTGTTTTAAATATTGATGATAATAATAATAATAATAATAATAATAATAATAATAATAATAACAACAATAAATGTATTGTGAACAGCAAATCAGCATTTTTGATTTCTGAAGGATCATGTGACATTAAAGACTGCGTAATGATGCTGAAAATTTAGCTTTGTTTACAGGAATAAATTACATTTTAAAATATATTCAAATAGAAAACAGTTATTTTAAATAGTAAAACTATTTCACCATATTACTGTATTTGCTGTATTTTAAATCAAATAAATGCAGGCTTGGTGAGCAGAAGAAAAAAAAAATCTTGCTGTTAAAAAACGTTTGACTAGTGTACATTAACTACATCATGTAGTGCAAAAACTAAAATATTTTGAAGCAATAGAAAAGGCCAAATAATCATGTGATTGGCTGGAGTAGGATCATTTGACTGAAATGGCATATGTAAATATTTTAACAGGTATATAATGTTTGGATATGTGTCAAATGTCAAGTATTTCAAGACAAACTGTAAATGACAGTAATTTAGTCCAATATCCAATCTGTAAATTTGATATGATTGTAGAATGCACCAAATGTGCTTAAAGGCATCCTGTATTTGTAGTTTAAATATTTACTTCCAGCAAATAAACACATAAATGAACACATCTGTGGAATTTCAAACAGACCTCTTTGAATACATTGGTTGATTTCCAAATATAGCCCTCTAAATGTAGCCCTTGAGACATGTAAAGTTTTTGAAGCACGATACGATCTGAAATTATGAAGTTTATCATATAGATAAATGTACTTTTCTTTTCCTATGGGACGATCGTATGTAATGTTAATGTTAGTCGCAAATTACGGTAAAAAAGTGTTTGATAAGATAACTCTTGAAAATAAAGGTTATTTACGTAACCATTACGAGTTTGGTTGGCTCTATGACTGAGAAACATTGCATCACATAGGCTATTCTTCATAGGCTATTATTGTATTGGTTTTCTAGCTTCAATATAGACAACTAAAAAATAAAAACGTGGCTGTAAAAACTTAGCAAGGTTCTTCTAACATTGCATCCCACTGAAACAACGTCTTGTCGATTGACATAAATATGGTTTTATGGTTACAGTGCCTCAGAACAGCACATTTAAACCTACAAAAACACTGAAGCCTATGTAATGCGTAATTTCTGCAGTTGTTCTACTTCATATTGTATAGATGATTATATAACCTAATTTATGCCTATGTAGCCTTTATAATCACGGCTGTTGTTTAATGAACAATGTGAACAGGCGGCTTCTCTTTTAGGCTTGTTAATTTAGTCTATCGCGCCCTCTGCTGTTGGATTTAGTAAAACAGCTCGAAACCGGCCAGCTGAAGGATGCAGAAGGGTTATAATGACACCACAGATTGTTTAATTGCGAGTTTAGACTTTTGAAAATTCAAACAATAGGTTAACAGGCCAATTCTTCTCCCACGTGCTATATGTGTTTTATCTAAAAAATACAGTATTAAGTGAATATGTTACATCGCTTTGCAAATTTCTTTAAAAGGCACCAAAAAGATAAGTAAATGAAAATAAGTAAATAAATAAATGCATTTTCAAATTGTTAGCTCATGTTAAAATCAATAAAGCTATTTCCCTTCTAATCCATAATTATTCTTTTATATGTTATGTTCATAATTATTACATTTATAAAAGAAAATGTAAATATTTTTTATATTATTATGATTAATTATGAATAATAATATTAATTATATTATTATTATTAAAAATATAATTATTATATTTATTTAAAATATATACATTTGTATTAATAATTCTAATAATAATAACTATTATAAGTATTTTTATAATTATTATGATTCTCATTTAATTTTTATTGTTGGAACTTTTATACATTTATAATTATTTGATTTATAAAAGGAAAAAGGGAAAAAAATGTATATTATTACAAATAATTATAATTAATAATAATACTAATTAAATGTATAAAAAATATACATTTGTAGCAATAATTGTAATAATAATAACTATTATAAGTATTTTTATAATTATTACGATTATCATTTAATTTTTATTGTTCAATTTGTATTATTTTATACATTTATAATTATTAGATTTATAAAAGAAAAAGTAATCAATGTTTAAATTGTTATAAATATTTATAATTAATAATAACAATTATTCTATTTTTTTATTATTATTTAAAATTATATAATTATATTTTTAAAAAATATATAATTCTAATAATAATAATAACCATTATAAGTATTTATAAGTAAGTGTAAGCATTTAATTTTTATCGTTGGATCTTTTATGCATTTATAATTATTTGATTTATAAAAGAAAAAGGGAAAAAAATTGTATATTATTACAAAAAAATTATAATGAATAATAATACTAATTAAATTAATAAAAAATATACATTTGTAGTAATAATTGTAATAATAACTATTACAAATGTTATTTATGATTATTATAATTAGCATTTAATTTTTATTGTTCGATTGTTGTTCTTTTATACATCCATAATTATTATATTTATAAAAGAAAAAGTAAGCAATATTTATATTATAATAAAAAATTCTAATTAATAATAAGAATTATTGTTGTTATATTATTATCATTATTATTCTAAAATTATAATATTATATTTATTAAAAATGTATGCATTTGTAGTAATAATTCTAATAATGATGATAATAATAACTATTATATTGTTATTTATAATTATTATAATTATCATTTAATTTTTATTGTTTGATTGTTGTTCTTTTATACATCCATAATTATTACATTTATAAAAGAAAAATTAAACAATATTTATATTATTATAAATAATTCTAATTAATAATAATGATTATTTTTTTTATATTATTGTCATTATTATAAAAATATAATATCATATTTATTAAAACTATAAGAATTTGTAGTAATAATAATAATAACTATTATAATAGTGATTTATAATTATTATAATTATAATTTAATTTATTGTTCAATTGTTGTTCTTTTGCACATCCATAATTATTATATTTATAAAAGAAAAAGTAAACAATATTTATATTATTATAAATAATTCTAATTAATAATAATGCTTATTTTTGTTATTATATTATTATCATTATTATTCAAAAAATATATTATATTTATTAAAAATATATGCATTTGTAGTAATAATTCTAATAATAATAATAATAATAATAACAATCATATATTATAAGAGTTATTTAGAATTATTATAATTATCTTTCATTTTATTGTTCGATTGTTGTTCTTTTATACATCCATAATTATTATATTTATAAAAGAAAAGTAAACAATATTATTATTATTATTATTATTATTCAAAAATTATAATATTATATTTATTACAAATATATGCATTTGTAGTAATAATTCCAATAATAATAATAATAATAATAATTATAAGTATAAGTATTATTTATAATTATCATTTAATTTTGAACAAGAAATCTGTATTAGTAGGTAGACTTTATGCTCCTTTAATGATTTATAAACCGGCCTCAAAATCTGGTTTAGTAGGTATTCACGGAAATGAATTCTGGATACCCTTCACTGAAATTATTGCAACAAAGCTAACATCCTTAAACATACACTCCCTGACCCTTGTACCGAAAAGTCGAAGGGAAGGGGGCGAGCCCTGCCGCTGATCTCTATAGCATCGACTGGGCGATTTCCTTTGACAGCACGTCAAGAAACTCGAGAGACAGAGCGCGTCCCCTGGAGACTGCACGCGTCCACTTCCGGTTGGGCAGAGAGCTGGAAAAATAGCAACGGCTGAGGAGCACAGCTGGGGAAGGAGGAGGCCAGGCTGGAGCTAAAGCGAGTCGCTGTGCAGAGGAATGGCCGACGTTTGATCGGAGAAGGTGAGGCGTGATATTTTTCATTCCGCATTATGTTTGCTCAAACGTCATCGTTGTTTTATTTGACGCGGTTCTACCGGACGCGTGTAAATACATGTCGCTAACCGGCTAACTTGTTAGCATTCCGTGACAGCTTTGGTACGTGCTAGCCTGGCAGCAACTCGGCGGGCGCAAATGTAATGAGGGGGAGTTCGCATGCAGCGCTGGACAGATTACCTATCCGAGTGAAAATGTCACGATCTGACCTTACCATTTTACACCGCTCTTTAGCTTTTCAACGTAGCTTACTTGCTTATTTTCCCCTCAGATGCGGTCAATGTTAGCTGCCAACCTCCACATTCCACATTCCCCTCAATCACAACCAAGTGGGCCACTTCCCACCCTCCTATTTGTTTTTACACTAGTAAAACTTTTGATTACAACCGGAGACGTGAGGCAAAAGTGCCTTTTTGTAACTTATTGCGTTAAGGTATTTAAATATCGAAAGTGTAAGTTATTGCCCGTTTCATGAACTAGAAAGCTTTTTTGTACGTTAAAGATTCGTTTGATGCTGCCTGTTATCTCTAACAATCCTGTATTTGCAGGCAGTTTACTGGGTTTTGAAATGTCTAGGTTTTGAGTGTCAATTGAACTGTTACTGAATTTGACAAGTTAGTAATGATTTATTTGAAGTTAAAGTGAGCCTCATTTAATTAGCTTAGTAACTTGATAATGAAAAGCCACAATTAGCTGTTTAAGGAAATGCGTTTGTCACAGGTAGTTTTAGTTGACCCAAAATGAAAATGAAAGATGTTTTTGTTTGTTTGTTTTTCGATCAACTGTCTCTTTAACTTCTGCATATCATAATTATGTGAATGTCCACAAACAGTGCTGTGTCTATAAGACATAACTTTTATTTATTTATATATTTTTTTGACTGACATATGGGGAAAGTGAAGTGTGAGTGTTGTGCAAGAATGAGAAAGAATATCTTTATAGTTTCACTTTCAAAGGTTGTTCACATGCCGTAATTATTTCATCACTGTGAATGTGCTTTGCTTTTGAAGTCTTTTTAAAAACTGAGTTTGACATTGTTTTGCCTGTTCGTATTGTACATCATTGTTGGCTTTATTTTAAGACTGGGGATAAAATCATTCATCACACAATAGAAATGTAACAAGGTGTTAAATAAAAGAATACAAATGTCCTGATAATTTACTCACCCCCATTGTCAACCAAGATATTCATGTTTTTCTTCAGTTGCAAAGAAATTCTGTTTTTTTGAGGAAAACACTCCAGGATTTTTCTCCATATAGTGGATTTCAAAGGTGCTCAATAGATTGAAGAGTTTCAATGCGGCTTCAAAGGGCTCAGACGTTCCCAACTAAGGAAATAACGGTCTTATCTAGTGAAAAGATCAGCCATTTTCTTAAATTCATTGTTGGAAAAACTCCCATCTCATTTCCTCTTCTGCCTTCAAAATTGTCCTACATTGCTGTTTTACCTATTTTTTGTAAAGGACGGTTGACCCTGAAGTTGGAGGAGAAAATGAGATGGGAGTTTTTCTACATAACCTAACTGTATTGAACAGGAGTGCACAGACTTTGCATACGCATCGCAGAGCTAGACAATTGTTTTGCTAGATAATACACTTATTTCTTGGCTGGGATCGTGTAGAGCCCTTTGAAGCTGCACTGAAACTGCATTTTTAACATTCAATCTGTTGAGTAAATTATCAGGATTTTTTTTTGTTTGGAATTAGAGTGTAATCCTTTAACAAGAGAAGCACTAGTTTATGTTTGATAAACTTCTTGCGTTTTTTCTTCATTCGTTAATCATTTTGGCTAAAAGTGGCTGATAAATGGTTAACTGTAATTCACAAATGCAGGTCAGTAGGTTAAATCTGTCACAGCAGTTCACAAGAATAATAGAGTGCAACAGTCTTGTTTTGAAAATAAATATCTCATTCATTCTTGTTTTTTGGGCAATTGATTTTGAACGATAGCTTTTAAAGACAGACCTACTTTGAGCTACAAGGTTGTTGCGAGGTTGTAGTTGAAGCCATTAGCCCAAATTATTTCAACTTACTTTAAAATAATGTTTAACAGCAGAATTTCTGGTGAAATTATCCAGAGAAACGCGAGAATCTCACTCACACCCAGTCCCATGAAGCAAAGCATATTACATAAAGTCAGTCTGCTTATGTTCTTAAACTAGTAAATATTTGTATGCGTAATATGCGTTTTGTTGCAAGAACAGTAAAAACACATGGTTTCTGTATATATTATCTTCAACTCAATAGGTCTGCATTTCTCCATCAATTCAATTGTCATTTTCAGTGCTTCATCGGATTGCAGATCTTTCTCTCATTAAAATGTCTTGATTTTCGACATGCCTGATTTTCAGACACGTCTTGCTTCAAATCAAAGTTTGTAATTTTGTGAATCACTCATGCACTCTTAAAGTAACACTCCACTTTTTTTGAAAGTAGGCTCATTTTCCAACTCCCTTAGAGTTAAACAGATGAGTTTTACCATTTTTTTAATCCGTTCAGCCAATCTCCGGGTCTGTCGGTAGCACTTTTAGCATAGCTTAGCATAAATCACTGAATCAGATTAGCATCTCGTTCAAAAATCAACAAATATTTTCGATATTTTTTCCTATTTACAACTTGACTCTTCTGTAGTCACATTGTGTACAAAGACAGACAGAAAATGAAAAGTTGTGATTTTCCAAGCTGAAATGGATAAGAACTATACTCTCATTCTGGCATAATAATCAAGGAACTTTGCTGCTGTGCCATGGGTGCAGCAAGCGCAATGATATTATGCAGCGCCTGAAAATAGTCCCCAGCTAGGTAACTTCCAACGTGACCAGCACTAAGCCACTACAGTTCAGGCACTGCGTGATATCATTGCGCCTGCTGCTCCCTGGATTCAAAAATGGTAAAACTCATCTGTTTAACTCTAGGGAAGTTGGAAAATGAGCCTATTTTCAAAAAGAGGTTCTGTATTGGCTTTGATGGTTTCATGAAGAACCTTGAACATCCATGGAACCGTTCAAATGCAGAAAAGGTTCTTTAGTTTTTTTTATTTTTTTATAAATGTTCTTCAAAATAGTTCTGTTGTGTTGTGGAACCAAAAATGGTTCTTCTATGGAATCACTGCAAAAACACCCATTTGGAACCTTTATTTTTAAGAGTGTAGATAATTGGTTTAGTTCATGGCTTACAACTTATGAAAAAATAAAGAAGCACAGGACAAAATGGGAGGGCATGGTTGCATTCTATCGAAAGGATATCTGCTTGAAACTTGAGTAGAAAGCATTCCTTCAATTTTTTTTTCCTTTTAAGCTTAGGTTATATAGAAACCTCTGACATGTGTTCATGGTGATTGTGTACCTGAAAAGATGTCTTTTTTGAGCAGTGGCCTGAAATTGAAAGCTAAAATATGTGCTTCTCAGGAAGTTCAGAGTGTCTTCACTGTGGATTTTCCCCACTTCCTTGTATTTTTAAAAAGGTGTATTTCAGTCACTACTCCTATAGGTGCGTTTATGGCATCTCTGGAGGCATAAAAGTCCCTCCTAACCACTCGGAATGTTTCCCAACCAGGCTTGCCTGAACAGACGGAGCCGAACCAATTAAGCCATGTGCATGAGTAGGCATTATTGCTTTGCACTCGATAAACCTTTCATTTTTGTGGCCGTGGCTGCTTCTCTTCAGTATTAGTTGTTAAAGGGTTTTGGTTTGAAAGCCCTCCTGCTATGGCAGATTTATAGCATGGAAGGATTTTTCTTGTACCTTACACAAGACATCACCTTCGCTGCTTCTGAATATAATGACATCTGCTAGCCTGTGAGTATAATACTTGAATGTTTTGGGAATGCTGAAGAGGAGTTTGTGCCTGAAGCTCGTGGTTCAGTAAGCTTTGGCTGTGTATTCCTTGTCTCTTGGCCAGCTTCAATGGGGAACAACTTGGGAAAGAAGAAAGGATGCCTTTGACCTGCGCACCCGAAGCAAAACAGAATGACTTGGTGGTATTTTTATCCACTCTGATTATGCCTGTTAGATATGCAAAGCCTGGCTGATTTCCCTTGCCAGTTCCTTTATAGCAATTCTTAATTATCCTTTCGAATTTGTGCTGCAGTTTCCCTTTGATGTAGCTTTTCTTTTCTTGCCATCAAAATGACTGGACTGGTAGATGGCGATGGGAGGAGGCACAAAACAGGTCTGGACTATGTTCTTAATGCACATTGGCCTTTTTATGATCTTTCTCCTGTCACGATCAGGGGCAATATGTTAGTGTTTTAACTGAAGATTCCTTTGGTGTAGCCTCATGCCTGGGACCAGGGATGTTACCCAGAGCTTCTGACCCATTTTTCGGTAGCTGTTCGAGCTAGATACTGCTGTATTGTTGAGGTGTATATATATTATCATAATAGATATGCTAGCAGCAGAATGCTTTGACAGTAGTGGTTATATAAACATATAGATTGTGTGTTCGAATCAAATACTTTTTGCTCAGGACTCTTCAGCACTATTTTTTCTTTTTTCTACTGGCCCGGTCAGGTCCATACTACAATAAAAATGATTATTTTCATTGTTTTTGACCCATTTAACCTTGTATTCTATTATATAAGGTTGTTACGACACCATAAAACCACTAAAAACTACTCTAAATTTCAAACATTGTTAAAGATGAGTAAACAGCAATAAAATGAGAGCAAATAAACAAATTACAGACAGTAGGACAAATCAGTACATTTAGAGAAAAGATACAAATGGCTTAAACAATGCATTACATTTTTAGGTAGGTCTAACCATAAGGTAAAAAGTATTACATTAACTGAATAAAGTAATTGCATATAAAATATAACGGCATAGCCTTCACTGTGTAGATTTATCCTTATTGAAGTACAAAAAGTACATTAAAAGCTAAGTTCACAAATTTTCAACCAGCTTTGTATTGTTAAAATTAATGCTGTCAAACAATTAATCATGATTTATCGCATCCAAAATAAAAGTTTGTGTGTATAAATACACACACAAGCATGTATATATTTAAGAAAAAAATGGTTTATATAAAAATGTTATAAATTTTTTTATAAAAAATAAAATTTTAATCAAATCAAATATTTATATTTTTATATAAAGATTAAAAAATATATAGATGTGTGTGTATTTACACTACCAGATAAAAGTTTTTGATGTTTAATGTTTTTTAAAGAATGATTATGACATTATTATTAGACTTATTAGTAGTTTTTTTTTTTTCAGGTATCTTTGATGAATAGAAAGATCAGAAGAACAGCATTTATCAATAATATAAATCTTTTGTAACATTATTATCACTTTTGATCAATTTTAAAGAATGCTTGCTAAATAAAGGTATTTATCTCTATATTTTCTTTCTCCAAAAAAAATTAAAATAAATAAATATAAATAAATAAGCAAGTAAAGTCAAATTAAAACTTACACTGACTAAAAATGAAGATTTTTAATGGTATAGTGTATACTTTTACAAAAGTGTTTTTTATTTCAGATAAATGCTGATCTTTGCATCTTTTTATTCGTCAAAGAATACAAAAAAAAATGTACTCAACTGTTTTAAATATTGATGATGATAATAATAATAATAATAATAATAATAATAATAATTATTATTATTATTATTTCTTAACAGCAAAAATCTTACTATTCAAAAACTGGTAGTATGGTAGTAAATATACACAGTACACACATTTAATCCCTGCTCATAGATAGTCTGATCGAGCCCAGTGCGTTATGGGTGTTGTATGTGTCCTACCTTTTTTCACCAGTTATTTTTCTGTTTTCTGTAGTCACACTCATTTACAAAAAAAAAAAAAAAAGGATTTACTGCATAGACGGAAAACTTTTATTAATCTTACCAGTGGTGAATTACTGCTTTAATTACACAGACAGCAGCAGGTTAGGCTGTTGTCCCTTTAAGACCTCATATGTGTATATTAGAATATATGGACACAATGTTTATGAGGGTACTTGCTACCTTTTCTATCAAAGTGTTGCTGAGAGAAAGCACATTGCTCAGCGTACTCTGTGTTCTCATGGTAGTTCTTGAAAACAGTTCCCCACAAAGTTTGCAAGCACTTCTCACCACTTTTCCGCCCTCTCACAGCCTATCGGGTTCCTCCTGCCACACTGTGCATGTTAAGCATTTTTGGCAGTACTGGACTAGGTTTTATTTTGCAGAATAGGCTAAAACCTGCTTATCTTGAAGCAGGCCTTCTGCAGTGTTCATTTGCCAATGCTGATATGGCGGTTTTCAGTCTTAACGGCTTGCTCAGTGAACCGGTAAAAGAAGTTTTCCCAGTTAGCCTTGAGTTTTTATTTTTTACTGTTGTTTAGGGATTCTGGGTAGTGTGTGTGTATATGTGAAGATTTTATCACTATGGTTTGTTGATTGCTATATCTGGGGAGTAAATAATACAGATTTTACCTTTAATGAGTTAAAAGAAGGCTAATTTAGATTAACCTAAGTAAGATTAATTGGGCTGAGACGGTTTTTACCTAATTTCAACATCAGATTTGGTCTGGTATGTAATGCAAATGCATGTAAAATTGCAGTTGTAGAACAAACAAACATGCTGATCCATGAGTTAAGAGATACAATAAGTAACTTATGGTTAGACGTGAACATGTGTCATGCAGTGAACCGAGGTAACTCGATCACTTTAACTGGGACAGCTGTTTTGATGCCAAAAAATTAGCCTTTGACATGCACATTGGCTGTTGCCAAATCTCTTATATCACTGTTGACGCTGCTGCATTATCTCATTGAGAAATTGCTAACCTTTAACAGTCAATTTTTTTTAACCAGTCCACTGTATGAATGTGCCTTTTTGGTCTGTTACTTGTGCAATCCTGAGTATGAGGAAGTAGTTTCATGATTTTATTGTTTTTAATGATCGAGTGTTAAACCCCCCTCAACTCTTCCCTCGGGACACGAGCCTGAGTGTGAAACCTGTGATTGCATCTCGCTGGAGTGCTGCCAGGACACTTGCCCCAGTGGGTCCACCAGATCAACTGAGTATACATTCTCTGGCAACCTGTCAAACTTGAGTTTAGCTTGGTTCGCATAGCAGTGGCACAGCGCCTTTCTGACATGATTTCGCACTACATCTACACATCAACGTAAAGGACAAAACGTTTGATGAACGTTTTACAGTTTTCCATTTTTTTCTCACCAATTTTGTTTTTTAATTTCATTCAAAATCCATTTCTCTTAGGGGATGTGCAAAACTACTTACACTATAGTGCCAAAAGTATTGGGGCACCCTCTTCTAATGAACAGATGTGACTACTTTAGTAATTTCCATGAGTACGAATCTTAATGTTTAAGCATATAATGAGATTCTAGGTAATTGTGTCCTAATTTTAAAGCAAAAGTTTGGACAGGACCTTTTTTAATTCTAACATGACAGTGTATTTGTGTATAAGGCAAAGTTCATAGAGAAATGTTTGCTTCAGTCAGTGTGGAAGAACTTGACTGGTTTGCGTAAAGCCAAGTCCTATACCCATCTGAACATCTCTGGTGTGACTTTAAACTAGGCCTGCACGATTAATCTTTTGTAAACCGAAATCGCGATTTGAAAGGGTGCGATTTTCAAATCGCAAGAGCTGCGATTATGTCGATTGACTATATGGTAAAGCATATACGTCGTTTTTGACAGTTTGTTTCATGTGCATATTACGTCGTCTTGCGTATATTATGTTTGATGCGAGTTTAACCAATAGGGGGCGTTTTAAAACTGCATGTACTGACTGAACAAGCGGGAGCAGCGGCTCAGCTTCCCAACAAAGTGTGTCTGCAGAAGAGCAATGTCCTGCAGACGACTTGGCACCTAAATGCCTAATTTGCACGCATTGGGGAGTCGCTCTCTTAAAATTGCTTTTCAATGCGTGTGCTTTACTTTCGGTTTCGCTTTAACTGTCAAGGGAAGCGCTTGGCGGTGCTGAGTGTGCATTCTACAATTTGATTTCCTTATGTCTAAACGAAGACTTACGGCATGAGGCTCACAAACACATCTGTAATTATGCTTTGTTTTGTTATTAATTTGTTGTATTGCCACGTGATGTAGCAACTTTAATCAAACCACATCAAACCTGTAGCACTTTTAAGAAGTAGTAAAATCGCATTTCAAATCGCAAATCGCAATTAGATTTTTTCTGCAAATCGTGCAGCCCTACTTTAAATGCAGACCTTGAGCCAAAAACTCAGACCAAACACCATTAACTTGTGCATATGGGCAGAGCTGGGTAGATTACTTACAAATTGTAATCAGGTACAGATTCCATGACAAAAATTGTAGTCAGTAGTGTAATCAGTTACATTACATATTTTAGGTAATCTAATCAGATTACTTTTGGATTACTTTTAACAACTTGTTTATCACATTGATTTAAATAGGATTATCTTGTACCATAATGATGTAAAAAATGCAAAGAGTAAGAAAATATGTTCCATTCTTTGTCATTTACAACATAAAGTGCATTAAACACTAATATTACATCAAGGTTTCCCAAACTAGGGTTCGTAAAGGAACTGCAGGGGGTTTGTGAGTTTAATTATTATAATATTAATAATTATTAAAATAAATCATTTTAAAACAAAGTCCCTTTCAAAGATAGTCTGTACACTACATTTGCAACGCCTCCGGTCAGCTCATACACGACCAAGTCTTAATAAATGGGTGAATCCTGAAATCTCAAAACCTGCTTGCTGAACTCGCAATTAAATTACATGTCAAATCAGCAATAAAACTGAAATTAATAGCCCCATGAATGTAGTTTCTTATGCTCAAATAGCAATTAAAAAGCTCAGGGGTAAAAAAAATAAAAAAAATCATGGGTAGTTATAATAAATACAAGTGCATCTCAGTAAATTAGAATGTCATGGAAAAGTTCATTTATTTCAGTAATTTGTTAAATGTAAGCCAAAATCATCACAAATTGAGCTGAATTACTAAAATAAACTTTTCCACAACATTCTAATGTATTGAGATGCACCTGCATATTTGGCATATAAGGTTTAGATGACAAACAGTTTTGGAATGCCTGCATGACATGTAAATAAGAAATAATGTAAATGTAATGTAAATAAAAACTAATTTTTAATGAGTTGGGAAGACAAAAGCCTTCCAAAGACGACATAATACAATGAATGTGTTGAATGAATGTGTTCACCAGTAATTGGCAGGCTGTTTTAGAAATGAAAATTGAAAAGATAAAAAAGAGAAATTAGGGGGAAATCAATGAATTATGAATAACTGATTGCTATTGTGTGAATATGTAATCATGTAATCCATGAAAAAGTAACTGTACTCTGATTACGAGTACTTTCAAATGTAATTTACTCTGATTACAAGTACTTCAGTTTTGGAATCTGATTACGTAATCCAGATTGCATGTAATCAGTTACTACCCAGCTCTGCATATGGGTACAGTCATTTTAGACCCTTCCAAAGCCGAAGCAACAAAGATGGAAATACAGTTTTTAAATGCGTGAATTATGCTTCCATCTTTGTTGCCACAATTTTGGAAGTGCCTTTTTCTGTTCTAAAAAAGTGGAAGTGCCTTCTTCTGTTCCAATACTTTTGTCCATATAGTGTATGTACAAGTCATTGGTGTTTGTTTTGCATTTAAAGTCACACCAGAGGTGTTCAGCAGGGATTAGAAGTTGGCTTATGCAGACCAGTCAAGTTCTTCCACACTGACTGAATCAAACATTTTTCTATGAACCTTACCTTATACACAGAGTCATTGTCATGTTAGAATAAAAAAGGGTCCTGTCCAAACTTTTGCTATAAAATTAGAAGGACACAATTCCCTGGAATATTATTATAATCTTAAACATTAAGATTAGTACTCATGGAAAGTGCTAAAGTAGTCAAACATGTTCAGTAGAAGGGGGTGTCCCAATACTTTTGGCAATATAGTGTAGTTTCAAAACCGACTAGTGGGTTGCTTTGCCAGGAAACTTGGTGACAAATCTGTCTGAAACTAGGGCCCTATGATTTCTGCAATCCGGAAAACGCGGACAGAATCACAGAATCCAGTCATGAAAATGTAATTTACTGTATAACGCGGAATGTCATGGAATTTGTCAAATTTTGGATGAATTAATCAAAAGTAGGTCAATACACTTAAATCAAAACATGTGTCAAGTGTCTGTGAATAATAAGCTGCAAAAAGAGTTTAAATAAATTCTGCATACTGCGTGTCTCTTTGTGAATATATGGTACAGTTTGTTTACTACACATACTGAGGCGCATGTGATGCTCGCTGTGTTTTGGATCTTCTTTCTCCTAAATATGACTACATGAACACACTCTTTAGAACTGCTCTGAAAGTGACTTCATGAGCGTTTTGCCGTTTCTTTTTTTACTATCGCTGTATAATATACAAACAAACTTCTTCCCAGCAACCTATTAAAATAAAAATTGGTTTAACTTGAAGAAACGGTGTCAGAAATATGACTTAATGTAATGATAGTACTCTAATAATACTAATAATAAAATGATTATTAAAAAAAAAAAAGGAATATTTAGCAGAACAGTTATTTACCAGAGAAATGTGAATACACAAGTATTTTGGGAAAATAATAATAATAATGTATCAGTTAGAGATGCTTTTATTTATTAATGGAATCCAGAAAATTAATGGAAAACACAGAATTTAGTAAAAATAAAACTGAATTTGAGAAAAAAAACGTATTTCATAGTGCCTTCAAAATGTAACTTATTGAACTATTAATAAATTGCTGTTAAATTGTGTAAGTTTCATGGTTTCAACTAATTCGACTTTTTGTTTAATAGATTGTAATTTAATTATTAAAACAGAGTCTAAAGAAATATTAAAACTGGAAAAAAAAAAAAAAAAAAACTAAACCCAGAAAAATTAAAACCAAAATGGAATTTGGAAAAAGATTAAACTGATTTAATAGGGCCCTATCTAACTGGTGTGATTTTATTGATTTTAGGCTCACCTTGCTCTGATTTAATGTGTTTCTTCTACAAGAATTTTTTTTAAAGATCTCTATACTAAAGTTGGGCACTCAATCCTTTTTTTTTTTTTTTTTTTTTTTTTTTTAAGAAAATAAATATTTTATTCAGCAGTAATGCATAAAATTGATACATTTTTAATCATAAACTTTAGTATTTGTGTACGTTTCTGTATATTTGTCCACATTTTTCAAATGTGTATATATATGTATAAAAAAAACAATTGGTTGAAATTGTTTCTCTTTTTCTTAAGTGTTTCTATGATTCCTCTCCTCTTTCTTTTTCTCTTGACCGTGGCAAAGAGACAACATATGGGTGGCGAGACAGGTGTCGCGGCAAGCCCTGCCAATTGGAGAAAGTGTTTATGCTTCCAAATTGCTGACTGAGACTCACGCTGAATTACTATAGAGTGAGAAGAGAAGACTTTAGATTAGGTGGAGGCATAGGGGGACCTAAAGAGGGAGATAAAAAACAGCTTTACAGACTTCTTGTAAATTTAGCTTTTTCCCCATTTCTTTTTAAATGCAGCTTTTATAATGTGCTGTGCAGTTCAACATATTACTTTCAAGTTAAGTAGCTGCAGTAGTACTTTTATGCTCTTAATGATAGATCACTCTTTCTCCCCCATCGTTTTTGGCCATGCATCAACTTGATCTAATGATATCACTCAACAACACACCCATGACATTATTAGATCTTATTGCTTCCTTGATGATTTGTCTGCTTTTTAGACTTTGCTCTGGATGACACCTGTGCTTGAGTGCACTGTATGAACTATTCTAATACTTGGAGGATTTTTTTTGTAGGTGTGTTTGAAGACCAGTCATGGCTATAGGCTTCTTTTGTCATTTAAATAGGTGGAAATGTCTGTAGAGTGCTTTAGCTTTAGGATGCATAGAATATAAAGGATTGGATTTAAGTATGCACTAGATGTTTCACTAAATCTTGCACTCTAGAGCCACAGCAAACCAGCCATATGTTCGCTTGTCTTTTTTTCTTCTTTGTGAATCTCTGTGAAATTAGTCAGATGCAGTGTCTTATTACAGAATGTTCTGGTTATTCAAAGTATGTATCCCATTGGGATCCACAAAACCAATGCCAACATGTACACTACCATTCATTATATTGGGGTCAGTCATTCAGTTGATCAAAAATGACAGCAAGGAAGTTTATAATGCAACAAAAGTGAAATTAGATCCATAGACCAATTCGGAGTAAACATCACAGACGTCACCTGCTGCTGCACAAGCATTGTGGTGGCAGAAAAATACTCGTAACAAGGGGAGGGAAATTGGTAAAATTCATGAAATAAGAGAAAAAATGTATTGTTGTGACTTTGAATGTCAGAATCAGAATGCAAATCATTTGTATAGAATATTGTCATCAAAGAAGCCATTCAACACTAAACACAAATGCTTAAACATACAGACTAGGAGTGAAACCTGCTATGATTGCCCTACTTTTAAATCATAAATTTGATCTAAACAGTTTGTCTATGTAATATTCACACATGCAGTTCATAGCGGACAGTTATCCCTATTTAAACCTATAACATTTTACATAATATTTACCTATTTTATCTCACTTTTTTTTTTCTTGCTGCAAATGTAAGTTTATATCTGCTAGTTCGGACTTTATAACTCAATTTAACTCAACAATAGCAAAAAAAAAAAAAAAACAGAAGTGTGGCATATTAACTAATGATTCTGAGCCAAGGGGAAAAGAGAGACTGACAAGTTGATTTTTCTTATCAGAATTGTGAGATATAATATCGGAATTGTGAGAATAAATTCAGAATTTTAAAATGTGAATATGAAAAACTAATTGAAAACATCATTTTCTGCCACCAAATAAGCTCTGCACACACAAAAAAAATAAAAAATAAATCATCACTGTTTGCAAGCACTGAATTGGTCTATAGATTGGTCTATAGATATTATTTAAACACCAGAACAGCATATTAGAATAATTTCTTAAGGATCATATCACACTGTGAACTTGAGTAATGGCTGCTGAATATTCAGCTTTGTCATCTCAGGAATAAATTACATTTTACAATTATATTGAGATAGAAAACAGTTTTATAAAAATGTAATAACATTTCACAGTATTGCTTGTTTTGTCTAACCCTAGAGCACTTTTAAAAACATGAAACTTCTCCAAACCCTAAACTTTTAAATGGTTCATCATGTGTGAAAGTGCATGTAGTAATAATAACGTGAAACAAATGTTCCCAAATGTAAGAATAATGCACTAGTTAACAAATGTCTTTTTTTTCCCATGTGGATGTTAAATTTGTGAAGCACAGCAGCATGTTTACTCTCATGTGAAAAAGACTGGGAAAGTGTGGTTAGGCCATAAGCAGGCTGACGCCAATGTACTGAGACTTTCATATAATTGGCCCACATAGTATACAATGCAATACATGTCACATTGCAACACCTCACAATATCATAATCGTGATTAAAACTGCATCAATTTTTCCTCTGAGAGTGTAGAATTCATGGAATTTTGTAGATTTCAACAGATGTGGAGAAAAATCAGTATAATAATACGATCTACTAGGAATGTAGCGATATTAAAATCTCACAAATATGATAATATATTGACATGAAGTCCACAATATGATATTTATTGCAATATTTAAAAAAAGACAAATGAAGATTTCATAGGTTTATTATTATTTATTATCTTTGCTGTACACTGCAGTAGGGAACTTACTATACTTATTTCCTAATTTCTACACTTGAAAGATATTTTGAATTTAGACTGCACTAACATTACCCATTTAAACTGCTAACCGTCAGCAATTCATACTGTTTTAAGCTTTTATTTTGACGGAAAACTCCAGTTTCAGTGAAAACAGGCTTACAAAAACACGTGTTACTACAAATCTAGTGAAATGCTGTAATCATCTGCCGCAAAAATATAACTGGTGGCCATTGCATTCCCAAACGCATTCTAAACTTACAGCACATACAATAAACAAGTTCACTGCATTCACTGTGAACTGAGCCGTTCTGAGGCATGGAAAACACCAGATGGTGTATGCTTTGCTTTGAAATGCGCAGCAAAAACTTGAAGGGATTAAGCTGGACTGTGCTTTCGGTTTTAGTTTGTTTGACAGATACTGTACCAAAGCATAATGGCTTACAACACAACTTTAAAGTTGTTAGAATACAAAGTTTAAATATATTTTAAAAATTACACCTGAAGAACCAGAAGATCTGACGTTTAATATCGTCATGTGACACGATAATATAGAGACTACGACATGGCAATACCACAATATTGATAATACTGCTACATCCCTATAATCTACCTGTAAATATGTGTCCTTATGCCTTTTTTTTTTCTTTTGTTTCTTCAGGTTCTCTAAAAACCAGGAGAGACGTCAGTGAGTCATGGAGGAGTGTAGTAGCCTCATAGAGTTCGATGTGCCTGAGTTCAGCAACACCGTCCTGAACCAGCTCAATGAGCTCCGTCTCCAGGGCAAGCTGTGCGACATCATTGTGCACATTCAGGGCCAGCCATTCCGAGCCCACAAGGCCGTCTTGGCCGCCAGTTCACCGTACTTCCGCGATCATTCGTCACTAGGAACGATGAGTGGCCTCTCCATCTCCGTAATCAAGAGCCCTGAGGTGTTTGAGCAGCTGCTCGCCTTCTGCTACACTGGCCGCATGTCTTTGCGCCTGCGTGATGTCATCAGCTTCCTCACGGCTGCCAGCTTCCTCCAAATGCAGGCTGTGATTGACAAATGCACACAAATTCTTGAGGGCATTCACTCGAAGATCAGCATCCCTGTGCCTGGAGGAACCGATCCAGATGATGATTGCACCACCTCAAGGGCTGGACGCAATGGCGTTAAAGATGGAGGAATCTTTGTAAACCCCACCCAGATCTCGCCGCCCTACTATTCTCGGCAGAATCATTGTGTGGAAGGGCGGAGCTCAGGTAAGGGAGTAATGGAGGAGGGTCAGTCAGACAGAGGAAGCAGCGATGGGATTTCCGAGCAGGAGGCGTCCATGGAGGTCGAGTCCGAACAAGTAGACCTCATCGGCAAGGACGGACAGGTAACAGACGTCCATATCAAGCTGGAGAAAACCGACCGGCCTACCTACTCCGATAGCTCGTCAGCAGGTGATGATGGATACCACACAGAGCTAGTAGACGGTGAACAGGTGTTGGCTGTCAGCGTGGGATCCTACGGACCTGTGCTTTCCTCAGCTGGATACACTTACTCTGCACTACCTTCCTCCTGTTTTGTCAGCCTGAGTTCTAGCCCATCTCGTTCCTTGCTTAGCAGCGTCCGGGGTGGTCGTGCCCGCCCGAAACGTCCCGTGCCTCTTCCAGCCGATCTGCTAACTCAGCTCAAGCCCGGTGTCGACGAAGGAGATCCACCCGCGACCGCAGCGACCCTCGAGAACGACGTAAGGGAGCGGAGTTTCCGCGGACAGTGGTACCCCTACAACGAGCGCCTCATCTGCATCTACTGCGGCAAGTCCTTCAACCAAAAGGGCAGCCTAGACCGCCACATGCGCTTGCACATGGGCATCACGCCCTTTGTCTGCAAGTTCTGCGGCAAGAAGTACACTCGCAAAGACCAGCTGGAGTACCACATCCGCGGCCACACGGACAACAAACCCTTCCACTGCCAGATCTGCGGCAAATGCTTTCCCTTCCAAGGCACACTCAACCAGCACTTGCGCAAGAAGCACATGACCTCTGGCACAGAAGTTAACAATCACACTGACTCGCTGGGAGAGGCACCAGATGGCCAGAGAGGGGAGCAAGAGGATACCTCCGAGGGCGAAGCAGCCTGCGGAGCAGCTTACCCCGATGATTTGTCAACAAAAACCCCCAGCGAAGAAAGCGGCAAGTGTACTCCAGAAGAAACCCCAGCGTCCAAACCTCTGCGTGGATATTGAGGAAAAAAGTTTTCCATTTACTTGGTTTGTCCTCCTTATCTAATAAGGAAGCTTAAAGGGTTACTCTTTTCACGATAAAGCCCAGCTGTTTTTAAAGAACGACAAGAAATAACCTGCCTTGCGCATTTTCTACAAGTCCATTTTTGTGGAAGTTCTACACAGGACAGAGATCGAGAGAAGAGTTTTTAAGGAGTTTTTCAAAGGGAAGGAGTCCTATATTCGGGGAATTAAATAATCGGGGTGGAGGTCTCTGTAATCAAGGCCTCCTAAGAGTTTTATCACATTTTTTATATATCTATATATATATTTCCATGTTTTTCAACATATTTACAGAGTAATATAGGCATGTTGCAATAATGAATAATGTGAAAGCTCAGATGAGATGCTCGTCATATCACGCTTTTACCTGACCTGTTTTTGCACATGTGGCCTGTAGTAGGTCACTCACTCACGAGGAATGGTTTATCTGCCAGTGCAAGGCTCTTTGTGACACATCTGTTCAATACCTCATTATACAACCTCAACATACTCATAAAGGACAGTATTTGTAGCTTGTCGTCAACTCCAGCCAGGTTTTACCTCATAGCAAAGAACCTGAACGGAGGGGAAGAAGCTTCTCTCAGTAAAGTCACATTGTTTTGTTTTCATAGGGTTTGAATGCTGCGGCGAAACCCTGAACAAAACATCTCCACTCTACCAAGGCTTGATACTTCAGTGAAATATTCCTTAGTGATTGTATTGAATTCTGGATTAATCTTGTTCAGTTTTCTTTAGCAGCCATTTTGTATGTCTATGAGAATATTGCTAGTACAAGGTGTACCTGTGGTGTATTTTCAGGATCCAGGATCTGTTTTTTTATTTATTTTTTTTTTTGCCATATTTTTTAGTTTTTCGTCTGTCATTCTACACTCTCTTTGTAACTTTATCTATTTGTGACCCTGGACCACAAAACCAGGCATAAGGGTCATTTTTTTTTTAAACTGAGATTTATACATCATCTGGAAATCTACATTCTGAGGGGGCACAAAAATAAAATCAAAAAGAAAATTTTGATATATTTACTGTAGGAAATTTTCAAAATATCTTCAGGGAACATGATCTTAATAATATAATAGTTTTTGGCATAAAAGAAAAATTGATCATTTTGACCCATACAAATATACCCGTGCTGCTTAAAACTGGTTTTGTGGTCCAGGGTCACATTTGGTTTCAGTATAAAATCAACAGTGTAATCACAGATTAGTGCTAGAGTAGCAACACGTTCGACAATATTATTCAGTTAAGGAATCTTTTAGTTTCTTTCGTGCCAAGTCTCTTTCATTTTCTTCTCAAAATCTAGCTTTTAATTCTACAAACAAAGTTATTTTATGGTTTGTGCTTTCCCAAACACCAGTAGGGAGGGTGTGCCTTTTAAAGTGAACGTTTAAATGATATATTAATATATTTATAGATGCATTCTAAAAGTGAAGCGGCAGTCGTGCAAGTTATGAAAATTGCCTTAGGGCCGTATGGGGAAAAAGGGGGGAAAAAACTTCCTGGTGAAATATTTATAGCATTAATGTACACACTCGATCAGTGGTTAAAACTTCAAACAGATATTTTTGTGTTTAGCTGGCTCGAAAGAACTTTAGTTTCTCTCTCTCTTTTTTTTTTTTTTTCCTCAATAAGAAGCTCTCTTTGGCTTCTCACATTTGTGCATCTGTCGACGTACAGATGAAAACGTATGGTGTTTCAGTACAGAAATGTATAATTGAAGAAGATTCACTTACTGCCGGTATGCTTTGTTAATGTTAAATAGTATGGAGGTGTATTGTTTATGCTGGAGGTGTAGTGTAAGCTTTCATACTACAATAGAGCAGTAATAAGATAAACCTGCAGTGTTGTGGGCACTTTTATACATTTAGTATTGTGAAGAGAGCCAGAGCCCTGGATGCCTCTTATCTCCACAACATCTCTTCCCATCCATTTTCATTGTTATGTAACTGGTGCAAGACCTCATAC
Organism: Cirrhinus molitorella; assembly: GCA_033026305.1. Lineage (NCBI taxonomy): Eukaryota > Metazoa > Chordata > Actinopteri > Cypriniformes > Cyprinidae > Cirrhinus > Cirrhinus molitorella. The sequence continues at coordinate 18,718,287 of CM065125.1, read as the reverse complement.
CTCACTTTTTTTTTATGTGATTGAATAAGCCTCCTTGTTGTCTCACATGGCAATTTTAGATACATTTTGTTGTTTCTTATCACCATACTGTCTTATTTGATTCATTCTAACGAATAAGCGGCTACATACGATGCAAAACAAGCGTTTCGTCTTGAGCAATACACTAGACTCATATTTTATAGTCGAGCATCTGCCTCCCTGACGGTCTGCAGTATATTTGATTTAGAGTTCTCGATGCTCAGACAGATTAAAACATGCCTCGCTTTTACAAGATTCAAGTGCTTTCAAGTTTGCCTGACATACCATTTGGATATTTACTTTACCACACCCTCTATATGTTAACTTAACAATCATTAGCCAAGGATAGTTAGCGTACACGACGTTCCTTTTTGTTTAGAGACTGCGGTATTATCCTCCCAAGACAACTCCTTAATTCTCTGAATCGCAACTGGTAGCACGCCTCGGACTAAACTTGTTTCTGAAAGTATGTTATGTTAAACTATACATTATGGTGCTGTTCTGTGTTCATTTTCAGTTTGACATTTTCTTCAGTGATGTTTACTCATGATGTTTTTAAACCTCCATTTATATCACTGTCAGATTGAAAGTCAGGACTTCTGCCCCATTTGACTCAAATGATTACAAATTTTAGAATGCTATATTTGTGCCATTAAAATCTCTTCATGTGCTTGTTTTGCTGGCAGAAGAGTGAGAACGAACCTTACGCTTTTATTTTAGTGCTTTAGAATCAGTTCATGGCAGTTTTAAACAATGAGCCAATGTAATAACGCTGTTATTACAATTAACAAGAGCCAAAACTCTGAATGCAGAACACCTTGTACTACTGACAGCATGTTTGGTGTCGTTCTGTAATGAGATGCCATGTATGCCATTTGAAACATTGTAAGCCTGACTGCTTTGTTCCCTGAACATGTTTCGATTTGCTCTGTTTCCTAGTATTCCCGTTCATCTTGGATAATGTGAACGTGACTTTGGCCACTAACCAAAGAGCAAACCAAAAATTGTAAAGGGTTTGTGTAGTATGTTGCACAGCGGACAAAAGAGAGACCAAAACCAAGCCCTGGAACAAATGAATCTGTTTTAGAGGTGTCAGTAGATCTTCTCCGTCTCATTTCCCAGCCTCATGCTGGCTCTAACACCTGTCGGGATTTTATAGCGTTGGCTGTCGTATATTTCACACATTGGTGTTAGGTAGGTTTTGTTGAGCTAATGTTTTACAATGAACAAAGCTGTAAGCTTTAGCATTTGATGAACAAATTTTGAATGTCGTTCTGCGGTCTTTAAAGAATGATGGTACAATTTTTTTTTTGTTTGTTTTTTTTTTTTTTTGTCGAGGAAGTTGATTGAACCGGTGCCTTGATGTGAAACATAGGCTTCACTACTGTTTGGGGTCAGTAGGATTTTGAATTTGTAATTTTTTTTATTCAGAAAGAATGTATTTAATTGATCAAAAGTGACGCTGAAGACCTTTGTAATGTTACATTACAAGTGATGCAAGTTATGTAATCAGATTACTTTTTTCCAAGTAGTTACTTTCAAATTTACCAGAAAATATTGAAGTTACTTTTTCAAACAAGTAATGCAAGTTACTTTGTTGAGAGATAAGTGCAGAGACACTTCCTTCTGCTGGAGGCTTATTCATTTCACTTTTGGTTCTAAACTGCATTTATAGTTGCCAAAAATGTAACTTAAGTTTTTTGTTATTAAAAATACATAAGCAAGCCCAGCCCAGGTGACAAAAAGCAAAAGCAGTGTTGCCAAGTCCGCATTTTTCCTGCGGAATTGGGCTACTTTACCACTGTTGCCGTGGGTTGTTTTTCATATCCGCGAGTTGGAGTGACCCCCAATAACGTATTTAGCCCCTGGAATGCTAATTCTACCAGGGAAACCTTGCCAAAAAAAAAAACCTCCTGGAATGCTGTTGTGAAAATCTGGCAACCCTGTGCAAAACTAATGTAATGCATTACTCTCCATACAAAAGTAATGCAATTACTTACTTTTTTAAGGAGTAACGCAATATTGTAATGCATTACTTTTAGAAGCAACTTTCCCCAACATTGGTTACAAAAGATTTTTATTTAAAATAAATGCTGTTCTTTTAAAGAAAAAAATAAATATGGTTTCCATAAAAAAAAAATTGAGCAGTGCAACTGTTTTATTATTAATAAGAATAAATGTTTTTTAAAGCAGCAAATCAGCATATTAGAATGATTTTGGAAGGATCATGCGACACTGAAAACTGGAGTAATGATGCTCAATATTAGGCTTTGCTGTCACAGGAATAAGTTGCATTTTCAAATATAATAAAACAGAAAATAGGTGTTTTAAATTGTAATATTTCACAATTTGTATATTTTTACTGTGTTTTTGTAAGCATATGAGACTTCCAAAAACATTAAAAAGTCATGCTGACCCCAAACATTTGAATAGTAGTGTATGTGAATCACTTACACAGCATTTTTATTATTATTTTTTTTTTTCCCAGTCTTTTTGTGTTGCCATGCAAGATTATGGGAATGAGATGAGGGGTTCCTTCAAAGAAGGTGGAAATGTTTGTTATTTTTGGGTGTATCAATGTATCAGCCTGGTCTTTTGTAAAAAAAATATATATTAAACTAATGGTAATATGCAAAAGCAATATGCCTGTTAGATCATAAACAAGACATGCAGTAAGCCGGGTTCTCTCTGTATAGTTGCATATTCTTTTTAGTTTTTCTGGGGAAACATCCTATTTGTAGGAGCTCGATATGCATTGAAGCGACAGAGATTTTCATTATGCAGTTCGACAGAAAGTAAATATGCTGAAATAATAAAACGGGACAATCAGCTTCGCAATACAGAAGCTTCCTCTTAAGTAAGTTTGAAAAACATTAGTTGATTTTGCTTGGCTATAATCTCATCAGAATGATGATGCTTTCAGGTTAGCAGATCGCTGTATAATGTACATTGTTTGGTCTGAGGGGGGAAAATATGCATGCCGGCCCACTTATTGTTCAAGTAGAATTGCATGGTGCCCTCTGCGTTGTAATACGAAACTACAGATTACTTTTTGTTTTTGTCTTAAAACTTGAAAGTGATTTTCATTTATAGCTATATCTCTTTTGTGATATTTCACCTGGCATGCACTTAATTTTTATATTTTTTTTCAATAATAAATAAATAAATGTATTCCATAAGGGATTCTTAATTGACCATGTAATGCTCCCAACTTCTGGGACTCATAAGGCCTCAAATATTGTATCGCTTGGGATGTGTTTCCCCTTTAATGGTGCTTTACGACTGGTCAGGTTTCTTTTTGGTTTTTCTAATGTGTAAGCAAAAAGATGTTAAATCGGTGATATGGGGTTAACGTACACTTGTAAATGATTTAATGAACTGTACTAATAGAGACATGCTCCGCCAACTGACCTAGAAACTCATGGTCCATATTCACTCGCTTTGTTCGCATCAAACCAGTTCAGTTTGTGCCATGCACAATAATCAAAAAAGAAGTGTTTACAGGGAAGGCTGTTGGACTACTTTTTGATTGTGCAGCTCGTCCTTTTTAACTGTTGAAAACTGTTGACTTACTTCAGGTAGTTTATGAACACTGAGCTAAACCTAGAGATATTGAAGAAAAGGAAATCTTGAAGTCTTCCATTGGTTCTCCACTTCCAACATGTCTCCACTGTGTAATATGCAAAAGCAATAACCTTTTTAAGAGCCGTTTTTTTTTTTTTTCTGCCTCTCAGATTGCAGGAGGATTGTGTCTCAAAATGAATGCATTCAGGATGTCAGGGAGCTGAGGTCATTTATGGCAAGGAGAGGTTTTTTTTTTCTCTCATTTTTTGAGATATACTTTTATGTGAAAACTTGGACAGGTTGGGCAAATATGCTTCTACAGAGCGGCTTGTTTTTGTGGTTACCACAGTTCACATTCTGTTAGTACTTCCTCTACCTGTCACCTCAGTGTCACTGGTGAAAAGTTTCATTTTTTTTTATCTGTCGAATAAGAAGGGGATCTCAATGAGATATAACCTGCCGCTATGGTGTACGCTAAAGATCTTCTTTCTTCAAGCATCGAGATTGATATTAAAGGCCAATCAAATTGATCAAAGGAAAGGTGTGTTTAAAATTGACTCACCCTCAGGCCAATGTAGATAAGTTTGTTTCTTCATCTGAGCATATTTGAAGAAATGTATCATTTTATCAGTGAATGTGTCCTGTAAGAATGAGTTCAAACGACTCACACAATCAGTTAACGTCTTGTGAAGTGAAAAGCTGCTTGTTTTTAAGAAACAAATCTAGTGTTAAGCTGTTCTCATTTTAAATGGTTGCGTCTGGCCAAAATACCAATTCACAACTATTCCTCCAGTGACAAAGTCCATCTTTTGTTGTGCTCTCACATCAAAATCCACCAACATATTTGTTTACGGGCCATTCTACACAATTGGTTCAAATTAAGAGTTACAAATGTCATGAAAAAAAAAAAAAGTATGCAAATTGTAGAATATCTGATGTACACATCTAGTTATTGTGCAGTTAATACTCACATTGCGTTTTCAGAAAGAATATTTGTCCTCTCCCCAAATTTGTCACTATCGAACCACAATAATATATTATTTAGAAGGGTTTTATTGACCTGTTAATAATTAGCGTACAGCAACATTGTAAATATATATATATTTTGCTATTTTGTAAAAAAAAAATCAGAGGTAAATCAGCAACATTTACATTTTAAACAATATTTCAAGTGTCTTTTTTTTTTTTAGATTTGTTGTAATTTGAATCCAATTGTTCGTTGTAAAAAGCAAAAGGTTGATCACACTGATTTCAAAGTTAAGGATACATTAGTTTGAATGTATTCAATGAATCAAACACTATCATAACATCTTAATTAATTTAATATACACTGGAAAAAATACGTAAAATTTGCGGTAGAAAATCAGCATCGGTGGTTGCCGGAATTTTACCGTAACTGATATAATTGTAATGTACCAACCTATTGAAGTAATGAAATCTGTTTTATACCTTTATAATACACATAACTACCAAAACCAGGTGGTGATGAGAAAGTCACATGATAAACTAATACCCATCAGAAGCAGCTTTTAAATATAAACATATATAGAAGATGCACAGTGTCATTCACACAAACACTAAACACCATCATTAAAACTGATTCACACATTGAACTGAAATAATGTAATAAACATTCATTTAACAACATTAGATGTAGCATACAATGTGTTTTTCAACATTATGTAGCCCTAATGCACAAACCTGCTAAGAAAAAGACAAATTTTACAGTCTTTTACCGTTAACCATTTAACAGCTTTTTACTGTAGCGTTTTTACATTTTTTTTTTTTTTTTTTTTTTTTAACTGTTAAATTCAAAGACATTTTATTTTTAACAAAACACATTTTTGGTAGTGACAGTAATGTTTTGGTAGTGACCACATCACATTACCGTATTTTACCTCACTAGTAAGCTACTCTTTTTTTTTTTTTTTTGGTAAAGCTGCTTTGCAACAGTTTGCATTGTGAAAAGCGCTTTACAAATAAACTTGAATTGAATTGAACATACTAAACTACTATATAAAATATACTAAACTACTAAAAATTTGCATAACTGTACTAAAATTTTGTTTATTTTTCCCCAAATATGACCATTATGTGTTCCCTTTTGTCACTACCTAAACAATGATGACAGGTTTCGGTTTTATTATTTTGGTAGTGAAAATTTTATGTGATAACACCCCAAAAAAGAAAAAAAAAAACTAAGATGTCACTATCGACACACCACCAAATGTTTCGTAAGTGTCAATTTTATGGGATAACACCCTAAAAAACAAAGATGACACTATCGAAACTCCACCAAGTGTTTTAGGAGTGACAATTTTAGATAATTTTGAACCTAGCTCAAAGATGCTAATCAGCACATGGTTAGCTACCGTTCTGGACAGTTGTACACATATAAAAACTGAATGTTATGAAATAACTTCCAAAAAAGTGTGCTTAATTACAGAAAAAAAAAAGTGTTCGGTAGTGACATTCCTTAAAGTTACACACAGATTTTCAGACTTTTGAACACGTTTACCTCAAAATTAGATAGGGACTATCTACTCACCATGTTGCTGTTAGAGTGACACATAAATATTTCCTAAACAAAAGTGTAGGGGTGTACACTGTAAAAAAAAAAAAAAAAAACTATTTATTGAGTCAACTTAAAATATGTTACCTGGCTGCCTTAAAATTTTCAGTTCAGTCAACTCAAAAAAAAAAAAAAAAAAAAAAAAAAAAAAAAAAAAAGTTTAGTCAACTTCAAATGTTACGTTTTACTAAGTGACAACTTAGATATTTAAGTTGATTCAACTTAAAATTTTAAGGCAGCCGAGTAACAAACACAGCTGTTAGGTTTAACAAACATTTTTTTTTAGTTTAGTCAACTCAAATATCTAAGTTGTCACTCAGTACAACTTAACATTTCAGCTTGAATAAACTTATTTGAGTTGACTGAACTTAAATTTTTAAGGCAGCAGGGTAACAAATTAATTTTAAGTTGACTCAACAAATTGTGGTTTTTGTTTTTTACAGTGTAGTTAAAATCAGTCTCAGTCAATGGACTAAAACATACACTGTTTTTTTTTTTTTTTTTTTTTAAAGAATCAAAAATATACTTTTAAAAACAACAATAGAAGAAAAATACCAAAAATATTTCAGTATAATTTAAATAATTTAAAAGTTTATTATGAAATTTAGGGGTTAGGGTTCAGGACAGCCACCTCACAATTGAAAGTACCCAATAAATGATGATTTTAAATATGATATTTACTTACTGACTTACTGATATTTTAAATATTGTGGGTTTCAATAGATAATAGAAGGATCTTAGTAAACAACTAAGATTTTAATACTTAAATGCTTTTAAATGTATTTTTTGGTTGTGGGACAGCAATTTGGACCAATTCTATAGATTGCCCTTATACGTTTTTAAACAGAGCTTTATCTGTGTGTATTTCTCTCTTGATTCAGACTTTGTCACTGGAGAACATAATAATATGGATAGAAGATTTTAGTGTTTTAGTTTGAAGCAATGATTTGAAGTTAATGCAGCTTTTCACTTCAGAAGACATTAATTAATGGCCTGGAGTTTGAACTCTCATTCTGACGGCACCCATTCACTGCAAAGGATCCTTTGGTGAGCAAGTGATGTAATGCTATATTTCTCCAAAACTGTTCTGTTAAAGCAACAAACTCATAATCTACATCTTGAATGGCCTGAGATTGAGTACATTTCCATCGAACTTTTATTTTTGCTTGACTATTCTTTTAACACAAACTCTTGTTCTCTCATGTATTTGGGACACTGCAAAAAAAGAAAAACAGAAAAGTAGAACTCAGGGTTTACTAGTATTCAGAAAATGCCATTTTGGATACGCAGTGATCTTTGTGTGTCCGAAACTAAGCTTGCACTTTTACTTCAGGTGGGGAAACAATTCCTCAGTCATTGGTTCCCAAAACAGTCTGCCTCATAGGTGTAGTGAGATGCACCTAAATATTTCCGTTCTTGCTTTTCCCGAATGCATGGGAGTTTGACTGCGGAGGAAAGCAGATCTTTAGCTGTTATTGTATTGTAAGTTGCAGTCTGTCCAACCTTCTGTCATCCACTATACGTACAACCTCACAACCCAACTGTGAACCTCAGAACTCTACTGTTTTATACAACTATGAAGTACATGAAGCTAGCTGACGCCGATGCTGTAACAATTAACTCGCCATTTATGAATTTTATTTTATAGCATGAAATATAAAGTTATATTTATTCAAATTATATATTTTACTCATAATCATTCTGTGCTGCTTTTTATTTTCGTTCTTAAAGCTTGTATATTGCTTTTTTATGATACAAAGAAATGTCAATAGATAATAAAAATGCATTTGTTTGTACAATAAAGATGCTGATTTGGCAAAATGTCTGGACATCTTTGCTTCACTCCTTCCAGTAAAATATTCATTGAGATGTGTTTGCGCAGTAAAGCTGATGTCCACTAGATGGAGCACACGTACAGCACATGTACAAACAGTATTACTGTTAAGTAAAATAGCAAAAAACTACAGTTTACACTTTATAAGCACTTAAACAGGACCCATGCATTCGTTTTGAATAATTAGCCTTCAGTACTCATGCAAAACGTTTTATATTTTTTGTACATTATATATAGTTTATACATTATATGTACAATGTGAAATTTGTCTTGGACTTGGAATGTGTCAGATGGACTACCAGCTGGTGGGGCCTACATTGACCTGGTCAAGCTGGTTAGAGCTGGCAAACCATTTTGGACCAGTAACAAAGCTATCATGCCACCAATTTCTAAAGTCCAGACTGGCTATAATGATGCTTTGACATGATTTTTAAAGGATAAAATAAATAAACAGTTCAAGTGTAAAGCAGTGCCTGCATTTATTATTTATGTCAGCATATTTACATTTAGGAAGGTAATAATGATCGTTATAGTTAATCAAAAAAAAACGTAAAAAATAAGTAAATAAATTAATAAGAATTTTATTTTAGCTAATTTTTTCAGTTTCTTTTATAGCTTACAGCACTAAAATTACTAAAACTAACATTCACATAATATAAATGAATAAAAAATATAACTGAACACTGAATTCTAAGCTTTCATTTCTGCTAATACGTTAACAAAATATATGTCACATTTTCAAATCATAAAAACCGCAAAGTAGCCACGGTAAATAAACTAAAATTGAAATAATATTAATTACTAAAAACTATATTGGCATATTTAAAATGTATATTCAATATGACAACAAAAAATAAACATTCAAAATATTATTTAAAAATATAAGTGAACACTGAATTATGTTTTTTTTATCTGTGTTAATACATAATACGTCACTCTTCAGATCATTATAAAATCAGCAAATAAATTATATGAATGGACAGTAAATAAAATAACTAAAACTAAAATTTGAATAACAATGAATATAAATGAATAAAAACTATATAGACATATTTACAAATATTTAATATGAAAACAGAAAATATAAAAATAAAATTAATATCAAAATATTAATTGAAAATGTTAATAAAAATAAGTGAACGCTGAATTATAAGCTTTTATCTATGCTAATACATTTACTATAATATATATATGTATATATATATATATATATATATATATATATAAACTAAATCTAAAATAAAAATCTAAATATTAACACAAAATAGTAATAAAAATCTAACTGAACAGTGAGCTATAAGCTTTTATCACTAATATTTACAAAATACAAGGCACTCTTCCTCAAATCAAAATCAGCCTAGAAATTATAGAAACAGATGCAGTACATAAAATAACTAAAGCTAATTAATAAAAGTTGTATATATTGAATATAAAAACAAAATAAAATTACAATAAATAAAATACAAAATTACAAGTAAACACTGAATTATAAGATAATTATAACATATTTATAAAAACTATAGAGATAATATATATAGAGAGAGAGAGAGAGAATATTAAAACAAAATATCAAATCAAAATAAAAATATTAATAAAAATACAAGTAAACTGAATTATAAGCTTATATCTGTGCTAATACATTTACAAAATACATGTTATTTTTCTTCAAATCATAAAATCTTCGAAGAAATTATATAAATATACACAGTAAATAAAATAACTAAAACTAAAATTGAAATAATTCATATAAATTTCAGTAATGCAAATAACAAATATGCTCAGTAAATAATAACAATACCATATACAACGTTTTACAATAATAAAAAATAATCATTACATTTCTTTAAAGGAACATCAAAATTCAGCAAACCTGTTACCCTGCTGCACCCCTTTCCACACATATTCCAACGCTGCGTACACAAAACAGGGAGACATATGCGCGCGACAGTATTGACCTAATTAATGATTGGTCATTCAATTATGAGGGCGGAACCTGGCGTCCACCCAGACGCCACGCAATTGGTCAAAGCTTCTGTCCATCAAAATGTATGGGCACAACACTTCCTGATGTCGATGCCCAGCTGTTGGCAAATGACCCGCATCTCCACCATCCGATAACATCGTCTCCACACACAGGACTGCCCTCACTGTTTGTCATCATACCTGCTCAAAACAAGCTGCCTGCGAAGACGACGGACATGCACGGAATAAAATAACTGAAACAGGCTTAGAATTGGCCAGTGGATGAGAGTGAATCCTTTCAAATTGGATTTTTGTGTCCTTAAGGTCGTGCTGCAGTACAGCAACATAAGCTTCGCGTTGACCGGCGCGTACATCTCAAAGGCGGGGACGAGGACAGTGGCATATTTTCATTGACAGGTGAGTTGAACTGAACTATATCTGTATAGCGCATCAAGCGCAAATGAAAACAGCATCAGCAGGGATGGAGTTGCGTCACGGGGGGTCGTCTGCCTCTACCCAGCTGGGTACCACACTGTCAATATGATGCATGGCGCCATTACATCTAAAACAGCGTGCATATGCAGGATGCTCCTTGTCACGGTGTTATGTTTAGATGTTATGATACCATTCTGCTGTAAAGATACTGTTCTGTTTGATGTCTTGAGGATTGAATAATAATTTTCTATGTGGTTGTTCGTCAGTATTCAAAAATCTGCTCTGCTAGTTATACCTGCACTGTCATATTATGAAAACAGCCATTATATGTATGAGATAGAGGCTGCATCTTTTTCAAAAGGCTGAGAATCTCAGCAATACTGTAACTGACAGGGTGATGACAGACAGTCTAAAGCAAAATACTCCCTGAAGCTGTTCTGCATTGTGCTTCTGTTGACGTGTGTATGCTCATTTGTATGTTTGGAGAGCTTTTTTTGAATGGGGATTTCGGAAAGAACCAGACTTTTGCGTTTGTTTACCTGGCTGATGTTATATCCTGGAGAGACTACCTTGACTTTGGAAAGCACCTGTGTTTATGTGTTACAGTAGTTGCACTTTCACATTGCATTGTGGAAAGTGCTGGGAGTCCAAGGTACATATTAGGCATCCAGTTTATGGAAGTGTGTTACATTTAGGATTATGGATGAACTGTGATGAATGATTAGCATCAATATAGACTCTTATTTGTAGTAGAATATTAACAGTTTACATCCAATTAAAGTTACATTTTGAACCGTAATTGATTTGCTAACAGTGTTTAATGCATATACAGTTGAAGTCAAAAGTTTACAAAATTTGCAAAATGTAATTTGTCCTGAACAGTTGAAAACTGCCCACTTCTCTTCAGAAAGATCCTTCAGGTCCCACAAATTTTGTGTTTTTCATAATTTTTGTGTATTTAAACCTTTCAAACTATGACTATGATTTTGAGATCCATCTTTTTTCACACTGAGGACAACTGAGGGACTCATATGCACCTATTACAGAAGGTTCAAATGCTCACTGATGCTTCAGAAGGAAAAACGATGCATTAAGAGTAGGGGTGTAAACTTTTGAATGGAATGAAGATGCCCTTCATAAGCTACAGAAGATACTTGCATGTTCCCCAGAAGACAAAATAAGTTAAATTTACCCTGATCTTTAAATTCAAAAAATCGTAATGCATTGTGTTTCCTTTTGAAGCATCAGTGAGCATTTGAACCTTCTGAAATAGTTGCTTATGAGTCCCTCAGTTGTCCTCAGTTTGAAAAGATAGATTTTAAAATCATACAGTCATTGTTGGAAAGAGCAGTTTAACTGTTCAGGACAAACAAAGAACTCGAACAACTATTACTAAACAAAAAACCACAGCTGTGGATCATTCAGGTAACAACACAGTATTAAGAATCGAGTGTATACTTGAGAACAAGGTCATTTTTATAAACTTAACTATTATTTTCTCTTGTGGACTATATGTAAATGGCTTTCATGTGAAATATCTTACTCAGGTCAGTACTAAAGAAAAAATAACATGCGTTTTGTAAGATCCCTCTTATTTTGGTAAAGGAATTAATTTCACAAGATTCTGCAAGGTGTATGTAAAATTTTGACTTCAACTGTATAAAATATTATTATTATTTTTTTCTGTGTTCTCAACATACCTGATATATTGACTAACTGTGCAAGTAATAGTAATACTAAGTTAATTAATAATTAATTTAATAATGGATGTTTCTGTTGGTTCACAGTTCATTTAGTTAATTTACTGATCCCGCAGTAGAGTGTGTACCTTGTACATACAAAGACAGAGTCTTCTGTCTTTTCTTAAAGGTTAATAAAAGATGTGTCATTACATATTCTGAAGTAGTGGTTCTCAACATTGTTGACTTTAGGGGCTTCCATTGTCCAACACAATATTGGAAGTTCCCTTATATAAGATATTTTCTCTGATATTTCTGCTGTAATTATGACAAAGTTGCTTGTTTTCAACTTTTTGTTAGATTCCAGAAGAATTATTTTGTTTTATTTATTTACAATTGATCTCACTAATTGAAAGGATAGTCAATTACCCCATGATTTACTCACCCTCATGCATCCCAGATGTATATGACTTTCTTCTTTCAGACAAATACATTCGGAATTATATTAAAAATGTCCTGGCTCTTCCAAACTTTATAATAACAGTGAATGAATGTTGATATTCAATAGTCCAATAAAGTGTAACCATCCATCATAAAACGTTCTCCACATGGCTCTGGGTGGTTAATAAAGGACTCCTGAAGTGTATAGATGCATTTGTGTAAGAAAAATAACCATATTCAAGACTTTATAATTCGTAGTCTCTAGTTTCTGCAAACTGTCAAATGCAAATTCACTAGAGAGTGGCATTCCAGCGGATGACATACATAGGCATAGCGTGGGCTCCGTTGAGATTATGCTAGTCTCGCAAGAAACAAGTTTTGTTTACAGGAGCAGAAGAAGCAAAGTTTCCTTTGTTTAGCAAAGGAAAACAAGTCTCCTCTTGGCTTATATGGAAATCCTTTTTCTTGATAAATCTTTATTTTGTACTTCTAATTCATGACTGATGTTTTGTTTTGTTCTCTCCTCTGCGCTCCACGCTTTACGATAACACCTACACTCTTAAAATGACCTTGTGGTGATGCCATAGAAGAACCATTTTTGGTTCCCTAAAGAACCTTTGAGTAAACAGTTCTTAAAAGAACATTTTTAAAGAATATTTAAAAAATCCAAAGAACCATTTTCCACCCTAAAGAACATTTTCTGCATTTGAAAGGGCCCAATGGATGTTTAAGGTTCTTCATGGAACCATCAATGCCTATAAAGAATCTTTTTTTTAAAGATTGCACATCCTGTCATCTGCTGAAACGCCACTCTCTCATGAAGCTAGAGATTACGAATTATAAAGTTTTAAATATGGATATTTGTCCTACATGAACACATCATTTTACTTCAGGGGGCCTTTATTTAACCCACTGGAGCCATGAGTTTGTGATGAATGGATGAACTTTATTGGACTTTTGAATCTCAGCAGCTATTCACTGCCAGGACATTTTTTTAATATAGCTCTGATTGTATTTGTCTAAAAGAAGAAAGTCATATATAATGGCTTGAGAGTGAGTAAATCATGGGGTAATTTCCATTTTTGGGTAAACTATATTTAAGTATGATTATTTTAATGTAATAAAAACAACAATAATAGTCATCCTTTGGCCCTGTTGGATACTATACTGTCTCATGACATTTATTGAAGAGTGAACAAGCACCAAAATGTCAGTTTTGTAGCAGGTTTTGTACATTTGTACTTTATGTAAAAAAATATGTTTTTGGTTTGCCCAAATTTTAATTTTATGAGACAACGATTATTATCAGGGCAAACTTTAAAGGACCTTTTTTGTAGGATAGACACTTTTACAACTTTTATCACAAATCTTTTTTTTTTTTTTTTAGAGTTGCATATGTAAAAAAAAAATGTTTTGTCTTTTTCCCCCAATTATGTTTTTCCTAACATTAAAAAAATATATATATTTATTATAATTATATTTATTGTATTATATTGTTGAATGTTGAATCTGTATCTGCCATGTAGCTAATAGCATGTAAAGCTGATGGGGACATAAATTTATTTGCAACTGTGTCCCCATTGAAAGTTTGCTGAGGCCCCTATGGTGGACCCCGGCCTCTTGGTTGAGAACCTCTACACTACAGTAATTGTTCCAACAGAATGCAATAATTTTTACTATTTTTTACTTATATTTATTTTTTTATATTGAGACACTGCAGTTGAACAGGGTTAAAAATATTTAATAGTTATCACCTTACTTACCCAGCTGATTGATTACATTGATAATTGCAAAAAAAGTTTTCTAAAATGTTAGGTTTAAATATGCAAATGAAGCATTATTTATTGAAATATGTGTTCATTTGCATACATTTCTAGTACAAAAATACATACAATTTTGTTTAAAATTTCTGACATATTAGAGTCAAATGTTTTAACAGAGGGAATGGTGGGTATCTCATTTTGTCACTCGGGGGAATAAAATGTTGTATATAATCAAGCAAATGATATATGAACAAATCCCTCTGTAAAAACCTTCAAGATATAGACAGGAATAAAAATGTACAGTTTGTTGTGTGTAAGTGCTACTGAAGTGGAGATTATGGCTCAGTGCAGGAGAAAAAACAAATTTTAAGAAAACGGCTTTAAAAATATGTATTGTAATTGAAATCTAGTAGTGTTGTCAAACGATTAATCGCATCCAAAATAAAAGTTTATGTTTACATACTGTATATTTGTGTACTGTGTATATTTATTATGTATATATAAATACACACACATGCATGTATATATTAAGGAAAAATATTTTAGATTTATATCTAAAATATTTATATTTATTTATAATCTAAATTGTATACAGGTATAAATATATATACGTATAAATATTTTGCTTTAATATATACATGTATGTGTACACACATATAAAGTAAACACACATATAGTATGTAAACATAAACTTTTATTTTGGATGCGATTAATCGCGATTAATCGTTTGACAGCCCTAAAATCTAGTGCTATAAAAGAAAAAGTGTCTTTTGGATGTTTTCTTTCCACTAGTCCACATTTTATGAAAAAGTCAAGTTTACTACTGCAGAGCTTGTAGACGTCTTATTTATGTATTGCAATCATTTCCTTCCCCTTTATTATTTTTACTTGTTTACTAACATTGACAATGTTTTCTTCACCATGTAGTGGTTGACTGCTGTGTAATTTGCCAGTGAAGTTCATTTACGTTTAGTATATTTAACATATATGTGTTCTTTCTTATCCTCCTCATTATTTTTCTCATTCACTGTATTGTTCCTGTATTCAATGTTTAGAGTCAATGGCAAACTTTCAAGTGTGTGCTAGGGTAGCCAAAAATCTGCTACACTATATTGTGTTGTTTTGTTGTGTTACGCCTCCGTGAAATCTGCTGTCTGCTGCAAGTGCTGATGAGAAAATCTGTTATTGTATCAGGAGCAACCTTTGTTTTCTGTTTGTTTTGAGACCTTAGAGTTCCTGGAGCTCAACTGGTAAAGCGGAATATTAGCAATGACAAGGTCATTGGTTCAATTCCCAGGGAACAGCAGATATTGATAAAACTTATAACTTCAATGCACTGTGAGTCACTTTAGATAAAGGCATCTGTCAGATGAAATAAATGTTGTATTGGTGAGATCTATACTTTTGTTACTAGAAAAAGAGAGATGTACAATACAACGGGTCCTCTGGTGTCAGGGGCAAGAAACATTGCCAATGTTGAACATGTCGGACATCCAATGTGGCAGATTGTTGCCTGCAGACTGCTCTGCCCTCGTGTGTATGATATAAAAATATGAACACATTACAGCTCTCAGTTGCCATAGAAACTATAACTATCTCAGCAGCCAGTGCTTCAGCTGAATTTGTATCTTAGATGAAATGGGGCAAAATTACACCTGTGAGTCTTTAGGGAACAGAAATGTTACAAAAAACAATTGTAGTTTTAATAAATGATTATTTTAGGTGTTTGGGGTAGTTTTAGTTTGGAAAAATGTCTTTGTAATACTTTAATAGTTAATAATACTTTACAGTTAGGTTATATATGTTCAATTTAGTACTGCAATAACCATTTTTAATCTTGGTTAATGTTAATTTCTGCAATAAATTATGTTAAAAAAAAAAAGTCTCCAAAACTAAAGAATGAAACTCTGAACAGCCTGAACGAGTGGTTAGTAAGTCGATTCCCACTTTCGTGACGGCTACATGTCACAGAGTAACACATTTACATAATGCCGCCTATGTTCTACGTTGACTAGCCGCGAACAACTTTACCCTCCCTCAAACATGTCGTTTTACTGATGACTGCATCACTAATCTGGTGATATCAATGCGGGATTCGCAAAACGCGTGCTCTTGAAAGATGGCTATGTACTCGGTTTAGTTAAACCACTGAATCACAACCTGAAAGTATGATAAATAATAGATGTTTATATTTTTAATCAAGCGTTCAGAATACAGAACTATGACTATGGACATATCGTTTTTGACACGCGCTGTACGCGTTAGAACAGACTGAATCTTTGATTTAGAGAGACTGAATCTTTGAACTGCTTCGAATGAATCGTTTGAGAATCGCTGGAAAATGAGGTGATATTAAATGCATATTTTGAGAAAAAAAACGAAAGCATTGTTTGAGCATGTAAACCTATTGTAATGGCGTAATGGGGCATTTTAACCATAAGTGTATTTATAAACTACAGAAACATATTATATTAGAAAAATATAATATTATATTATTGTTATCTTGAGCTGACATTACATTTCAGAAAACTAGTTAATAGGGCTGGGTAAAAAATATCGATTCTCCGATTTTAATCGATCTTCAGTTTAAGGTTCAGGAAAATCCCCGAATCGATTCTTAATACGCGTGCTTCACGTAAGAGGATGTGAATATTCACCTCTCGTCCTGAAGGTGTCACCGCAGACAAGGGCTTTATAATGGGCCTGTTTTGAACGTTTTGAATTTAGAAAAATGTTTTATTTTTTAAACGTGTTTGAAGTTCTTAATAGATTTCACTGTTGCACATTTACAGTGTTTTTATTTTTTTACAGTAATATGCATTTTGCAGTTTGTGTTTACATGGTGTACAATGGATGCACATATTTATGACTTCTTGTGACAGTGTTTATTTAAAATAAAAGTTGTTTAAAATAAACAACTGTGTGCACCCTATTATTAATGTAGATGTGTATTTCAGTAATGAAGTTAAGTAGGAGAATATACCAAAATATGGATCCCATGTCTGCAAAATTAGCATTTTAAATGAAATATTGATAGCTAATCGAAATCGAATCGAATCGAAACCATAAAAATAAGAATCAAATTGAATTGCCGAACTGGTCACGATACCCAGCCCTACTAGTTAATGCTCCTATGTTTTTTTTTCTCCGTATTTTTTCCCTCCTTTGTAAAGTCTTTGAAATACTATCATGGATTTTTTTTTTCCTTTTGCTGTTGGAGCAAATGACAATGCAAAAATATTTTGTTTGTGGTAGTGTCTTTACCAGCTGTCTGTTACCCAACTATGATGAATTCTGCTTCTGAAATAACAAAATTTAATTTAATTTAATTTAATTTATATGTGGTGTTGAAAAAAAATGTTATGTCTTGATACCTAATTATTGTAAAGAGTCACCATAAAGTTTGTAGACTTATTGTGTTTTTGACACTTAAAGTAAAAACCAGACAGGGTTCTATAGGAAGAAGGTATGGAAGCCTGTTTCCGCCATGTCACAATTGTGACTTTTTTTTCTCAGGATTGTGAGTATATATCTCGCAATTGTGACTATTTGTATAGAATTGTAAGATATAAACTCAAAACTGGACTTAATAGTAAGATATAAACTCAAAACTGGACTTCATAGTTTATCTCAGTTCTGAGAAAAAAGAATTTGTGAGACACAAACTCACAATTTTGAGAGAAAAATCAGAATTGTGAGTTTTTATCTTGCAATTCTAACTTTATTTTTCACAATTGTGAGTTATACAACACAATCATCCCTCGGTTTCACAGACAAGGCTTAAACCTAGTCCTAGACTAAAATGTAAGTCTGAGCTGTTTCAACTGACAGAAACATGACTGATCTAAAAATATATCTGTGCCTTTGTTTTGTCTCAAGATGCACACCAGTAATGTTTTTTTTTCTAAGCACGTTTTTAAAAATGACTTGAATGTCCTAATTGAAATCTGGCCTATAGGGCCTATATCTTGCAATTCTGACTTTATTTCTCACAATTGCGATGAATATCTATGAATACATATATAGGAATATTTTATATCTCAGTGAGTTTATATCTCACAATTCTGACTTTATAACACACAATTCCAAGTTTCTGTCTCACAATTCTGAGAAAAAAGTCTGAACTACCTTTTTTTTTTTCAATTTCTTATTCAGTAGTGGCAACGTGTCTACATGACCACTGCAGATTGTTGTGTCAGAGCATATGTGCTAACTTCTAGGCTTCAACAATTGCTTATAATTGTTCATCTGAGCTTGCTTTGGTTTTAGGCATAGTTCTTTACACAACCGATCCATCTTTTCCAGCTCACTGCTTATGCTCAGCACATCAGCATTCATCATCAAAAATGCAGAAGGAGTTTCAGTGGGAATTCTGTAGTTTCTCTCCACCACCAGTGAGAAGCCACCAGGCAGAGAGTACTTCACAGTGCTGGTCCTGGTCCAACTGTCATACATCTGAATCCGGGCCATGTTCAAAAAGTTCTTTATGGTCATACTTTGTATTTCATTATGGGTCAGAGGGATCTGGAGACACTTTGAGAGATGCAGCATGATGGAGCATGGGTCACTTAGCTCTGTGTATATGAGAGACATATCTGACATTCTCTGAACTTGGCTTTTGGACATGACCTTTTCAGGACACTCGTTGCTTGATGATTTTCTAAAGGTGGCACCTGTTTCGGATTTCTCTTCATGTGAGGAATTGAGTATTTTGATTTTCTTTTCTTCAGAATGTTCAGCTTCCAATGTTTTGGTGTCGTATGATTGAGCGTGATTGAGCTCTTGCTCTTCTGCCAGGATCAGTCCCCATTGGCCGTTATGCTGATTCAACCAAGTCTGTGTAGAAGCCAGTTGGAAGCTGTCAGTATCGTAGTAGTACTCTACGTCTAAGGTTTCCCCCAAACAGCGGGCGCCCATTTCCTTGAGGCGATGCTCTGTCTTCTCTCCCAGCTCAAACTCCATCTTCACTGGAACCCGCATGGTGTCTTCGAACATTTTGCGGCTTTCATCCGCTCTCATTGTATTTAGAAACATCTGTTTGATTTCAGAATTTATGTTTTAGTTTTGCATTTTTGCTAGTGCCAGGCAGTTTTAATTGTATTTGTCAGATTGGCTTGCAGTATGACAGTGTATGTGAAAAAAACAGCAGTCAGATTCATTTACCTAGTGGGATAATTACAGAGAAATAAATAGAGCATATGAATTACATTTCTAAGCTAAACTAATTTAAAACAGTTTACCATTTTGGCTAAATTCTTGTGGTTTTAGTGTTATACTTGATTCTGATTGGTTACATATGACATTAAGTTCAAAAAACAATATATTTGCACATTTTCCATGAAAACTGATTGATGCTACTGGGGATGGCCTTTTTTGTTAGCAGAAGCTTTAAGGTAATCCAATATAATTGGAACAGTACAGTTTCAAATTGGGTCAATATTTCAAGTTCAAGCAGTTACACTACCAATCAAAAGTTTTAAAAAACTCTTCTGTGGACCAAGCCTGCATTTTAAATATTTTTACTATTTAAAATAACTGTTTTCTATTTGAATATATATAAAAATGTAATTTATTCCTGTAATATTCCTGTTTTAATATGCTGATTTGCTGTTCAAGAAACAATTATTATTATTATTATTATTATTATCATCATCAATATTTAAAACATTTGAGTAAATTTATTGAATAGAAAGATTGAAAGATCAGCATTTATCTAAAATAAAAAGCTTTAGTAACATTATACACGATACCATTCAAAAGCTTGGAGTTAATATCATTTTTAATATTCTGGGGGATAAATTATAGAAGTTAATACTTTTATTTAGCAAAGATACTTTAAATTGATCAAAAGTTATAATAAAGACATTTATAATGTTACAAAAGATTTATATTCAGATAAATTATGTTATTCTGAACTTTATATTCTGAACTTTCAAGAAACCTGAAAAAAAATCCACTCATCATAATAACAACAATAATAAACGTTTTTGAGCAGCAAATCAGAATATTAGAATGATTTCTGAAGTGTCATGTGACATGTTGCTAAAAATTCAGCTTTAAAATCACAGGAATAAATTACATTTTAAAAGATATTCAGTTCATTAAAATCAAATAAATGCAGACTTTTTTTAAAAAACATAAAATCTTACTGTTCAAAAACTTTTGACTGGTAGTGTTGATACTTAAAGGCATAGTTCACTCCAAAATAAAACTTTTGTCAATAATTACTCACCCTCATGTCATTCCAAACCGGAAGACCTTTGTTCATCTTCAGAACACAAATCAAGATATTTTTGATTAAAAATTAGAGCTTTCTGACTTAATTTGTATTCCGAAGATGAACAAAGATCTTACAGGTTTGGAATGACATAAGCGTGAGTAATTAATTAAAGATTTTTTATTTTTGGGTGAACTATCATTTTAAGAGTGATACAAGACCCCTCTGTACTTTATATCAGGTTCCACATCTCCCTGCCAGGGTTTATTTTATGATAATGACTGACTGGTTTGTGCATTATGCCTTACATATCATTCGGAAGCAACATTTAAGCATATATTCAAAACAAATCTAGTGTTAAATTCAGTGTTTTTGTTACCAAGCAATTTACTTACCTGCAGGGCTGTGTATGACCAAACAACAATCCAAAATGTGTTGTATTACAGTTTGGCTAAAGTTTTCTTTTTAGTTGTGTTGTAGTTACAGTTTGTGTCTATGGTTACTGGTATGATGCATTGGGAGATAACAGCTCTAACTTTTTATAGCTTCTATTTATCAAAGAATACTGAAAAAAAAAGATCACAGATCACTGCTTCCAATATGAAAATTGGTATACAGCACAGTGTGTTTTTTTTTCCAGCTTTGATTATTGCAAATCAGCATATTAGAATGATTTCTGAAGGATCATGTGACACTGAAAACTGGAGTAATGATGCTGAAAATTTAGCTTGGACATCACAGGAATAAAATACATTTTAAAATATATTAGTAGAAAAAGCAGTTATTTTAAATCGTAATAATATTTCACAATATTGCAAACAAATGCAGCCTCTTTTATGAACATAAAAAACTCTTTCAGAAACTTGAAGAAATTGGACCAAACCCCAAACTTTTAAACAGTTGTGTAGCTATTTGATTAATGTGATGCCATTAGGCATTCAAGAGCAAGCCATATGGACAAATGCAGCCCTGCCTGTGGACAGCAAACATGAGCGCTAACAGTATTGACTGAATTCTTCACACTCGATTACACTAGTTAAATGCTGCTGCTCTCAGGTAAACAGTGTGTTTATCCATGCCTCTGGCTGGGATATTTAACTTTAAAAACACATAGAACAATCAATCATGAAGCATTAAAACCTCTCAATTCTATTTGTCTATACATTTAAGAATTTGTTTTCTATAGCAAATATATATCTTTGTGAAAATGTGGAAACCAACCTTGTTGATCTGAAGGTTTGTATTTTAATCATAAAGTTAGAGGTTTATGGAGCTCATAATGATCATAATGTCTTTCTTCCTGTTATTTCTCTTTCAGTATTACTAAAGAACCACCGCTTGGGATGGCCTTCAGCAACCCTACCATGCAGATATTAGCCATGTGAAAGATCTGGAAAAACAAAATGGGTATGCAAATCTACACATATTGTTAGTTATTGTACAAATGAATGTTTGCTAATGGGATCATGTAATGGAGTACCATTTTGAAATTGGATACACTACGTAAAGTTTCAAAATTCAACTTTACTTTAGACAGAGGGTGAACATGGCCAAGAAAAATACTTTATTATGAATGTTTTTCATACAAAAACATTGACTAACATTTATTAGTAGACCTCAGGGAAAATAAAATTATAAAAATGTATGATATGACCACTTACCAAAAATTACATTAGATAATATAATATTAAAGTTCATGTTTTTCCTCATGTTTGAGCCTCATTACATCCATATACAGTATCATATAGCACTTAATGGAAACTGCATTGCATAACACGGTAACTTTTTTCCTTCCTGTCTGTCTGTCACACACTTTTTCTTGATATCTCAGTGCTGAAACTGCTCTTTCATAACTTGAGCTGAATATGCTTAGGTCATCATAGTTTGTTGTTGCTTTATAGATTTTTTTTCTAGTAATGGCAGTGTTTTTTTTATTATCATTGAGATTTTATTAGTATTTTGAATTAGTTTTTATTTGTGTATTTTCATTTTAAACTTTTAGTAATTTTGTGTTTTTCCATTTTATTAGTTTTTTTAATATGTTTCTGTAGTTTGTATTTTATTTTTCTTGTTTTAGTAAACATTAAGTAACAGTTATGTATTTTTTTTGTTTAGTTACCTATAATAACCCTGGAATGATAAATCATACTTGGGAAATTGCAAAAAATAAACTACAAATAATACACCCTTAAAATGATAAAATAAATAAATGTTAAGTCAATTTCAGAATACTGCTGGTCCTTTTTTTTAATTAATTTATTTTTTTAATAGTTATAATATAGTAGTAATACATTTCAGTGCTTTGTTTTAAGGACCTATGTGACACTGGACCCCAAAACCAGGTTACATTTTTTTGAAATTCAGATTTATACATCATATGAAAAATGATTATGAATGAATATGCTTTCCATTGATGTATGGTTTGTTAGGAGAGGACAATATTTGGTCGAGATACAACTATTTGAAAATCTGTAATCTGAGGGTGCAAAAAAAAATCAAAATATTGAGAAAATCGCCTTTAAAGTTGTCCAAATAAAGTTCTTAGAAATGCATATTACTAATAAAAATTAAGTTTCAATATATATTTATGATAGCAGATTTACAAAATATCTTCTTGTAACATGGTCTTATTATATATATAGCCTAAATTTTTTTTAGCATAACAGAGAATTCAATAATTTGACCCATATATTGTATTTTAGGCAATTATTACAAATATACCCATGCTGCTTATGATTGGTTTTGTGGTCCAGGGTCACATATTTGTTTTGTTTTGTTTGTACAGTAAAAATGCAAAAGTATGTTGCATGGGCATTTACTATAAAATTGAAAATCTTGAACCTGAAGTGCAATCAGCTGAGATCCACAGATATCAGATATTACAATATATCCTGCTATTAGTGCACATCAATTCTGGAATGGATTTGTCCATACAGACTGAAATATTTTATTGAACAGTACATAGTAGAGCAGCTCTGCAGGGTCTTTTCATGATATGGATATGGCTCATTTGAACAAGAAATGGCTGGCTGGCAGAATGTAGGGCAAACGCAGGAGTCATGTTGAGGGGAGAGATGATGCATTTATAGTGAAGACCTCCCTCTACTGGCTATATTATGCATCGCTCCTCTGAATGAGTAGATCCCAAGTACAGCAGCACAGTGTGCTAAACAATACTAATGATCATAAAAATACAGTATAAACAAAAAAATAATTAAACAAAATATGTTTTGTTTTTTTTCTCCAAGTTGGTGATACACCTATTTGGGCATAAAATAAAGTGTAATATGTGTGCACTTGTGTGTTCCAGGGATGGCTGAGAGGTCGTGTGTGGCGGTGAGCAGCTGAGGTCGGCTGTAATCTGGGTCTTCTCTTCTGACTGAGAGCATGTACAGGAGGAATGGACTCCCTGCCAGCGTCAGCATCACCTCCCGCCACACACAGGTACTAAACCACATTTTTTTTGCTTACTAAAGAGTTTCAGGTATACCTGGCGACCAATTTTATACATAGCTATTTTATTTTATTTTACTTTAGTTTACTTTAGTTTTTAGTTTTTTTTTAGTTTAGTTTTATTTAGTTTTATTGGTTTAGTGTAATTGCCAGGATTGAGATCAATAAGATTGGTAAGTAAAATATAGTATATATAGTGCCTTGCAAAAGTATTCTTTTTTTTCACATTTTATGTTGCTGCCTAATGTTAAGTTGCTTTTTTTCATGTCAATCTACACTCCATACACCATAATGGCAAAGCCAAAAACAGGTTTTTAACATCTTTGCTAATTTATTAAATTTGTGGAAGTATTCAAAGCAGAAGGAAAGCTTAATGCACCAAAATATGGAGATAGCCTTAAAGAAAACCCAGTCTAGAGCATTCAGAACCTCAGACTGGGCAGAAGGTTCTCCTTCCAACGGGAAGTGTGGCTTATAGACAACTCTGTGAATGTCCTTGGGTAGCGCAGTCAGAGCCTGTGCTTGAACCCAATCAAATATTTCTGCAGAAAACTGAAAATGTGCATCTACCTCGATCCAAGTTGGCAGAGCTTGAAAGGTGAGGAGTTGAGCAAAAGAATGGCAGATAATTGCCAAATGCAGATATGCAAAATTTATCACATCATACCCAAAAAGACTTGAGACTGTAAAGGTGCGTCAACTAAGTACTGAGTTAAGGGTATGAATACTTATGCAATGTATTTATTTCGGGTTTTTTTTTTTTTTTTTTTATAAATTTCAATGTTGTGACAATTCTGTTTTTGCTTTGTCATTATGGTGTATGGAATGTAAACTGATGAGGAAAATTTTTATTTAAAGCAGTTTAACAGGCAGCTTCATAACAAAACGGGGAGTATGAATATTTTCGCAAGATACTGTAAATTTGAGATTTACTGCAGCTGATTATTATTGCCTTAGTGTTGTGTGTGATTGCTCAGACACTGATTGGGGTCGCTGTTGAGTCTGAACTGAATGTTGTGCACAGAATCCAAGTTAGAACACGTGATATTGGCTTGTTGAGGGGAATCAGATCAGATCAGAGAAATAGCAGCTTGTTGGCCCATCAGTGCTGATCAGTTCAAACACATACTGGCAGGATGCTTCTCCTCCAGTGGCACAGTGTTATGTCATTGTCGTTATGACATACTGTGTGTGAACTCAAACTCACACATTGTATTTATTCATTCAGTTATAGCTTCATGAAGTCTATTTTTTATTATTTTTGTGTGCAATTATTTGTGGAACGAGAATTTTTTTCAGGATGGATTCTGTATATTTTTGTAAAGCAAACGAGACAGTTTTGTAAGAGGGGTTGGTCTGCATTGGGACAGAGGACATACTGAAAGCTCTTTCAACACTGTTTTCACTTTGATGTAGTCCAAATGAAACTGCCAGTTGGGGATTTGTTTAATTGTGATGCATATTGCCTCAATTTTCTTAGAGGCCGTTTAGTTTATTTGGAAATAATGTGTGAGTTTATGGTTGGGTCTGTCTTTTAGGCTTTCTTTTTAACAATGGTGACCTTTAGTTGAATCAAAAATGTTGTCATCATTTTCTCACCCTCATGTTTTTCCAAACCTGTAAATGTTTCTTTCTTATGTTGAACACAAAAGACATTTTGAAGAATTTTGAAGAACCAAACAGTTGTTTGGTCCCTATTTACTTCCATAGTAGGGAAAGAAATACCATGGAAGTTAATAGGGACCATCAACTGTTCGATTACCAGCATTCATGACAAAATATTCATTTTTGGGTGAACTATCACTTTAAGTCAACATATTACTGTTGTGAAACCTCATCTATGTTGGCTAGCTAGAAAATATCACATCGTGGTTGCAAATATTTCAAACATTTTAACATGATTTGTTTATGTTTGTAAAGTATTATAACACATATTACCAAAGAACTGAAAAATAATGTCAACATAGAAAACTGCCAGGGCAATAGGGATAATAGTGATCATGAATATTTATTAAAAAATGGCAGGACATGCTTAAAGATAGAGAAAGCAGAGAAACAATTCATGTCCCAAAAGTGAAATGTACTAGTAATTTGTAACATTACAGAACAAGAAAAAAATCTTAAATTGAGGAAGAAGAATGATTTCACAGCCTAATCATGAGATCATCCATTCTTACATCCATAAATACAGACACAGCGTACTAAGATTTGATAATTAATACACACTACCATTTAAAAGTTTGGGGTTGGTAAGATTTTTACAATTTTTGAAATATTACAATTTAAAATAACTTTTTTTTATGTAGTTAATCTGTGTTTGGGAAAGCTAATGTTTCAACATCCTTACTTCAATCTTCAATATCACATGATCTTTCAGAAATCATTCTAATATGTTAATAAATAAAAAAGTTTAAAATAACAACATTCATTTGAAACAGAAATCTGTAGTAAAATAAGTCTTTACTGTCACTTTTGATCAATCTAATGTGTCCTTGCTGAATAAAAGTGTAAGAAAAAAAAAAACCTTATCTTACTGACTTCCAACTTTTGAACGGTCGTGCACACACTGAATAGTAATAACCTGAAATGAGGGCACATGAATGAATCTTTCAGCAATTAAGAGTGCACACAAAGCAGATAAGACACTGAGAAGATAAGACTGAGATTTTACATCAGTACGGATATTACACTGGATGGAATGAGAGAACTTCAAAGGAGATCTGTCAGGATAATTTGCTGAGGAGAAACTGTTCTTTTCAGTGTGACTGTATCTTTCCCTCTCTGGCCTTTGTTATGTGGTCTATTTTTGTCTGGCTTTAATTACAATATGGGCTGGATTGGCATATTGCCTGTTAATAAAGTGATGTGGTTGCATTCTGATCCATTTTTACCATCTGTGATGAATAATCAACTGGAATGAAGTAATTCAAACGGACAGTGGTAATTAAACTGATTAAATGTCCATAGGAAGAGTGGCCTAAGAGTGGTTTTTCTATCTCTTTCAAGCCTAATTATCTCCCTAATGTGTCTGCAGGACAGCAGTAGTTCAGAGTCCCTGGACGGACGAAGTTTGGACTCTGCCAAGAGCTTTGACGCGGTGGTGTTTGACATGCTCAAAGTGACACCTGAGGAGTTTGCTGTAAGTATAAATGCTTATAAATGTTCCAAGGTTCCAAGGCATTCATTTTTTTAACTATGAAATACAGTTGAGGTCAGAATCTGCTTAATGTTATTTCAAAATGCATGTTTAGTACTAACCTGAATAAGATATTTCATATAAAAGACATTTACATATAGTCCACAAGGTAAAATAATAGTTGATTTTTTGGTTTTTCAGCATTTTTGTGTATTTGAACCCATTATGATCACTACAATGACTGTATGATTTTGAGATCCACTTTTTCACACTGAGGACAAATGAGGGACAGAAGGTTCAAACGCTCACTGATGCTCCAGAAGAAAAAACAATGCATTATAAACTTTTTGAATGTGAAGATCAGGGTAAATTTAACTTACTTTGTCTCCTTGGAAAATGTAAGTGTCTTCTATAACTTCTGAAGGGCAGTACTAAATGAAAAAAAAAATATATGATGTTTAGGCAAAATAGGAAACGTGCACATCTTCATTCTGTTCAAAAGTTTTCACCCCCTGGCTTTTAATGCATTATTTTTCATTCTGAAGCATCAGTGGGTGTTTGAACCATCTGTAGTAGCTGCATATGAGTCCCTCAGTTGGCCTCAGTGGGAAAAGATGGATCTCAAAATCATACAGTCATTGTTGGAAAAGGTTCAAATACACAAAAATGCTGAAAAACCAAAGAATTTGTAGGACCTGGGGATATTTTTTTAGTTAATGGAAACCTAAATGTCACTCTCTTCTTCACACAAAGCTCATGTCTCTTCTGAAGTTGAATTTTGGTTTTAAATTTCCAATCCAAATTGGTGATGGTTTGAGGTTAGTATTAGAGTTGTGTTACTTTTTGTTTGCTTTTCAACATTAGTTGATGATAGGACATTAATATTTTAACCATAGTAAAGCCTCATCAGTAATGGAAAATGCATTTTTAGTGCCACTCAGTGTAGGTTTGGCATTGAACCTGTAGTGATTTGAAACTAGGGCAACATATTTCAGTTTTTTTTCTGCAACATATGCATCAGTGTAAGTAAAGTAAAATGTTCTCAGACCTTTGCAGCACTTATTATCAGATCATTGCTCATACTGAGTCCATGTCAATTCCATCTCTGACTTAAAGTGCACAATGGCCTACTTAGGAAATTTCATCATTCCATCTCATAAATGTAATATGTGAGCTCAAGGGAAGCATTCAATTACCCATTCATTAGACATGGCTCTTTTTATAATTTTAGAAACCCACTGTGCTTTATTAAAGGTGCATTAAGTAACTTTTCCACTGTAAAAAATCCCCCAAGAAATCAATAGTACTTTTGTAAAGAAATTAAAAAAAAAAGAAAACAGAAACATTACACATAAAGCAAAAATTAGTGCCCTACTTACATTTTTTAATGTAATACTTCAACCAAAAAATTGTCATTATTTACTTTTTCCCATACAGTGAAAGCAAATTTTGACAACAAATAACAACATTCTCCTTCTACTTTCATTGTATGGAAAAGAGCAGCTTGAACATTTTTCTAAACATCTCCTTTTGTGTTCTATGCAAAAAAAGAAAGTCATATAGGTTTGGAATGAAATGAGGTAATTAAATGATGACAGAATATAATTTCTGAGTAAACTATCTTTTAATTATAGCTTTTATTTTGCAGAGTCAGATCACTTTGATGGATGCTCCTGTATTCAAAGCGATACAGCCTGAGGTGAGAATGATATCCATGGCAACTAAATACACATCCTCTGTGTTTATGAAGCCACACAGAACCCCACAGCTGTGAATTGATCTCATGTGCTCTCAGATTAATATGACGTGGCACTATAGCGGTGCATTAAAGACACACATACACACACGAGCACAGACCGCGGTACTACCCACAGCATCTAGCTCCACATTCTTCCATTACTTTAACCAGGGCCTCTCCTCTGCTCTGAGTTACAGAGCCCTCTGTACTTTTCTTAATTAACATTTTATGTGAAGACAATGGAAAGGCGCTCATAAGAGATATGATAGATTTGGACCAGGATCAGTGAGAAGGGCTGAGTTTTTTCTACAGATAATGATAACAGGTCTGCCAGTTTTTGCAGTTTACTGCAGGTTTTGTGTAGACCGTTTTCAGTGTGATAAATTTTCATTGCCGTTTAAATTTGGGCATTTAACATTGTAGCTGCTTTTCAGATCTTACATAAGTGTTTCGTTTTCATATGTTATCTTGCCATGATCTAAAGATGGTTGGTTGGCAGGTTCAGAAACCTATAAAGCAAAGAGAGAGGCACTATCAATATAATATGAACCAAATAATAAATATTAATTTAATAAACCATCCAGTTTAAAGGTATAGTTCACCCAGAAATGAAAACTCTGTCATTAATTACTCATTCTCATGTTGTTCCAAACCCGTAAGACCTTCGTTCATCTTCACAACACAAATTAATATATTTTTGATGAAATCCGTGAGCATAGATGGCAACACACCTGACACGTTCAAGGCCCAAAAAGATAGTAAGGACATAGTTAATATAGTCCATGTGACATCAGTGGTTCAACCGTATTTTCTGAAGCTACAAGAATACTTTTTGTGGCGCTAAGAAAAGTAGTGACCTAGAGAGCGCACAGAATTGTACTGCAGTGTTTTTTCCCAGACCTAGGACTAGTTTGTTATTTTTTCAATCATTTAACAATCGGTCTGATTGACAGCAGTGGTTCAAGAGGCAAAGTTATTCGGATTGAAAAGGTTTACCATATGATACAAATAGCATGCGTATATGTGAAAATTTCTCACAGATCTTTAGGGCTGCCAGTCAAAAAGGCCCACAAAGTTTTGAGATACGCAAATGTCCTTATAGCCACTTGCGGCACTTTGGAAGACGATTTGTCATGTTGATAGGCAAATGGATGTGTAGTTATGGCCATTTGTATGATTTTTTCCCTCTTATAGCGCAACCAAGTGGCCAAAGTCTGCAATATTTTTTTCATGCAACCTCAGATTTAGCTCTTACATACACTACCAGTCAAAAGTTTGGACACACCCTCTCATTTAATGATTTTTAAAGAAGTTTCTTATGCTTATCAAGGCTGCTTTCGCTTGATCAAAAATACAGAAAAAAATTAATATTGTGAAATATTATTACAATGTAAATCAATGTTTTTCTATATTAATATACATTAAAAATGTAATTGATATCTGTAATTAAAGTTGAATTTCCAGAATAATTACTCCAGTTTTCAGTGTCACATGATCCTTCAAAAATCATTCTAATATGCTGATTTATTATCAGTGCTGGAAACAATTGTGCTGCTTCATATATTTTTTTTTGGAACCTGTGATACTTTTTTCAGGATTTTTTGATCAATAAAAGGTTGAAAAGAACAGCATTTATTTCAAATAGAAAGCTTTTTTAACAATGTACACTACTGTTCAAAAGTTTGGGGTCAGTACATTTTTATTCTTTCTTTTTTTGAAAGAAATTAATACTTTTATTCACCAAGGATGTGTTATATTGATGAAAAGTGATAGCATAGATTTACACTGTTAGAAAAGATTTATATTTTGAATAAATGCTGTTCTTTTTAACTTGTTATATTTATCAAAGAATCCGAAAAAAGAATCACAGGTTGCAAAAAAATATTTGGCAGCACAAATGTTTCCACATTGAAAAGTCTCTGCGACTTACGGTTTGGTCTGCCAGTCAGTTTTACGTGGAGATTGCAGATTCTTGGCCAGGACAACACGTGTTTTGGAGAGTACCAGCCTTACTTATTTGAACCAGAATATAGAGATGGTGAACTAAGAGAGATGGAAGTTCTAGTCTGTAAATTGTTAAATAAAGTTGTTATTTTATATTTTGCACAGAAAATATTGTCATAGCTTCATAACATTATGGTTGAACCACTGATGTCACAGACTATTTTAACCATGTTCTTACTACCTTTCTCTTGGATTTCATTAAAAATATCTTAATTTGTGTTCTATAAGATGAGCGAAGGTCTTATGGGTTTGGAACCATATGAGGCTGAGTAATTAATGACAGAATTTTCATTTTTGGGTGAACTGTCCCTTTAACTGAAAAATTATTTAATCACATAGTTAACTGAAAAGAACACATAACAGGAATATATGACAGTTTTGTCTCACATTTTAGGGTTAATGAGAGTGTGGTGAGAAAGCCATTTTGGTGTCCCCATTTTATCATGAAGAAATATTAGCCAGGCTTCTTCCAGGTCTCTCTAGACATTCTACCCAGTGATGGCGTAATGCTTGAGCAGAGAATTGTTTGGCAGTCTGTTTAGCAATTACTCCTAACCAAGCTACTTTTCTCAACGCTTCACGTCTGGAATCGTTTGGTTCCATTCATAGTGACCTTGGTTTGAATCTCTGCCGTTTTTTTAAAGAGATGAGCCAATCGATTTTAGCATTTAGTAAGAGTGAGTCAGGATTGTTTGAACTTAATCCAGAGTATGAGTGAGCGCAAGTGAGCATACGATGATGTCCATTGACCTACATCTTTGCGGTCCTTAGTTAACATGACATCACCTCTGTGAGCTGTGTGCACTAATGAGTCAATGTGGATTTGAGTTCCCTTTATGCTGGAATCATTTTTCACTGACAGCCACATACATTCCATTGTGGATTTGTTTAAAAAGGCCATGGGCTTATTGTTATTTATTATTTTTCCACGTGGCAGCATTAATAGCTAGCATTATGAGAGTTTTAACCATTGCTGTTTGATTGATTCTGGTAAACCTAGCCAACATTTTGGTGTGTTAACAATTTGGATTTCCGAGTTTTAGCACTTTCCATGAATAAAGGACAAAAAGGGGGACTGAAAATGCTGTGAAAAAAGGTGCTTAATCAAAATCAGATTTATTTTATATATTTAATTAGCATTTAAAAGTTTATGGTCAGTAAGACATTTCTTGGGGAGAAATTATTCACCAGGGTTGCATTAAATTGATTGAAAGGAACAGTAAAGACAATTTAACAGTGTTACAAGTATATATACTGCAAATAAATTTTGAACATTCTTTTGAACATTTTATTCAGAAAAGAATTTTTATCACAGTTTGTGCAAAAATATTAAGCTGGACAATTGTTTTTAACACCAGTTTAGCATATTAGAATGATTTCTGAAGGATCATGTGACACTAAAGACTGGAGGTAATGGCTGAAAATTCACAGGAATAAATTACAGTTTAAAGTACGCTACAGTACCAGTCAAAAGATTTGTAATGTTTTTTAAAAAAATATCTTCTGCTCACCAAGCCTGCATTTATTTTATTCAAAACACAACAAAAGCAGTAATATTGTGAAATATTTGTACTATTTAAAATAACTGCTTTCTGTTTGAATATATATATTCCTGTGATCAAAGCAAAATTTTCAGCATCAATACTCCAGTCTTCAGTGTCACATGATTCTTCAGAAATCGTTCTAATATGCGTATTTGCTTTTTTTTTTTTAATTGATATTTAAAAGTTGAGCAAATTTATTTTTTTTTTTTTTTTTAGGCTTCTTTAATGAATAGACAGATTCAAAGATCAGCGTTTATCTGAAATAAAAAGCTTTTGTAACATTATACACTATACCATTCAAAAGTCACTATAATGTTTTTATTTATTTATTTTTTGGGGGGAAAGAAATTATAGAAATGATCTGAAGCTAATCAAAAGTGATGATTAAGATATTTATAATGTTACAAAAGATTTCTATTTCAGATCAATGCTGTTCTTCTGAACTTTCTATTCATCAAAGACACCTGAAAAAATCTACTCTGTTTTCATAATAATAATAATAATAATAATAATGTTTTTTGAGCAGCAAATCAAAATATTAGAATGATTTCTTAAGGATCGTGTAAATGTAGTAATGATGCTAAAAAATCAGCTTTGAAATCACAGGAATAAATTGCATTTTAAAATATATTAAAATAGAAAACAGTTATTTTAAATAGGAAAAATATTTCAAAATTGTACTGTTTTTGCTGTACTTTGGATCAAATAAATGCAGGCTTGGTTTTTTAAAAAAAAACACTTTTTTACATTTTGACTGGTCGGGTATATTAAAGTAAAAAAGTTATTTTGAATTACATTAATATTTTACAATATTAGTAATTGGGTTTAAAGGTTGAGATCCTGGCCAGGGGTAGCGCTATACTCCTCTTTTATAAAATGAGGTAAAACTATGCTTTAACAGGGTTAAGTATTTAATACAAGCTACTGTTGTTGCTTTTC
Source organism: Cirrhinus molitorella (assembly GCA_033026305.1). NCBI lineage: Eukaryota > Metazoa > Chordata > Actinopteri > Cypriniformes > Cyprinidae > Cirrhinus > Cirrhinus molitorella. The sequence continues at coordinate 18,684,988 of CM065125.1, read as the reverse complement.
TCCCTTTATCATCTAAAAACAAAACATCTAAATGAAAGGATATGTCCTTCAAGCTGCAAAAAAAACAATGCAGTGAAGCCTTTGTAGGTTTATGACATTCCGAAACATTAATCAAGTTCTGGATTGGGTGTAGGAAACTGCAAAGAAGCATTTTACCTCTTCTTCCCCCTGGAGTCTCTTTAGTCACGGGTGAAAATGGGTTTTCTCCACAGCTGACAGCGCCGTCATGTTTATCTGCTTGTACTCAAGGTGTTGCCAGTGGTTTTATTGCAAAAAAATGTCTGTTTTGGACTTAATTGGTGTTTAGGGAAATTATCTGATTTGTGGAGCATGAACTTGTTTTATGTCAAGATGAATCTTCCCTCCTCATTCCTATTTGCATGACATTTGCCATTTGCATGTCAGGCAGCACATAAATTGTTCAGCTGATTAATTTTATACAAAGTAGTGAAACATCTACCATGGTGTTCCTTCTCTGAAGAAGACTAGTGTAAAACATATTGAATTAATTTGCTTACAGCAGGAGTTCCCACTGGAAAAGAGCTAATTTTAAAAATGCTGAGTTTGACCTCCTCAGCCACTAATTCAGGACTCCTTCATTACACTCAGTCTTTCCAACCCTGACATATTTGACAACGAACGTGGGCTTGTTATTGTTGAGCCCTTTGCCTGTAAGTTTCATTGGCCTGTGGAAACGCTAGTATAAGTACATTTTTGCGTTTGACCACATGCACATACATTCATTCATCAATATTTCAGCTGCATGCTTTAGGGATTATTACAGATTCTAATAGGAGATGTTCGTGAAGTTGACACGGGCAACTGCATTAATAGATTTCAGATGTATGTTGGTTCTATAACAACCACGAAATTGTTAGTGCTGTGTGAGTAATGTGAGCAGACAGTGTCTCTTTGAATAAAGTGGTGTGCTGTACAATTGTGTGCTGCTACAAGCATCTTACTAGAGTCAGAAAGAAAGATAAAGTGTGAACGTTTGTAGGCTTTAAAGCGGGCCTGTCATGTGGAACCAAATTATATTTGATCTTTTGAGATCATGTCGTTTCTTAACAGGCCAGCAGCACACGCGCACAAAATGTAATTCTTAGTGTGACAAAGAAAGTTGGAAAATCGTACTGGAAAACTGAAATGTGACTCTTTTGGGTGTAAAAAGTAGTTATAAAAAAGTTAAACCCCTTAAAACTGCAATTTACAACTAATATACACTTTAATTCAAAGGTTTGGGGTCTGTAAGATTTTTTTAATGTTCTTTGAAATTGTTTTGTGCTCTTCAAGGGTGCATTTATTTAATCAAAATACAGTAAAAAAATAAAAAATAAAAAAACATTACAAAATTTTGATTTACAATTTAAAATAGCTGATTTCTATGGAATCCTGCTTCCGCCGTTGAAGAAATAAAATAAAATAAAAAAGCTTTGCAACTTTTTATCTCACAATTCTGACTTTTTTCTTGCAATTGCAAGATTATATCTCGCAATTCTGACTTTTTTTTCTCAGAATTGAGATATAAACTCACAACTGCAAGTTATAAGGTCCAATTTTGCGGGGAAAAATGACTGATATGTTCTCAGAATTGCATGTTTATTTATATCTCACAATTCTGATTTAATAACTCACTATTGCTAGATATAAACCAGGGATCGCAAAATTTCAAAATCTCTGGTAGCCCTTCGGACAGGTACTCTTTAGATTTTGGTAGCCTGAAAATAATTTAACTAGCCCAAATAAAAAAAAATACCTTTTTTAAAAATTATAGAAAATCAGATAGGAGTCTAAATGTCAATCAAAAATATTTTCAATACACAAATATCAAAGAAGGAATTTTATTTCCCTATTTACAGGGTATCTGCAGAATATTTAAATATCAATTTAAGGCAATTAATGACCCTTTTTAAGAGCTGCACAAGTAAAATGAACACAGTATGAGTGGGGTTGGACAATGTATGGTAGCAATGTAAAATGTATGATTTACAGTTCAGATACAGGTTTTCACAAAAACCAAATACGTTATACAACAGCATTTTAGCCTTTATACCATATTACATATTCTTAATTGTTTAGATTTTTAGAAGGCACATTAACTTCTTTCACATGTACAACTCTATGTGTTTGCTGCATAAAAACATGGGTCGATATTTGCAATAATCTGACCAAAAATGATTGGAAATGCAAATTCATTCTCTGCCACGAGTTGGCGCTTTAGGAGTGCTGAAATATTGCGGTTTCCATAGAAACGGCTGTACACAAAGCAGCACCATGCTCATTAACACTGTTTTATCAGGTATTGTAGGTAAGATGAAATGACAATGCAAAGGACACGTTTCTAAAGACAGTCGTTTCCCTTCAGATAGATTCATATAAAGACATCCGTGCCGCGTTTTGGCTTTGAAATGGGCAGCGCGCATATTTATTCAGTGACATCATTGCCTTTTGAAGTTCAATCCAGCCCTATCGCGATTCTTGTCTTTCTGTCCCCCACTGCAAGACCTCTTAAAATTATGATTAAAATTTTTCCTTTCAATTCTGATTTTTTTTTTCACAGAATTGAGATATAAACTCGCAATTGCAAGTTATAAGGTCCAATGTTCTCACAATTGCTTGTTTATATATCACAATTCTCATTTAATAACTCGCTATTGCTAGATATAAACTCACAATTCTGAAAAAAAAAGTCAGAATTGCAAGATATCAACTAACAATTCTGACTTTTTTTTTTTTTCTTCTCCCAATTACGAGTTTATATTTCAATTCTGAGGAAAAAAGGTCTGAATTGTGAGACAAAAAGTACTTTTTTATTCTTTTTTCACCGGTGGAAACAGTTTTCCATAGTTTTCTATTTGAATCTATTTTAAAATGTAATTTTATTCATGTGATGGCAAAGAAAATTTCCAGCAGTCATTACTCCATAATTTTTATGTTGATTTGCTGCTCAAGAAACATTTCTTAATATGATCAATTTTGAAAAGTTCTGCTGCGTAATATGTTTGTGGAAACCACAATGCATTTTTCCAGTATTTTGAAGAATAGAAAGTTCAAAGGAACATAATTTATTATAGAAATTTTTTTGTAACAACTGTAACCTTTGATCCATTTAATACATCTTTGTTAATACTTCACTGAGTTGAAGTATTAATTTTTTTTTTTGTAAAAATAGTGTACAGTTTTACTGACCCTAGGCATTTGAATGGTAGTGTATAACCAAACAGGTCCTCTTACACTGTAGCCATTCTGTGTCCCTGACGGAATGTGTGGCTTAAAGTGATGACTTAGCAAACAGACCTAAAATATTTTGGTAAGGTACTGTACCCAGACTGAGCTGCTTATTCACATGGAAACTCCACTCAGTCCATGTGGAAACTGAATGCCTTCAAATGTTTCCATCTGCTTTTAGTCTGCACGATACAATAAAAGTGTTAGTATTCATAGCTCTGTGAACCTGAGGAGGCTTAGAACCATATAAAGTCTCCATGTAAAGCTGTTCTGTCGATGAGATGAAAGCAGCAGATGTGTTGTTTTGTTCTATGCATTCTTTTCTGCCTATTTTACAAAATCGAATATTCCTATAGTTCATTTAGAAATTATTTCTAAATTAAAGGATTAGTTCTTCCAGAGTAAAATTTCTTGATAATTTACTCACCCCCATGTGATCCAAGATGTTCATGTCTTTCTTTCTTCAGTCGCAAAGAAATTACCTTTTTCGAGGAAAACATTCCAGGATTTTTCTCCATATAGTGGATTTCAGTGGTTCCCAGTGGTTTGAATTTCCAAATTGCAGTTTTAATGGAGCTTCAAAGGGCTCTACACAATCCCAGCCGAGAAATAAGGGTGTTATCTAGCGACTTTTTTATTTAACCACGTTGAACCTTTTGATGTTCAATAGGTCACGCGTGACATAGGCAGAAGTGTTTACAAAGTGAACATGCAAAGAAACTCAAGCGCACTTTACAAAAAAGAATAAATAAATTACAAATAACAGACGATTTTGAAGTTGGAGAAGAAAATGAGATCCTACCCTACATTTTTAAACCGAAGTATTGTACACAGACGAAGAACTAACCTTTCCAATGTGATTATGCAATAATTAAGATCCTTATTCCTTGGCTGGGATTGTGTAAAGCCCTTTGAAGCTACACTGAGTTCAAACCGTTGGGAACCATCAAAGTCCACTAGATTTGAGAAAAATCCTGGAATGTTTTCCTCAAAAACCTTAATTTCTTTGCTTTTTTTTTGAAATAAGAAAGACATGAACATCTCGGATGACATAGGGGTGAGTAAATTATCAGGAATTTTTTATTCTAGAAGGGAACTAATCCTTTAAGTCAATTGATAGTTTTTACTTGACATCACAAGTTTGCCTCGTGGAGGGCAAAACGCAGCTTTGCTCCACTGACCACCAGTTATTTTTATGCAGTTTGCATTAAGTAGTAATGTAGTAAAACGCAGATATTCAAAGGCCAAATTCATAAACAGCTTATTGATGATGTATATTTTGTACAGGCAAGCAGATGAACCTGGAATATAAACGCAATGTGAAAAGTTTCATGTTAAACGGTTTCCCATAGAAAAGCATTATAAGGAAAACACTAAACCATTATGTGCATTACATTCATATTCTGACCTCATCTGCTTGCCTGTGTAAACTATGAATCATTAAATTCATGAATTTAATCTTTTAAAAGTTTAAGTGCTTTTACAACGTTTTGTCTCACTGTTTAATGATTTAAATATTGCCGTAGATGCTTAAGTTAGATTACAAATGCAGATTACATTTTGCAAAACGGCGCACAAGCATAATGACAACACAAAGCAACAGTCTTATAACCATAATATTATTTTATAGTTATGTACTCATTATTTATATTTGAACATTAATCTTACCTAATGAGTTGGGTGGGCAACATGCTGGATTTTTATTTTTAATTCATGCTATTTCTAATGCTTTAAAAATTATTTGATTTCTGGAAATCATCTTGCGACCCCTGCTCCTGGTTTTGCGACCCCCTGGGGGGTCCCGACCCCTACTTTGGGAACCCCTGATATATATATATATATATATATATATATGTATATATTATTCTTTTCAGAGGTGATTTAAATATTTGCAGCTGTGAAACAGTTGGAAAATGTAAAGGTTTCTGCTGCACTTCTATAGATATTTTGGTCTCCAAGTCGCCGAGCCGTTCACATGATTAAAAGTTATCAATACAAGGATTGTATATTTAAACTGTAGGTCCCTATAGGTCAAAAATAAATACAGTAGTAATATTTTACTAATGCTACAGTGGAAAATACCATTGTTTAGCAAGAAAATCCTGAAAAATGATCATGGTTTGCACAAAAATATTAAGCAGCACTGTTTTCAACATTGATAATGGTAAGAAATGTTTCCTACACAGCAAATCATCATATTTCTGAATGATCATATTACTCTGAAGACTAGAGTATGCTGAAAGTTCAATATTAAAAATTATTCAAATATATTCAAATAAACAAAAAAAAAAAACTGTTCTGTTAAATCATAATAGTATTTAACAATATAAATGTTTTAATGTATTTTTTGGTCAAATAAATGCAAATTTTAGTTTTTTCAAAAAACATTACTGACCTCAAACTTTTGAATGACAAAATGCAAACATTAGACTTAAATATTACACTTAAAAAAATGAAGGAAGGAAAGTTTAATTGACTATTTGGTTGTGTAGGAGCTGGCGAGCTGTGGATGGAACAAGAAGGAGAAGCATAGCCTTTCACCCAACGTTGTGGCCTTCACACGAAGATTTAACCAGGTAAGCAATATTGCGCTAGTCAGTGTAGCTAACTGGTACACTTTATTTAAAAGCTTTATGCTGCTCCTTGTTTATTCCATGTTTGCTAACTAAAAAACTCTTAAATGGACAGCGTATACAGCTAAAAACTATATTGCTACATGTGTAATTCTAACATGTGGGCACAAGTACATTTTTATTTTGTTTTTCATTTAGATAATTAATATAAAATTGATCATTTTACTTGTGGTTTCCTAATGTATTGGTAATTTCAATAAGATCTCAGTTTTGTTTCCTTACATACTGTAGCAGTTTTAAAGACAATTTCATAATGGACCCAAGAGTGTATTTGTTCTCTTTTGTTCATTTATCACCCCTTTTCAGGGCTCAAGACCTAGGTCCATTAGCACCACCAGAAATAACTCATAAAATAGAGGTCAATGGATGTTATTATACTGAGAGAGGAACATTAACACTGTATTTTACTCACAGGTACACAAGCTAATGCACTGCTGATTTGACATAGAATGTGTTTAGATAGGTCAGCTAGAAACCTCACTATATAGCTGATTAATTAGATTTCATGTAGGCTATTATAGAACCTACCATTTAGGCTCTGTGTTTAACACATGAGCCTGTTAGTGTAAAACAGAAGTCCATTAGTGTCCACTTACAAGCTCAAATGGAGGAAGCGTTTTGTTTCAAATCACATGAAATTTGCTCCTTTTACAGGATATTACAGTTTTCTAGTGCGAACAGATGTCTTAGATGGACAAACTCATCATGCTGGTCCATTTAGTTATTTTATCCAACAGTTAAATAGATAAATAAATAAAAAGCAAAGGTCAATAAAGTACATAGTGAATAGTACTTGCACATACAGAACTAACTGTCGTTTTACATCAGTGGTACCATCCAAGTACCACCCAGTCAAAAATATTGCTTGAGTCCCTGTGTCCTCTTTCTTTGCACGTACGCACAAAACCGTACTCACATTATAATGACCTGACCAATTCATCAATTCACACTCTTTTACTGTAAATGCACAACACTTTCTTTATACACATTTCTGAAAATACGCTTATAAATATCCACTTACGAAGGTCAGTATGCAGTAGGAATGAATATGATTTTCATTTAAATGGCATTTCATTTTGGCAGAGCTTAAATGTCTTGGAATCTTAATGTAAGTGGCTGTTTGAGGTCTGCAATTACACTTGCCATTTCTGTCTTTTTTAATGTCATCACAAACAACAAATGTCTTATATTTCCAGAGGGAAAACAGGAAAGATTCAGTTTCGCTGCTTAGTATCGTTCTAAAAAGGCTCTCGTAAATAAGAGGAAAGAGTTTTTCTCCTCATATATTGATGATTTCCTGTATTTTTCGATAATCTGTCTGTTTATTAAAGTTTTATCAGCCAGAGTGTGCTGCACATTTTGAGTCATTGTTGCTGAGAACGACTGTTTTATGTTATCACAGCGATTTCATAACATACAGCCAAAAATTATACATACAGTTGAAGTCAAAAGTTTACATACACCTTGCATAATCTGCCAAATGTTTATTATTTTACTAAAATAAGAGGGATCATACAAAATGCATGTTATTTTTTGCTTTAGTTCTGACCTGAATAAGATATTTCACATAAAAGACATTTACATATAGTCCACAAGAGAAAATAATAGTTGAATTTATAAAAAAGACCCTGTTCAAAAGTTTACAAATGCTTGATTCTTAATACTGTGCTGTTATCTGAAGGATCCACAGCTGTGTGTGTGTGTGTGTGTGTGTGTGTGTGTTTATTGATTTTTGTTTAGTGATAGTTCATGAGTCCCTTATTTGTCCTGCTGTTCTTCAGAAAATCACTTCAGGTCCCACAAATTCTTTGGTTTTTCAGTATTTTTGTGTATTTGAGATCCATCTTTTCACACTGAGGACAACTGAGGGACTCATATGCAACTATTACAGAAGGTTCAAACGCTCACTGATGCTCCAGAAAGAAAAGTGATGCATTAAGAGCTGGGGGGTGAACACTTATCTTATTTTGTGTTCTGGGGACCATGTATGTGTCTTCTGTAGATTCTGAAGGGCAGTACTAAATGAAAATATGATATTTAGGCAATATAAGAAAAATATACTCATCCTCATTCCATTTAAAAGTTTACACCCCTGGTTCTTAATGCATCGTTTTTCTGTTTTTAGAGCATCGGTGAGCATTTGAACGTTCTGTAATAGTTGCATATGAGTCCCTCAGTTGTCCTCAGTGTGAAAAGATTTATCTCAAAGTCATACAGTCATTGTTGGAAAGGGTTCAAATACACACTTTCTGAAGAACAGCGGGCTGTTTAACTGTTCAGGACGAATAAGGGACTCATGAACAACTATCAATAAACAAAAGGTGTGGATCATTCAGGTAACAACACAGTATTAAGAATCAAACTTTTGAACGGGAACATTTCTATAAATTCAGCTATTATTTTCTCTTGTGGACTATATGGTAACATCTCTTATGTGGAATATCGAATTCAGGTCAGTACTAAATGAAAAATAACATGCATTTTGTATGATCCCTCTTATTTTAGTATAATAATTGACATTTTGCAGATTCTTCATGTGTATGTAAACTTTTGACTTCAACTGTATGCCCATGCAGTTTTAAATTCATTTTCTGAATCCTAAATCTAAACTCTTATTCTGCAGATATAACCATGCCAATGGTGCATTGTGGGACTTAATTAATTCACTTACTATTTTTGTTTCTTATAGGTCAGTTTCTGGGCTGTGAGGGAGATATTGACGGCTCAAACACTGAAAATCCGAGCAGAAATATTGGGGCACTTCATCAAAATTGCCAAGGTGAGACATACTTTTGGTTTTCACTGGTGTTCAGCCAGTGCAGCTTGGTTTCTTTATTTATCGTTAGTTATTGTCTTCTTTGTCTGTGTTGCCATGGCAGCAGAAATATAACTAACCCTATAATTTTTATGAAGTTCAATCATTTATTAATACTTGTATTTAGATCTGAATTGCATTTGGGATCCTAGTAATTGTCCTTGGCACTGGGATTACCGTAACTGATGGTGTTTTATTAGAAATTCAAGCAAGACAGGTTTTCATGGGCACTTTCAAGAATTTACTTTTAACAATGGGCAATTTTAATGATGTTATACAAGTCCTGATAGATTGCAACCTTCTGTTTAAAGTCAGTGAGGATGAGTAAAGACATTGTACAGGAGTGTTTATGGCATAAAATAAGGATGAGAACATCATAAAAATGAATTCATCGACTGTGATTCATCTCAGACTTAGTTTAAACAGCCTGCAATATATTTGTTTTCCTCTGCCATTTCCAGAATCCATTACGTTTCGGGATTATCTTCAAATGACAGAAAAAAACACATGCAGAATATGCAGAACACATGCAAAAAAAGCTGTGAATGTCCTCAAAAATGTCCTTATTATTACTGTATAACTTTTCTTGAATAATTTCCTGCATTTAATTTGACTTTCCATCTGCCAATTGCTTTTAAAAGGACATTTGGTACAGATACCTTGTATTTTAAGTAAATATTGTGAATGAACTGTAAAATTAAATTTAAGAGGTTTTTAGAAATTGTGGTTTTATATTTCCAGTCGACTTCAGTTGTTCGAAGTACATTGGCAAGTTTTAAGTCTGTACAATGACAGTAATATGGAACTCATTGCTTCTTTTTATGTTTTGATTTCTTATGTGATAAAATTAAGATTTTGTTCATAAACTCTCCTAAAAATTTGTAATAATTTTTAGCCTTTCTTCTGTATATCCTTATGCATGTAACATTTAATTTACATTTAAAAATAAATATTTCATTTGAAATGATACTTCAAAAAATTCCAAACAATCGTTCCATTATTTAGATGCTTATCTTGTTGTTCGTGCCAGCAGTCAAACACAGAGCCACAGATGGCTGTGAATTCAATCAGCCTACAAGCTCTCCAGAAACTCAATGTACCATGACACAGGAAAACCCGCTGAACGTCTTCTTATGGCTGAACACTAGCCCTGCACTACCTGCCAAACCTGAAAGAGTTGTATACCCTGCTACCGGCAGACATGCCCCAGTAAGCCTAAGTGGGCTACGTTAACGGTTATGCTGATGGGTAAAGCAGATCAGCCAGTGACTAAAAACCAAAGCTGCATTGCTTTTTTCTACTTTCCATTAAGCTGGTTGACACACAGCGGTTCACAGAGGTCAGTCTCAGTTTAGTGGAGAAGAAAAGAATGACAACAGCATGACTTGACCAGACCGGAACAAACAAATGAAGGCAGAATATAACCGAATATAAAATAAATCTTAGTACATTGACTGTATTAGACTATTAAATGGCACTTAGAAGGCTTTAGTGGATTTAGTGGATATTGTTTTTTTTAAGACTACATTTGTGTCTTACATGAGGCATGTAACTGAATTATGTTTATTAAGATTGTGTGCCTTCTGTGTGTCTTTATAGAAACTCCTAGAGCTGAATAACCTGCACTCTCTGGTGTCTGTGGTCTCTGCTCTTCAGAGCGCACCCATCTTCAGATTGAGCAAGACCTGGGCGGTAAGCTATGATAAGTATTTATGACATTTTTATTTTCATATCTATTTAGTCAACAGTTAGGATTATTTTTTTATTATTATTAGTGTAGTTTTCCATACTTATTCCAAATATAATAACACAATCCATATGTATATATACAGTAATATATATATATATATATATATATGTAAATAGCAATATTTTTAAATCTTAAAAGTATGTTTTTAAGATCATTATAAATATGGTTTGCATGAGTATTTAGTGTTAAAGGGATAGTTAACCCAAAAATGAAAGTTCTGTCATTAATTACTCACCATCATGTTGTTTTAAACCCGTAAGACCTTTTTCATTTTTGGAGCACAAATTAAGATATTTTTGATGAAATCCGAGAGCTTTCTGACCCTGCATAGACAGCAACGCATCAGACACGTTCAAGGCCCAGAAAGGTAGTAAGGACAAAGGTTAAAATAGTCTATTTGACATCAGTGGTACAACTGTAATGTTATGAAGCTACAAGAATACTTTTTGTGCGCTAAGAATACCAAAATAATGACTTTATTCAACAATTTCTTCTCTTTTGTGTCAGATGCACATTCACAAGTTAAACATAAAACAGTCTCCATCAACATGTCTGAAGAGGATGACAGCCTTAATTATTGTAACCAGAATATACAGAATTTACGTCTAGTGGTGGTACTCTCATAAACGCATGGTGAATAATGACACAAAAGAGAAGAAATTGTTGAATAAAGTCATTATATCTGTTTTCTTTGTGCACAAAAAGTATTCTTGTAGCTTCGTAAAATTAAGTTTGAGCCACTGAGGTCACATGGACTATTTTAATTATGTCCCTACTACCTTTCTGGGCCTTGAACATGGTAGTTGCATTGCTGTCTATGCAGGGTCAGAAACCTCTCAGATTTAGTCAAAATAACTTAATTTGGTTTCAGATTATGAACGAAGGTCTTACGGTTTTAGAATGACATGAGGGTGAGTAATTAATGACAGAATTTTCATTTTTGGGTGAACTATCTCTTTAAATAATGACATCATACCTAATTATGATTAAATCATAAATTCGTATAGTATCAGAGTATCAAAGGCTCTACAGAAGAGGAATTTTCCATATTATTTTATTTAGGAAGACGTGAGGAAAAAACTCTCATTTCTGTTCGCTTACAGGGGATTTATTGTGCATAACCACCAAATGCTAGCTGCTCTGCCGCTTTATAATTTAGCTGACAATGCAGTGTTTGTATTTATTTCTCCAGAGAGCCCTAGTGCTCTTGGATTTCCATTGATCTTATTTGCAGAGATGTAGATGAGAAGGCCGTCTGAATGCATGGGGACAGTGAAAGAATGAGTCCATTGGATCCCGTTCTGAACATTTAAGTGGCTTGGAAAATTTTGAAAGGGCTGTTTCTAAGACCTTGTTTAACGTTGCCAAAGCTTTAAATCTATTTATAAGTATTTGCATCACCCCAGTTTGAGGTCCAAAACCTCTTGGCCTCTTTTCTCGAGGAAAAAGTAGGAGGGCTAAACTCTATATTCTGTACAGAAAACACTTACAACCAGCACTCACTGAGCACAACTGAATAAATAAACTGAAAGCGGTATGTATTTTATCGTCATTTACGGTATAAAAAATTGTGTGAATTTCTTAATATTTTTAAATGAAACAATACGTTATTTGAACAAATACACCTTCTTGAGCCATTAATGTGGCAGTATTTGTTTTTAAATTAATTATATAGAATTCAAAGCAGCACAAAACAGCTTGTCCCCACAGCCATGTACAGAGATCCAAAACCATTTAAAATACACATGTATTCATAACTATCAAATATATGATGTAAATGGCATAAAAAAAACTAAATACTGAATAAATATTATAAAATATATAATAAATTTAGTGGTCCCCTGGAGTCACTGGTGTTACCGTTCAACAAAAATTTTGAAACAAAAATCACACTGATGACATCACTTGACTTCCTTTTTCCTATTTCCTAAAGATCTGTGAAAAAGGGCCCATGTTAAGCCCACTGTCTCTTTTCAGTTATCAAAAATTTCTCGTTTATCTCATGATTTTATATGAAGCTTTTAGTCACTGGTGTGGCCTACTTTATTGTTAGGGAATTTCTAAAAAACTAGAATACAACTACTTAATTTAGTGAGTATACCATGCTTGACAACATGTGGTTTGATACCTTGCAGCAGCCATTTTGTAAAATGCATTTTTTCATGAAAATTGTCACTGGTGTTAATGTTACTGGTGTTACCTTCCTTATAGGTAACAACAGTGAAGATCAGTATATCAGGTCTTATGTACTGTATGTCATTGGTAACTAATTTTGTCACTTAATTTTTCTAATCGAAAAATGTGGTCTAAGTTTAAATGTTAGAAAAAAATGCATTCTAAAACATCTTGACATACCAAAAGTGGACATTTCTGCCCGAATGACACTGCTGCCACACAGATCTAATATAAACGTGATTTCTTTCCCAGCTGTCTACTTTCACAGACATAACCAACTGTTTTAAAACTCCTGTGTGTTTTTAACATAAGCTTGAGTGTATTTGACAGTTTAAGCGCAATTAGACATGAAAGAGAAATTAGTTTAGTACTCTCATGCCGTGTGACAGTCACCTTCTGTGCACGCTTCGGATGTGTGCGCTCAGAAAACCCTATTTCAGAAGTTTAAACTAAAATGGTTTCAAACGCATAATTTCAGTGAGATAATCAAAATCAAACTAATCAAAACTAGACAGATGTTTTTTAGCAGAGTACCTGAGGTACGAGCTGTAAAGGCAATGCTCTATTCAAGAAAAGGGGGCAGGGATATATCATTTTTAAAATGATATAAATGATCTGTGGGATGTTTTGAGCTGAAACTTCACAGACACATTCTGTGGACATAATTGGTCTCCTTTAAAATCGTGAACTTGAATAAAAAATGTTATGGCAGATATGCTATTCTCTTCATATTCTGCCTAAACTTATAGTCCATACTTAAAGGATTAGTTCACTTTCAGAACAAAAAATGTACAGATAATGTTCTCACCCCCTTGTGATCCAAGATGCTCATGTCTTTCGTTCTTCAGTCATAAAGGAATTATGTTTTTTAAGGAAAACATTTTAGAATTTTGCTCCAAATAATGGATATGTATGGTGCCCCTGATTTTGAACTTCCAAAATGCAGTTTAAATGCAGTGTCAAAGGGCTTTAAACGATCCCAGCTGAGGAAGAAGGGTCTTATCTAGCGAAATGAAACGTAACTTCAAAATCATCCTACATCGCTGCACAAGTACCAACTCAGTGTTTACAAAGTGAACATAAAAAGAAGATCAAACGACTTTTACAAAAAAAGGTGAAACAGCGCTGTATGGAGTTTTTTGACATACCATAACTGTATTGACCCGGATCACACAGACTACGCATCTGTATCGCAGAGACGAGACAAGACGAGCATTTGTGGCTAAGAAGTATATAAACTGTCAGTTTGTTTTGAAAATAACCGATCGTTTCACTAGATAAGACCCTTCTTCATCGGCTGGGATCGTTTAGAGCCCTTTGAAGCTGGATTTAAACTGCATTTTGAAAGTTCAAACTTTGGAGCACCATTCATATCCATTATATGGAGAGAAATCTAAATTTAATTTTCTGTTTTAATGCCATTTACATAAATGGTGCTTTGAAAAGCATGGTCTTAAAAGTAGGTGTAAACAGATCCTAAAAAGCTGAGCGCAGTAGTTTTAAAGGTAAATGACTCTTTCAGGGGCAAACCATGCTTTTTTCCTATTCAATCCTTATTTTGTTGAGAGATGTCGGTGGTAGCGAGTTCAGACTTGCTGGGGGCCTTAATAATTTGGGATGCAAGCGGCTTCCAGAGTTGACATTCCACATTGAACCACAGCACTTCTGCAAATTGAGAGAAGATGGAAAAAGAGGGAGCATGTTGTTTATAAGTAATTGCGGCGGGACCGTTTGTCCGATACCACAAGCCCTACTCTCTTGTCATACATTTAGCATTTTTGCCACACAGGAATCTTGACAATGACACTATTAAATAGAATATTATGCATTGTATTAAATTAAATAATGTACTTACATTTACAATTAACAACAATGTTTATTCAATTATTAGTGTAATTCATTGATTCAGCTTATATCACAACACCCGTAAATTCATCTTCTGAACATAAATGAAGATGTTTTTGATAAAATCTGAGAGCTTTCTGACACTGCATAGAAATTCTGGTAGCTTCATAAAATGCGGTTGAATCACTAATGTCACCATGGACTATTTTATCGATGTCCTTGCTACCTTTTTGGGTCTTGAACGTTTATCCAGAGTTAGAAAGCTTTCAGATTTTATCAAAAAATACCTTAATTTGTGTTTTTAAGATGAAAGGTCTTTAAAGGTTTGGAACGATATGAGTACTTAATGACAGAATTTTTATTTTTGGGTGAACTGTCCCTTTAAGAGGGTTTCTTTTCCATACATCCTACAACCCTGAAGCTTGAATTGGAGAAAATGTGCACATTGAGCTATGATCCGGTTTTAATTATAGGTTGGAACGTTTTGTTTGTTGTCCTGTTCATAGTGAAAAAGCACTTGCGTGTATTTGCTGACAGTTTTGCCTGACTATAATGACTGTTTTCAGTCTTTCTGTGCAAATGGTTTCTGTTTCACTGCTCATGGCACAGACTGGATTGAGTAGTTCTTTATGTCATTTGTTCCAGCCAATTTCTGAATCGCTTGACTTCAAGGTCTTGTTTCCACTTATTTGAAGATTAACTGCTGATTTCCCAGTGGGCATGCAATGAATTAGGAGCAATACGGCAGTCACTGGTACAAACTTTGGAACAGATTATATATTAAGATATAGGTTTTATATGACTTTATCATTAAATTCTGCAATTTTAGGTTTATTGGCCTGTTCTGCTTTATGCATGGATGCTGTCAGTCATGAAGTAAAAATTAAACATTATTATAATATGCATATAGTGGCAAAGAAAATATCTAGTGTAAATGTAAATGTATACTTTTATGCATTAAATAAATAAATACTTTTTTGTGACATTGATCAGGTGATTTTTGTTGTTTTGTACATACAGTCAGATTTTTATTATTTAGTTTGTCACAATATTTTGGTTTGTTCTTTTATTTTCTTTTAATTAGCTTTCTTTCTTTTCTTTTCTTTTGTTTTTTTACTTAGTTTTTATTTTATTTAATATATTTTATTTTTATTTTGTTTTATTTTAGTTTTTTGTTTTATTTCATTTTTTTTTCATTTTATTTTAATAAACTTGCTTTTTATATTTTTTAATAAGTTTTGTTTTGTTTAATTTTTTATTGATATATTTTATTTAGCATTTTATTTTGTTTTATTCCAATGTTTTATTTTGTTGTATTCAGTTGTAGTTTAGTTTAGTTTTATTTTTTATTTTGTTTATTAAGTTTATTTTTGTATTTTATTCAGTTGAATTTAGATTATTGTTTTATTTTATTTTATTTTGATTTGTTTTATTTTATTTTTGTATTTGTTTTATTTATTTATTGTATTTTATTTAGTTTTATTTTGATTGATTTAGTTTTATTTTATTTATTTTATATTGTTTTATTTTATTGCATTTTATTTAGTTTTATTTTGATTTATTTTGTATTCTTTAATTGTTTTATTATTTGTTTTTCAAAAAATATTTAATTTATTTTAATTCATTTTATATAGTTCTCTTTTCTTTTTTATTTTGTTTTATATTATTTTATGTTTTATTTTATTTAAATTTAATTTGTTTTATGTATTTATTTATTTCATTTTATTTTATTTTTTTTTATTATTTTTAATGAATCTTAGACTGTGGGTCTCACTGTATATACCCCACACAGTATGAAGATGAGACAAGCATCAGAAGGAAAGATACTGAAGAAAGAAAGTATAAAAAGAGCTAGAGGGCATGTTTACAGAAAGAAGGAAAGAACTAAAGCTTTTGGCAAAGAGACGCATGATGGAGTGGAGTGGATTTCTTGACAGTCAAACAGATGGCCTCTTGATTCCAGTGTGTATCTCAGCAGTCTCTTCATGTTACCCAAAATTAATACTTACCAACTGTCAAATACAAGTAAAAATTGGCTTTGGCAAAAAAATGAAACCAGTTGGCCAGTCATTTTATAAGGAATTGCAACATAGTACACAGTGCTTCTTTTCTCTTGCATGATTCATTCTCCTACTTCCATTTGCTATTTACTGTTCTCCTATTCTGCTCTTATTTCCATCCAAAACATAAACCAAATTCAGCTCATAACATTGCCCCTAAGAAGCTCATCCCATCAAATTCAGTCTAAGTGTAAAGTTATTCTGAATGTATCCCTGCGCTCATTACAGCTGCTGATGTACTGAGGCTTTAACTGCTACCTGGAACGGCTACAGAGCACAGGGCTGACCCCAGTGAACTTTGCTGTAATCAAAGTCAGCCATGTGTTTCTGCAAAATAAAATAAAGATGTTAGTGGTTGAAGGAATCCCCTCAGTTTTATCGCCCTCACAGGGATTGTTTAGCACTGTGTATGTGTCTACGGGAATGAGAAATGCCACTGTGGAAACTGCTCAAGTCCCTGTAGTGGAGAAAGGAGGCCGGCTGCTGCTGTGGTTGTGGTGGAGTGTAATGGAGAATTGATAAAGGAGATCAGCTTTTGCTGAGAAAAGGAGAAAAGCTTTTGTTTTGGTGTTGGGTTGCTTTAAATCAGGCAGAAAATGACTAGTCTTGGTGCTGGGATGGTACACACACGCACACATGGAAATCACATTCACTGAAACATGCCGGTGGGGTTATAATTTACCTTGTTCGTCATATGTAATCACTTTGTAATTAGTTTTTCCTTAAAAGATCATAAGCAGTCTCCCTTAGCTCATAGTAGTTCTTCAAATCTTTGTCATAATATTATCTTTTCCACACCAGGCTTTCTGATTGATGGTGTTGTGATCTAACTTTCCTGCCATGGATTATCTCAGCACCGTTTAAAATCAACTGCAGTTTTTACCACTTCCTTTGTTGAATAAAAGGAGGAAAAATCACTTTTCTGTTTCTCTGTTGCAAATCCAAAGTTGTGGTTCATTAAATTCTTACGGTTCATTTTAGGCCAACATCTAAATGATGAACGAGAGCTAGTTTCCTGTCAAGTCAGCTTTCTACTCCCAACTATTGTCTGTATGAAGCTAATTATTACAGTCTTTTAGTGCATGACATTTAAATCAGTCTATAAATACTTCTACATGATCTATAAATACTTGTTATATATATATATATATATATTTATTTATCTACATCACTCAAAATTAGATGGAATATTAGCTGTAGGTATACAACTGTTCTACTTACAAGTTTGACAAAATAAACCAAGAATTTCAACGAAAAACATTATTTTTATATTCCCTGCTGAAAAAGAAAGGAAAAAAAAATGGCTAAAACCAGCCTAAGCTGGTTGGCTGGTCTTAGCTGGTTTAAGCTGAAATGTAATTTAGTTTTAGTCATATTTTAGTCAACTTTAGTCAACAGCTAAAATCTAATAAATTTAGTCACAGTGTATTTTTATTGAGTTACAGTTTAGTAGTATTATTATTTATTGAGCATTTCTCTAAAATTACCAAACTCATTGTACAGGTTTGATATTAAGGTTTTATCATCGTAGACACAGATTTAACTGCTGTGACATGCAGCATACCTTTATTTATTTATATATATATATATATATATATATATATATATGGTCTTCTTTTCAATTAAACACCAACAGTTATATAGGCCAATTATGCATTCTTTATAACAACTTCTTTACCACATTCTTCATTCTTTCAAGCAGATATACATATTTATATAAATTAATTTAAATTAAGCTGTATTAGAGCTACTTGTCACGGTTCGGGTGTTTTGTAGGCGTTAGGCACGACGATTGCAAGACATAAAGTCTTTAATAGTAATACATACAGGGTAATCCAAATGACAAAGAGCAGGAACACACACACAAACCAAAGTAACATTGTAGCCGGACAGTGTGACTTAGGTGGTGAACAAAGGAGTGGATGAGGGATGGACAAGAGGAAGTCTTTGTAGGAAAAGATTTTGGTGGAGGCCGGAGTCCCGGAAGGAGGACAAAAAACAGAGTCCAAGGTGGTGACGACAGAGGAAAGGTCCAAGGAGGAAACAGAAAATTCCATGGTGGTGACGACGGAGGGAGGAGCCAAAAAAGAGACAGAAGGGATCCGGAGCAGGAGCCAGGTGAGACCCAAGCCGCAGACATGATGGTGGCCCATGGTGGAGCTGACGGAGGGAGGAGCCATGGTAAAGGAAGAGCTGACGGCTCCAGTCCAGAAGGCAGGCCGACGGAGGGGGAGCAGGTGGTGGTGGAGTCTGAGGCGGAGAGCCAATGAGCCGGGCCGACACTGAGGATCCGGAGAGCCAAGGTGGAGCAGATGGTGACTGAGATCCGGAAGTCCATGGCGGAGCTGGAACGACAGAGGAATGAGGTGGAGCTGGAGGGAGGAAGGAGCCCAACAGAGCCGGCGGAGGAGTGGAGTCCCAAGACGATGGTGGATCGATGAACGGGCAAAGGCTCCCGGTGGAGCGACGGTGGAGATGAGGGAGCTAGGTGCCATGGTAGACCTGCTGGGTCGGAAGGTTGAGGTGAAGTCCGGGACTCAGAGGTTGGAGGCAAAGGTGAGAGATTCTCCAGCCATGACGCTGATGGAGATTGGCAGAACCGCGGCGAGCCCACAGATGGTGGGCTTGAGGGGGAGCAGGGGGTTGCCAGGAGACAGCAGTGGCATGGCTGATGCAGGAATGAATGGATGAGGCAAGATAAGGGCGGGTGAGTGGGAAAACTTGGCTTATATTTGTGAAGATCTGTGATTAAAAAAAACTCCACTTAGACTTCCACTGTCACGGGCACTGTAGCCGGCTCTCGCACCTGGTCGGACATGACGGGCTCTGGCTCTGGGGCGAACTTCAGCTCTGTCGCTCCTCTGTCGCTGTTGCTCCATGCTGTGGGGTGATGGAGGGCTGGGCATTGGGTTTTGGAGTGGGCACCCACTCAGTGTAACTCTGGAGACTCTCTTGAGGACCTTCCCGAATAGCTGCGCTTTGATGGTCTCGTTGAGTCCAGCGTGGTAGAAGCTGCAAAGGCTGCTATCCGGGAAGCGCGTGTATTCTAATTTGTGTAATATATTTCTGTAACATGTTAAACCGTACTTTTATTTTAACAGGTTGCCGTAAAGTTCTTGTGTGTATACATGTATGATATGACGGTAAACAGTAAAATTCTTATTAAGTGACTTTCACAGCAGCTCTGGAGATTAAGTTTAGGTGTTCGTGTCATCATGCAGTAAGACGCAGATGTGGATGACTAGCCTTTTTTTGGGAACTTGAATTAAGAACGCTCATCACAACCCTCTTCATCAATTTGCACTGGCTACCAATAGCTGCTCGCATAAAATTCGGCTAAAAACACATCTTGTCCATCTTTATTTGACCCTCTAAATCTAGCACCCCCTTTTCTAATTCTATTCTTTAAAAAAAGCCCTTTTAGACGTATACACTATTCATTGCTATGCTTGTTTTCTTAAAAAACAAAAAAAACAAAGCAAAAAAACTACTGACACTAGCTTCTCTCTATACAATTAACAAAAAAAAAGCAAAAAAGAAGGCCTCTAACAACTTGCTTTTCCTTTTAATTCTATCCATTTTCATCTGTTTTCTTTTATTTATTATAAAATACTTTTATACTTTGAATTTACCATCTTTTTGTCTTTCCATCCTCACACTTTGAATGAACTTTGATTTAGATATTTCACACTTGACATTGATACATAGGCTAATTAACCTTATTTTTTGTTTTGTTTTAAATATTTCACTCAAAGAATCTATGCTAGACACATAGGGCAATTCAACACAGAGTTAAACAATATATGAACATTAATAAGGGAAAAACAGTACTGTGTGATTACATCTCTGGCAGCTGTTGGAAAGTCATCTGCCAACAGTGTGGTTTCACGAACTGTTGCTTCCATTGTTGGACAAAATCTCCTCTCTGACCAACTGTAGGAAAAAGTGAACTGACTAAATATGTGTATCTGTCTAACACTAGAGGAGCATGTTGAAGCACTTTGTGGAAATGCACTTCTCGATGTGATAAAGCCATGGGAGATTGCATTCTTCAGTTAATGAGCTTTTTGTTAATCCTAACAGGGGTTTTGCACATGGTCATCCCCACAGATTCGATAGCACATGTGCTGTAAAGAAGCCTTGGGTGAAATTATGCCACTCATAAAGGCATTCTAGACACCGAGCCCGTTTATTGTGATCATGCGCTTTTCGTAAATGAGAAATATACCCAGTGCCTGGAGTTCAGGCGCTGAGTTCGGAAAACTTTTCCCTTAACACAATTTCATTAGTCTCGCAATGGGTTGTGTTTTATTTTTCATATTTAACATATTTGCAGACAGCTTTATTTAGATCAGAAGTTTTAGTGGGGCTCCCCTCTGACAAAATTTACAAAACGGCGCCTCCTCAAGTCGCCCCCTACTAAAGTTAGTACCCAACTGGGAGTAACTGTGTTTATTTTCCAGAGGCAGTATATTCCTGAATTTGCTGCAGTATAATGAATTAACAGGGGCACATCTGAGATGAAAAATATTTTCTATTATGATAAATTCATCAAATAAAAACAAGAATATTAATATTTAAAAATTGAAATGTATTCAAAACCAACTGCAACAGTTTTCTACCAAACTAAAATCTAAAGTCCCAAGAATCGATTAGTCTAGCCTGTTTCCAGTTAATGAATGGAATACTGTAGAGCACCTCCTCTTCAATAAATCGCAATAAGCTTTGTGCTTTGTTACTTTTCATACAAAACAGAATTTCAAATTCTGTCAATTTTATTACAGTATTCAAACAATAAATGTAATTTTTTTTGTTTAATGTGGAGCGTCAGATCGCTGTGAAGTCTCAGTTCTAAGTGGCAGCGCGAGGCCCATGTGAACTGATTAACGTTTCCGCTGTAATATCAGATACAGCACAAAATAAACATGAATAAGCATCCAAAAATATGTTAAAAGAAAAGTTCACCAATCGGAATCTGTGTCCTGTCTGATGTAATCACTCAATCAGTGCTTCAACCGTGGAAATCCATCAATATAACAGCTTGTAAACAATATGTGACGTGTCATTTACCTTGGAAAAAACATAGGCTACTCATTGACCACAAACTCTTTAATCAGCTTGAATGATAGTAGAAATAAAATTATGCAGTTGTAACTTTATTATTTTACTAACTTTTGTTCGAATTTGAGTGTAATTGAAGCGTATGTATACGAATTAGTTCAATTTAACAGTCAATATTATAGTAATGTAGTACCGGCTGACTCTTATGTATATTTTACAGCATTAGTTGAGAGATTTTTTTTTCCCTTGAGAAAGCTGGCATGTACTGTACCTGATATATATCCAAAAAAATTATTTAGGATAGAATTTAGTAAAGTAAATCCAATCAAATTGTGAAATTTGTGTCAAAACAGCTCTAGTTTTTATATACAAGTATTACATATTATTATTTTTGCTTTTACTTGAATTTAGTAGCTTTTTATCATATTTGAATGGATGAGGTAACTGAGAAACAAAATTATGATGATAATATATTTTGTAATCTTAAAATAAAATATTAAAGATATCAAAATATAGTATAATATTTATATAAATGTTTTTAGTAGAATTTATGTTTTTGCTTGTTTAATTTGTTTTTACTTGAAAAACAATAATTTTGTCTATATCTATCTATCTACATATACATATACATATATATATATACTTTTTTTTTTTTTTTTCAATTGTGTATATTCATATTTTTCTTCTTGTTCCTGTCCTATGTTCTCACACTTTGAATACCTCTGATTGAGATGTTTTAGATTTAGACATCCATTAGCTGTTCCTAATTTGCTGAGTGAATGTACTCTTCATTTCTTATATGCTTTCTGTTCTGAACAGTTGATCAGTCGAAAGGACAAGGCCACCTTTGAGAAGCTTGACTTTCTGACGTCAAAGGAAGAGAATTATAACCGCATGAGAGAGTACATCAGGTCCCTCAAAATGGCCCCCTGCATCCCCTACCTAGGTGAGTGTCAGTAAAAGGCTGCAATTGTACTTGTGTCAGTGGCATTTTGTGGACTCTGTCCCCTCATATTATAACACCCAGCCAGAAATATCTTGAAAGGTTTAATGGTTTTGGGAATTTCAATGAAGATTTGTTATTAAAGGAGAAGTCCACTTCCAGAACAAAAATGTACAGATAATTTACTCCCTTGTCATCCAATATGTTCATGTCTTTCGTTCTTCAGTCGTAAAGAAATTGTTTTTTGAGGCAAACATTTCAGGATTTTTCTCCATATAGTGGACTTCAATGGTGCCCGTGAGTTTGAACTTTAAAATGCAGTTTAAATGCAGCTTCAAAGGGCTCTAAACAATTCCAGCCGATGAAAAAAATGGTCTTATCTAGCGAAACTATCTGTTATTTCAAAGAAAAATGTAGGATTTATATACTTTTTAACCTCAAATGCTCGTCTTGTCCAGCTGATTTCCGGGTCAATACATTTGAATATGTTGAAATATGTTGAAAAACTCCCATCTCAGTTTGTCGTCCAACTTCAAAATCGTCCCTAGAAGTTACCGACCCAATGTTTACAAAGTGAAGGAGGGTCAAATGCTCTTCACAAAAACAGGTAAAACAGCTACAGTATGAAGGACACTTTTGAAGTTGGAGGAGAAAATCAGCCTACCCTAACTGTCTTGAACCGGAATACACAGAGTACACGCAGAGCTGGACAAGACAAGGGTTTGAGGTTAAAAAGTATATAAATTGTATAGTTTTTAGAAAATAACCAATCGTTTTGCTAGTTAAGACTTCTCTTCCTCAGCTGGGATCGTTTAGAGCCATTTGAAGCTGCATTTAAATTGCATTTTGGAAGTTCAAACTCATAGGCACCATAGAAGTCCACTTTATGAAAAACATCACTGAATTTTTTTTCCTCAAAAAACATAATTTCTTTATGTCTGAAAAA
Source organism: Cirrhinus molitorella (assembly GCA_033026305.1). Lineage (NCBI taxonomy): Eukaryota > Metazoa > Chordata > Actinopteri > Cypriniformes > Cyprinidae > Cirrhinus > Cirrhinus molitorella. The sequence continues at coordinate 18,661,532 of CM065125.1, read as the reverse complement.
AGAAAGACATGAACATCTTGGATGATAAGGAGGTGAGGAAATGCTGTACATTTTTGTTCTGGAAGTAACTTCTCCTTTAATAAGGCTGTAACTAAAGCTGAAGATGCTTCCTTTGAGCAGAATGGGTCGTAGCTCATTGGACTTACCCATCCTTGTGATATCGACTCATTCAGTTGCTTCAGTACAGTTTTTTTTCTTAATATGGTTCATATTAAATTGGCTGTAAACACCTCATTATGTTATTTTGGCCTTGTCCCAGTTGCACTTTCTATGGTGACCAGCAGATGGCGTTTCAGTATACCACTCTGGTTCAGTTATGACTGACAAATGTGCTATGTCCTGTTTTAGAAAAGAAAATTGTATTCGTCAAATAATTTCAGGGTTTTTTAGGATTTCTGGTTATGCTTAAATATTCTGTCATGACGCAGTGCTTCAAAAACTGAATAGCTCTTTGACTTACTCTATATCCACTTCAGTGGCTTTAGACAGAATGTATAGATGGAAAATACACTGAAATCATTTCATAGCACTTATTTCCAAATTGGTAGCCTCTTTTGGTAGACTCTCATTGGATGCTGCAGAAGCCCGAATGAGCAATTCGTTACACACACATCAGTCTGGTCTAAAGGCTCTGACAGCACTTGAAATGGATGCCTCCCTCAGGATTGTCACTCTCGTGGGAAACAGGATCCAGATCCTTTCACTCAATTACGCTGTTCCATCTTAGTCATCAGCAGCAAGGTCTGTATTGCTAATCCAGCTGTTAGCCGAGAGCCCGACTCGATCCGAAAGGGATCTGGAGGTTTTACTTTTAGGAGGATGTTTGACTGTCTTATTTTTTATGAGATGCACTTTATAAGATGTGAATGTTTGATTCTGGACAGCATAACAGACTGTTTAGTAAGTCATTGCCGCATGCTTGAGTCCCAAGCTCATGGAGTTTTCCAGGTGTGCTTGTGTCATTGTGGTATGTGAATAACTAAAAGGCCAGTCAGGAATAACTTCAGACGGCTGTAACTCAAACTGTCTCATGGTCTGTAACTTGCGGGTTGGTTCCTTTCTAGAGATCTGAAATGCGCAAACAGACAATCACTGTCGTAAGGTAAACATGTGGATAGTGTCGACGCATGCCGTCTTGCTTCTCTCAGCCGCACACATCATTTTCATTAACCAAATTTCCTTTACATAATCCATGTAAGAGTGTCTGCTTCCACTTGGGCAGCGTGTCAGCAGACTGTGTCCCACTCAACAGAGAGCTTTCTCAGACGTCACTCAGCAGAAACCGCCGTACCTGGTTCCGGTACCTTGTGGTTTAGTTTTATTCCCGCTTCTGAGCAGCAGGCAGTTTAAACCGCAGGGACGGAAAGACTGTCTGACGTGGCTGAGGTTGTGCAGGCTGTCACTTCAAATCTGTCAGTTTCCACTGTGCTTCTCCAGTGGTCCTTTCCATTTCCCATTGGGGCAAAGGAAAAAGGAAATGAAAGGGTTTGGGGTTTTGTCAAACACTCTTTTAATGCTTTTTGATGTATTTAGTAGAACTTTATGTTATTGGTTTACTACAAAAAAAGATTGATACCTTCAGTTTGTACAAAAAGAAGCCCTAAAAAAGGTGTGTTCTGTTTTATACTTGGAAAAGACGTTTATGGGAAGTGTTTCTTTTTTTTTCTTTCTTTTTTTTTTTAATTACTGTTTTGAAAGTATTAAAGCCATGACTTACCAGCTTCCCTAACAACGGAAAACATTAGCCTTAGTGAAGCTTAAAGGATTAGTTCACTTCCAGAAAAAAAAAAATCCTGATAATTTACTCACCCTTGTGTCATCTAGGATGTTCATGTCTTTTGTTCTTCAGTCAAAAAAAAATAAGCTTCTTGAGAAAAACATTCCAGGATTTTTCTCCATAATAGTGGACTTCAGTGGGAGCCAATGGTTTGAAGGTCCAAATTGCAGATTCAACACGGCTTCGAAGGGCACTACATGATCCCAGTTGAGGAATAAGGTTCTTATCTAACGTAACGATTGGTCATATAATTTTTAACTCTAAATGCTTGTCTTGCACTAGCTCTGGGTTGCACATGTGCAACTTCATGCATTACGTAATTACATTGGAAAGGCCATGCGCGGTTAGTTCTTTGTCTGTGTACTGTGTACTCTGGTTCAAAAAAGTAGGGTAGGGCGGAAAACTCCAACTCATTTTCTCCTCCAACTTTAAAATCATCTGACATTGTTGTTTTACTTTTTTTGTAAAGGGCTTTTTTTGCATGTTCACTTTGTAAAACACTGGGATGATACTTCTGCCTACATTATAAGTGACCTTTCCAATATAATTATGTAATGCATGAGGTTGAGCTGGTGCAAGACAGGATTTGTGGTTAAAAAGTATATAAATATATAATATATATATATATATATATATATATATATATATTTTTTTTTTTTTTTAGAAAATAACAGATCATTTCGCTATTCGATATTCCTTGGCTGGGATCGTATAGAGCCCTTTGAAGCTGTATTGAAACAGTTTGGACCTTCAACTTGTTGATCTCCATCTAAGTCCACTATATGGAGAAAAATCCTGGAATGTTTTTTCTCAAAAACCCTAATTTCTTTGTGACAAGAATACTTTTTGTGCACAGACAAAGCAAAGGTAACAACTTTATTTAATTTTTTTTTTCTCTCTGACACACGTTCGACAGCATAGACTATTTTAACAATGTCCTTGCTACCTTTCTGAGTCTTGAGCATGGTAGTAGCATTGCTGTCTATGCAAGGTCAGAAAGCTCTTGGATTTCATCAAAAATATCTTAATTTGTGACCCTGGAGCACAAAACCAGTCATAAGGGTCAATTTGTCAAAAATAAGATACATACATCATATCAAAGCTAAATAAATAGGCTTTCCATTGATGTATGGTTTGTTAGGATAGGACAATATTTGGTTAGAGATAACTATTTGAATGTCTGGAATCTGATGGTGCAAAAAAATTCAAATACTGAGAAAATCGCCTTTAAATTGTCAAAATGAAGTTCTTAGCACTGCATATTACTAATCAAAAATTAAATTTTGGGTAGGAAATGTACAAAATATCTTCATGGAACATGATTTTTATTTAATATCCTAATGATTTTTGCCCTAAAGGAAAAATCTGTAATTTTGACCCATATGTATTTTTGGTTATTGCTACAAATATACCCCAGCGACTTATGACTGGTTTTGTGGTCTAGGGTCACATTTGTGTTCCAAAGATGAACGAAGGTCTTACAGGTTTGGAACGTTATAAGGGTGAGTAATTAATGCCAGAATTTTCATTTATGGTTTAACTATTCCTTTAAATCCTAAAATACTATTGCCTCTTACCATAGACAGGAGATAAAATCAGTGTAATTCAACAGCAAGCCACAGATGCTGCTCAATGGAGCTTGTTGTACTTATGTAACATTTCTTATCTAGTCAAAGAGTGAATTGGTTGTTTCAAACGAATTGCATGTTTTTTCCTGTTTACTTTGGCTAATGAACTTATATACATAGCAGAACCACTCCAGCTGTAGTAGATCGATGTTTAATCCATTCACAGACAAAGCCTCTAGCTGTACATCCTTTATTGCAACAGTCTGACAGTACCTGGGGAAATCAGTTACACTTACAGTATATTACAAATTACACATTATTTTCAAAAATATTACGTTTATATGTACATAAGTTGGATCTTCATTTGACGCCAACAGCTAATTTACACAGTAAATGGAGCAATCAATGACTGTTTAAAGATATTTTTATGTTTAAAAATGCACATTTGTTTTGTTTTTTTTTTGTTTGTTTGTTTTTTTCATCTACAACATTAAATGAATTTTAAACATGATATTCCTGAAATAAATTATGAGTCATTCATCTCATCAGGAAACATATATTCTCTTAGTTTGAATAAACTAGAAAAGCATAAGCTATTTATCACCGGATTGGATGTCCTGTGTCTTATTTTTAGCAATGACTGAGTACTGATTCTAATATTTTATGGCCTTTTTAACAAAATAATTCTAAACAGCTGACAACAGATTTACAATTGCACTGTGTATATAAAGAAGAACAGGTTTGGTTTGATTTGACTGACATCAAGCTTTCTTGTGTGTTCTTTCTCAGTTACATCAACCAACACACTATCTGTCCTTTTGCCTAATCTTATTTAGCTATGTCACATAGCAAGCCAAACCACAGTCTAAAATGAATTGCACTTTATAGGGTGAACGGCGACTGTGGGAGAGCATTTATCAGTCTATTCCCTGTGTTTATGTGCTGCTCAGTGGAAGGTGTTCGGATTGGGTCGTATCATCATCACAACCTTCTTAAGCGAATAGGCGCCTCCTCTGAATTCAGCCCAGTACACGCCGTCCTGATAGCGACTGCGGTAGTGACCTCCCCTGTACCACACGCCATTTAGATTTGAGTGGGCACAGGCATTATACCACCAGCCTCCCTTTTGGTAGTGGGCACAGTTGCCTGAGGAAATAAAAACATGTTTTTTTTAGGTAAGATGTGAATGGGTCTTTAAATAAATCGAATAACTAAATCTAATTTTACTGATACCTGTATATACATCATGATCCCTGTCCAGAGTGGTGAACTGCTTCCCATTGTGCCAAGTTAGGGAGTCACCAGCATTGCCATGATAACGGCCGACCCTGAGCCTGTAGAAGTCGCTCTCGGGTTCAAGACGGAAACTTGCGTACTCTGCAAATGTCTTGCGTCCGGACCAGTCCTCTAAGGTGACCAGCAGCTTGTAGTTCCCCTGGTTGGTTATCCAGTATATGTTCTCCAGACCCAGCCAATACTCTCCATCAATGTTTCCAAAGCCTTGCTGTAATAAAACAGAGGAGCACCTGTCATTGAGTATGTGATGGACCAAGTAAAATATTTCTTTTAGTGTACATTACTCAGTCTATATTATGTTGTCATGACCTTGAGGCAGAAAAAAATTACATTTGCTGTCAGGTTTGTTCTGCTCTTTCACTTTTTATTTTTTTATTTGACTGGTAGGCATTTTATTAGCCAGCACATTCTTTGCCTTGATTGGCGTCTTTCTAAGCCTGTAAAGAACTTGTAATTCCGACTTTCCTTGTGTTTAATACTGTATCTGCAGGGCTTTAAAGACCTTTTTATTTTGTGCTTGGCAAGGGTTCATATGAAGCTCTTTCAAATTCTCTGAACTCAGTGATTCTGTCATAAGTGATTCTATTGTAATCTTTAAAGGGCCCCTATTTTTCTATTGAGCGTTAAAAATACAAATGGGCATATTGTTTCCGACTTGCGCTGTACACAGTAGACCAATCACAACAGAGTGTGCCATCTGACCAATCAGAGCTTAAACTGCTTTGAACTAATCGTTTGAGAATCATTGGAGAACGAGGTGATATTAAATAGATATTTTAAGAAAACAAAAGCGTTTTAGACCTTGCATGCATGTAAACCTATTGTAGTAAACTCCCAAAACAATATTAGGAACCTTAAAAATGGCATAATTTGGGCATACGAACTCTGAACATGTTTAACACTGGATAAGGAAAAAAAATATTTGATTAATCTGTAGATTACACACACTTTAAAAAATAAAGGTGCTTTAAAATACTGTGGATGAACCATTTTTGGTTCCACAAAGAACCATTCAGTCAAAGGTTCTTTAAAGAACCATCTTTTTCTTAACTTTTTATAATCTAACCTTCTTTCGCCACTGTGAAAAGGTTCTCTCAGAAAGGTTCTTCAGATGTTAAAGGTTCTTTATAGAACCGTTTAGACAAAAAAGCTTCTACTATGGCACCGTGAAGCACCTTTCATTTTCATACATGAAGCATACATGTAGATCATATTAATGTTCAGAGAGTAACTGAGTAAGTTTTTATTTGCATTGAGGCATTTCAGCACAGTGTGGTACTTTCTGCTTGGCATATGTTCCTCATTAAACCTCTTTAGTTGCATGGCTCTGTATGTTAACTGCCATACGGTTCAGCTTATGTGAAGAGTTATAGACCATGTGACGTTAAGTGACAAAGGCAAAACATAAGCAAATTGTTACCACAGAAACAGAAATGTACGTGTTTGTTGAATTTACCACCATTGGTAAAGGAAGGCATATATCACCTCTGTCTGCTACAGAGATAATATACATTTAATTGGACTTTCCCTGTTTTTAGATTTCGAGCTCACCTTATATGTCTCCCAGTTTCTGAAGAAGTTGACGGAGCCATCCATTCTTCTCTGGATGACTGTCCAGCCGCCAGGATCTTGTCTTTGATCACACCACACCTGCATCAGCTTGTTGGTGTTCTCCGGCTTAACTAGGTGCATGCCACTGTTAGTGTGACCGTCCTCCAGAGCCTCCAGACAATCCTTCCAGGGACCTTCCAAAAAAAAAAAATCATTCAGCATTTACACAGAATTTACCCCACTCAGTCACCTCTGTCTTATTTCATCTCAGTGAGAATATGACACTGTGCAGACAGAACTGTTTGTTGGCTTGAAGAGATATTCAGATGCAAAGCTGAAACAATTATCTAATCAAAGGAAGTCATATTCTGGATCCCCCTGTACGCCGTTCTCAGTTGCATCTACTCCTGCTAGGTCTCTTGTTCCTCCGTGGCACAGCTGGAAAAGCTCTTAACGTAAGAAAGAGGATTGACCTTGGCTGCCATTCTGGCCTGGGAAGTTGCCTCTGCTGTTCCAGCCAAGCATAACGCTGGCACGGACGCCAAAGAAAGGCCCATTTGATAAATAATGCAGTAGCAAGTAGATTAGCAAGCACTTTCAAAGTTCCCTGGGCTTGGAGTAGTGTTTTTATAGGGACGTGTCGAAAATGGCTCCAATTTTCATAGTTTTCCAATGAGAACTAGTAGAACATCCATAATTTAGCTGTCGTTAAAAATCATGCCTTGATTCAAATCATTTTTTCCCCCATGTTGATCTTTTTTAAAGAGTAAACACAGCACACAGGTTGATACATAGGGAGGCCCGTTTCCACCAGTGAATAACAAATGTTAAAAGGTAATTGTGACTTTTTTTATCACAATTCTGACTTTTTCCTTGCAATTGTAAGTTTACATCTTGAATTTTTTTTCAGTATTGTGAGATCTCGCGATTTGGATTTTAAAACTATATAAACTCACAATTCCGAGTTGTAAAGTTCCAAAGTCAGAATTGGGAGATATAAAGTCACAATTACTTTTTAACATTTGTTATTCACTGGTGGAAACAGACTTCCATATGAGTTGTTAAGTTATAAAGTCAGAATGGCAAGATATAAATTCAAAATTGTGGGATATAAACTTGCACTTGTGGGAAATAAAGTCAGAATTGTGAGATATAAACTCGTAATTCAAACTTTTTTCTCAGAACTGAGATATAAACTTGCAATTCTAACTTTTTTTCTCAGAACTTTCCATTCTGACTTTAAAACTATATAAACTTGCAACTGCAAGTTGTAAAGTTATAAAGTCAGAATTACGAGATATAAAGTCAGATTTGTGGGATATAAACTTACAATTCAAACTTTTTTTCTCAGAATTGTGAGATATAAACTTACAATTATTATTTTTTATTTCTCAGATCTTGCAATTCTGACTTTAAAACTATATAAACTCGCAACTGCAAGTTGTAAAGTTATAAAGTCAGAATTGCAAGATATAAAGTCAGATTTGTGGGATATAAATTTGCAATTCTAACTTTTTTCTCAGAATTGTGAGATATAAACTCACAAATCTGACTTTGAAGTGAGTTGTTAAGTTATTAAGTCAAAATTGTGAAATATAAACTCACGATTTGAACTTTTTTTTTCTCAGAACTGAGATATAAACTCGTAATTCTGACCTTAAAACGATATAAACTCAAAATTGCAAGTTGTAAAGTTCTAAAGTCAGAATTGGGAGATATAAAGTCACAATTACTTTTTAACATTTGTTATTCACTGGTGGAAACAGACTTCCATATGAGTTGTTAAGTTATAAAGTCAGAATGGCAAGATATAAATTCAAAATTGTGGGATATAAACTCGCACTTGTGGGAAATAAAGTCAGAATTGTGAGACATAAACTCGTAATTCAAACTTTTTTCTCAGAACTGAGATATAAACTTGCAATTCTAACTTTTTTTCTCAGAACTTGCAATTCTGACTTTAAAACTATATAAACTTGCAACTGCAAGTTGTAAAGTTATAAAGTCAGAATTACGAGATATAAAGTCAGATTTGTGGGATATAAATTTGCAATTCTAACTTTTTTCTCAGAATTGTGAGATATAAACTTGTAATTCTGACCTTAAAACGATATAAACTCAAAATTGCAAGTTGTAAAGTTCTACAGTCAGAATTGCAAGATATAAAGTCAGATTTGTGGGATATAAACTTACAATTCTAACTTTTTTCTCAGAATTGTGAGATATAATCTTGAAATTCTGGCTTTAAAACTATATAAACTTGCAATTGCAAGTTGTAAAGCTATGTAGTCAGAAATGCGAGATATCAAGTCAGAATTGTGGGGTTATAAACTCACAATTCTAACTTTTTGTTCTCAGAATTGTGAGATATAAACTTGCAATTCATTTTTTTTCTCAGAACTTGCAATTCTGACTTTATAACTTTACAACTTGCAGTTGCGAGTTTATATAGTTTTAAAGTCAGAATTGCAAGATATAAAGTCAGATTTGTGGGATATAAATTTGCAATTCTAACTTTTTTACTCAGAATTGTGAGATATAAACTTACAAATCTGACTTTAAAGCGAGTTGTTAAGTTATTAAGTCAGACTTTTGAAATATAAACTCACAATTTGAACTTTTTTTTTCTCAGAACTGAGATATAAACTCGCAGTTCTGACCTTGAAACTATATAAACTCACAATTGCAAGTTGTAAAGTTATAAAGTCAGAATAACTTTCTTGTACTTGCGAGTTATAAAGTCCAATTCTGAAGGGGAAAAAGTTTATATCTCGCAGTTCTGAGAAGAAATAAAGTCAAAATTGCTATTAAAAAGTTGCTATTACCTTTTTTTTTTTTTTAATTTAGTGGTGAAAATGGGGTTCCATAAATGCACACCCTGCTGGGGAATGGAAAAGAAAAACTGAAAATTGTCTTAAATCAGACTAAGTTGGTTTTCCAGCCTGGGCACTAAAGGAGGAGGAGAAATTTCCATGCTAGTCTAGGCTGGTTTATGCTGGTTTGGTGTTGGTCTATCAAACAGAGCAGAACAAATAGGCTATCCACTAACAAAACCTAGCTGGTCTAGCGGATTATGCTAAAAAGAATGATAAGTTTCATATGATGATATTTTCAGTAGGGAAAGTAGTCAGAACTAAACAAACTTGAGACTTAAACTCTTGAAGCCGATGACCTCATATGTTCCTTTTTTTGTTTGTGTATTTTAACTGTGCTTTCCCTGCTGTCAGATCAGGCAGAAAGCCTTTTAGTTATCTTACATTTCAGCCCCAAAGCACTACTGAGGCCTTGTGGTTTACTTACAGTAGTCTGGAACTTTTTAGTGTTTACTCTCATCTTGTAGCTTATAAAAAGTAGGCCTCATGCCCGATGGCTGGCCCTCACTCCCAGCCACACCAACCCCTTCGTGACTCTGGATGGCATGTTTACAAATGAGCTGGATGTGCCTTTTACCAAAACACAGGACTGTGCTCCAGTTAGGTGCACTTGTATTTCACTTGTAGGAGTACTTCTAGTTCACACTCTTATAATTTAGACATTTTTGGCTGCATTTATGATAACAGACCCCTGACCGCTGGTTACTTAGCCTCCAGAGCACACTCCACTGAGCCGGGTTGTGCCTATGTCTCTGAAATCTCTCTGGCTGGCTGATTTTCACTGCATGCCAGGTTAGAAGCCATCACACTACCTGACAAATTCAAAATAACAATGCAGACTGGGCTCATTAGCCCCCTACTGTGCGGAAAACTGAATCTGTTCCAGTTTTCCCAATCCTGTCTATCTGTCTGTCTGTCAAATTAGATCATTTTTGTTTAATTATTAATAATAAGAATTTTTAGTAGTATTAATAACAATAATAAATAAATACAATTAAAACAGATCAATTAAAAATCAGTAATTTGTGTAAAATATAATAAATATTCAGTAATGTTTTTTTAATAAAATGAATATCTACAGTTTAACATGTTTTAATATTATTTATTTCTTTTTTCTAGTGCTGTGTGTGTGCTGTGTATATTTTTATATATATATATGTAAATACAGACATGAATGTATATATTAAAGAAAAATATTAATGCTGGGAAACGATTAATCACGATTTATATGATGTTATTAGATGTTTTTGTGTACATAATATATGTGTGTGTGCTGTGTATATTTATTATGTATATATAAATACACACACATGCATGTATATATTTATAAGGAATGTTGTGTTTATGTATTAAATATATTTATATATAATAGAAATTATATGAATATAGATATATACATGTAAATAATAAATATTTTCAAAATATATACTGTATGTTTGTCTTTATCTGTACATAATAAATATAATATAAATGAATATAAATATATACATGTAAAAAAAGTCAATATTTTCAAAATATATACTGTATATGTGTGTGTATATACACACACATATACAGTATATATATTATGTAAACATATTTGGATGTGATTAATCGTTTGACAGCACTAACATTTTAATTTAATATATAAAATATCTAAAAGTTTGATATTTATTATTATATTGGATTGAATTTTACTGTTACCTTATTCTATTTCTACTATGCAAATGTTGTTTTGTAGTTTTTGTTTTATCAGTGTCTAAATTTTGATTCTGTACTTCAACCCTAACAAAAGCACCTCACTCCACATTCTTTGCCTCATTATCCTGGAGCCACCAATTTCTTGTTCTCCCTTGGAGAAGTCTGCTTGTCAGCAAATTATAAACTCCTTTTAAGCCCCCTTCTGTTTAATTGGTCGTAGAACATTTTACACCATGGAAAGTTGCCACTTAATGCAAAATCACTGCCAAAACAAGTATTTGAAGAAAAGAAAGAAATGAAGATAGAAACAGAGTAGAATAGCTGGTTCAAAGGTACAATGTTTGAATTTGTTTCCAATTAGAACGATGATATTAGTATGATGTGAGTAGATGAGTCACTTCTAAATTCCTCTGACATCTGCTGTTTTACAGTGACAACATTTTGCTATACTTGCTCAGTGGGCTGTATGGAGAGAAGTTTAGACAAAAGCAGCTGTTATGTCTGGCAGACAAATGGACAAAGTTTAGATTAGGTGTGTATGAGAAAGATGGAATGAGAGACGTCCTGAACAAAAACAGTCTAATGGACGAGGAGAAGAAAATTGGCTTTTCACTGCGTAGATTAGCTAATGTTTGCAGAGATGAATGAGGTGTTGAACTGGAGATGCACACGAATCCATCAAGTCAAGTGAACTTTAGAGGAGATATGGTAGGAAGAAGGGAGGAAGAGGAAACTGAGAGGCCTTACAGAAATTCAGCGGTGTGGGTCATGTTAAAACAACTTGGCAAATCCATCTAGCAGGAAGACCCAGACCTGATAGAGCTCAGTGTTTGTGTGGGATGTCTGGGTCGCGTATGTCTGGTAACACTGGAATAAATGACTTCATTTTAACATCCCTTCCTGCCCTGCTCTTTCTCCAGTCATCTTTTTTACGTTTTCATCACTGCAGCTTTAATGTTGTAATGACCCCTTTTAGACTTTAAACCAGCGCTGTTTATGGTCAAATCAAGTCTTGTTGTTTGTGTGCAGAAAACACACATCAAATCTTAATTTTTTGACGTCCACTTAGGTCCACTTTCATATATTTGTCTAAAATCTTAAGGTGCGGTCAAATTAGTGCATTCTCAGCTACATTTTGTGGCCAAAAACGGTCCATTGCAGCAAGTTTGCATGAACAATCTTCCGACCTCACAAACATTTTTTGATCAGAAGGATTCATATTGAAAAGCCTGGACTTTGCCCATGAAAGTCTGCAGATGTGGCAAATGACAATGGCAAATGTGACTGCATCTTTACATATGTCCACCATTTGGCCATCTTACTGATCACTCTTTTCTGAATTTCTTATTTTTAATACCCTTTCATAGCATATTTAGTATCTGTGCTTGAAAAAAAAATGAACATAAATCAATATGGGTAATAACCATACACATTTATGCACATTTATCGTTTAAATGCAGGCTATGATGGCGCGTCCTTATCCCTTTTTCAACTGCAAAGATTTTTTCTGACAGTCTTCTTCCTTTTTTTGTCTTCTGTCCAGAATCTTTCTCTATTTCCGTTCAGAGCTCTTTTTCGTACTGTAGTCCCATTGTGAAAGCTTGAGTCTCCTTGAGGAGAGTTTGTGTAACCTTTGCTATTAATGCAGGCAGACCTAGCCAGGAAATTGCTCATGTCACCAGATGGAGTGGAAATATAGCCACTGAAAGATGGCTTTTTTATTATTTTTGCTGTCTTAGTTAAAATAATAAATAGACAAAATATATATGTTGGTTTTGGGGTGGATGATATAAGCAAAAAATTCTGTCATGATTTTATAAAGTTGTGATGCATTATGATAAGTACATTAAAGAAAAGTGATAGTAAATAAGTAAATAAAAATAAAAAAATATCTAAAATATATTTTTGATTGCAATTAAAAAAAATTATATATATATATGAAAACCCACTTCCGCCACTGAATAAAAAATGTAAAAAATGTTTTTTTTCTCTCAGAACTGAGAATTGTATGATATAAACTTGCAACTCTGCTTAATAAAGTCAGAATTGCAAGATGTAAACAGGCAATTCTGTCTTTTTTTTCTCAGAATTTTAGGATATAAACATGCAGTTTTTACATTTTTTCCTTACAAACAATTGTTTGTAAAAAAAATGTCAGAATTGCAGGATATAAACTCAATTCTGAGAATTACGTCAGAATTGCAAAATATAAACAGGCATTTCTGATTAACTGTGTTATAAGCTCACAGTTGCGAGTAATACAGTGAGAATTGAGGGAAATAAACTCGCAATTGCGAAAAAAAAAGTCTGAATTGTGAGAAATAAACTCACAATTTTGACTTTTTTTTCTCTGAAGTGCATTTATATCTCGCAATTCTGAGTTTTTTCTCGCAATTGTGATTTTACATCTTGCAAATCTGACATTTTTCTCAGAACTGTGTTATGTAAACTCACAATTGCGAGTAATAAAGTCAGAATTGCAAGATATAAACTCACAATTCTGAGAAATAAAGTCAGAATTGAGACATATAAACAGACAATTCTTACTTTTTTCTCATAATTGTGCAAACCCGCAATCGCTAGAAATATAGTCATAATTATGAGATATAAACTCACAATTTTGACTTTTTTTCTCCAAATTACATTTGTGTCTTGCAATTCTAACTTTTTTTTTTTTTTGCAATTGTGATTTTATATCTCGCAATTCTGACTTTTTTTATTCAGTGGTAGAGACCAACAATTAAGCTTTTCATTTTTATTTTATTTTAGATCATTAAAAGCATAAAATGAAATGTAACATTTACTCTGAAATTGATAAAACCGTATTAAGTCAATTTAAGACAACTTTTTGCTGTCCTTATGCAACAATGCCACCCATGGGTATGACTCAGCACAACATATTGTTTATGATATTCATCTTCTGACCAGATTAACAAACTAGATGTTGGCATTTCAAAGCTGAGACAACAACAGATGCTTTATGGTCACATTACTGTGTGGGAGCAACTATGCAGAGAGAATTTGAGATTAATGAACTTTGATAGGCAGTGCTAAATAATGATGGAGGACTGTGAGAGAAAATTGGCACAAGGATAAGAGTCATCAAATGGAAATATCACGCTTTGAATAATTTAATGTCAGTAACTATTGATGTTGCTTCTGACATTTCTGTACAAATTTTTCTATTTCAGAAACTTTTAGACCTCATTATAAATGCCTGTACTGTCGCTTTTAATCAGTTTAATGCATTTTTGCTACATGAAAGTATTAATTCCTTTCAGAAAAAATCTTACCAGGCTGAAACTTTTGAACAGTAGTGTAAATGTAGGACACTTAGTGCATGTTGCCGTTATTTTTTGTAAAAACTATAATCATTTTTCTTCAAAATTTCAGTTTTTCGATTTTAAATAGTACATGCAACTCTGAAGGAACGAAGCTCAGACTCACCGGAGGGCTTGTTTGTGGTGGACGGGCTGTGAGTTCCTCCTGGCATGGTGGGAGGTGGGGCAGGTGGCACTTTGAGGTTCTGATCGCTCTGGATCTCATTGGTGATCTGGTTGTTGCGGCTAAAGGTTGGCGGCTGGTAGGGTTTATTGAGGGGTGGTGAGGGTCTGGGTTGAGGTTGAGGTTGAGGTTGGGGCTGAGATTGGACTGGTACCCTAGGAACCACAACCGGTGGTCCCCTCTGACACTGCGCCTCAAGAAGAGCAATGAGCGCTGACTGGTTATTAGCCAGTGAGGCGAGGTGCTGATACTTATGCTCCAGATCTTTATAGCGGTTTGTAAGCTGCAGCATCTCAGAGGTCTGGTTGAGAATCTTGTTCTCCAGTTGCGACAGCTCCAGCGCGTTGTCCCTCTTGCGGATGATCTCATGCAGCAGCTGCATGTATAACTGCGTCACTCTGGAATTCATATTACGGGACTCTTTGCGCAAAAGCTTCACCTCGTTGACGATGCCGCCGTCGACTTCTACGAGCTGCTGCAGAGTCTCGATTTGTCTCTTCTGCTTGTGCAGCTCTGAATTGAGGAGTTCCAGTTCTTGCTTATTGACACGGTTCTCCAGCACAGCCTCAGGCTCCTTGGAGTTCACACAGATGGCTCCCGTAACCTTCTGCTGGGGTACGATAAAGGTGTAGGAGCACTTGTCCTGTGAAGGAGGTTCGGGGGCACGTCGTGTGCGAGAGGTCGACAGGAATTCAACCTCTGGACCTTCATCACTGCTGTCAAACTGCTGAGCGCTTCCCTCCGTTTCAGGAAACGGTCCACTCGCCAAAACCAACACCAGCCATACTAGCGCAGAAACATCCATGACCACACACACCTGTGAATTACATGAGCAGAGAAAAAAACGTTTTTATTTATTCATAAATATATAAACATATTAAAAAATGTTTAAAGGGAACCCCGGTATTAAGACTTGTATGACTTAATATAAAGTAACATAATTTTGTACATATTTTGGACTATAGGGGGCATCATTATTTCAAAGAAAATAAAATACTGGTACAATGAGCTTACAGGTGGCAATGGATATAAATGTAGACTTGAAACAAATCCTGTACCATCGATTTTTCCCAACAAGGAGTCTAAACGACCACGGATATCGAGTAAAATTCACACTGAGAAACTCCTTTAGTGGCTGTGGTGTCATTACAGGTGTTGCCATGATTACATCCTCCCATGAAGGCACCTAACATTTCTTGTCTCTGCCTTTTATAAGCTTTTTCAGTAGCTGTGGTCGAAAAGCTCAAATACATCAAGGCTTAAGTGGAAAGAACAAAGACGCTGGTCTTTAGAAAGTTTTTTTTTTTTCATCCACGGGCATCTTCCTATTGTTTTCTCCTCTTTTTATCGCTAGGAAAGCAGTGAAAACTTACATCGCTTCTCTTGTTGCTCTTCGTCTGAAAATCACAACCAAAACCCGCACAATGTAGCATCATATCAGTATTTTATTTTCCGAGTTGTGTTGCGGTAAAAATAGCAACAGTTAGCGCCATTAGCTCACAGAGTGCAACCATTTTATTTAATCGAAATAATGCCACCCCTAGGGTTAGGTATCGAAAACCAAGAGTTCCATATTTCCAGTAACTGGGTATTTGATAAGACACATGTGTTTTGATTCCGCTTAACGAGTCCAGCGTTTGCATTTGAATGTGATTTTTAAACTGTTTAAGTGCAGGAAGGAAAAGAACTTGCGCACTGTTTCCGTGCAGCTCACACATCTGAGGCGCGAGCATGGAGAACAGCGGTCCCGATGTGGGTTCCCAACCTGTGTCCGTTCTCAAACAGTGCATTTACACTGCAGAAAAGGTTGTCAGAACTGACTTCTCCTCGGAATCGGAATTAAAAATCGCTAAGAATCGGAATCGGTATGCAGAACCGGAACTGGAATCAGAATCAGATTCAATAAAATTCAAATGATACCCAACCACCCCCCATAGTCCAAAATATGTCAATTTTTAAATAATGTAAATCTTTAATGGGTTTTCTACTACATATTTGAGTTAGGGATAGCATTTGCTTTATATTAAGCCATACAAGTCTTAATACATGGGGTTCCCTTTAAGCATATATTTTTCCATCCTTGAGGCTGAGGGGAGGCTTGAGGCTAATTTTCCCCTCTATCTGTCCGAACAGGCCTAGCTTAACTAAACGAACACAACTCCAACTGATCTAGACAGGAGATCTGGCACCTCACTCAACGTCTGTCACGCCAGAGAGCTCATTACACCAGAGTCAGTGAGCTGCCCTTGTTTCTAACCCAGCCATGGAGGCTCTTGATCTCAGGGGACAGATTAGGTTTCACTGGGAGAAATGGTCTGGCAAGCCACGTGTTCCTTCAGCACTGATGGAGAAACAGACAGGAGTGTGGCTGACCCTCACAGCGGGGGAATTATGAGGCTCTGCAGCCCCATATTCTGTAAGTTCTTGGCCTCGCTGGAGCTTCTGGACTTGAATTTCTTTCAAACACTCTGTCAGCATCCTCTCACTCATATGTAGTGTTGGCAAGCTTGATTCATTCTTGTGATTCAGTTCATCCTAAACGTGTCTGTCTCATATTGTCTGATTCATGGTTACAAATCAGTTTATTCAGAAAGTTCATGTATTCCAAAAAATGTGATTACTTTTTTCAACCTGGTTATATAAATCAGGGTTTATTATATATATATATATATATATATATATAGATTTTTTTTTTTTTTTTTCATTAACAAAAACATTTTTTAATAGTTTTAGTAAACAATACCTTTGACATAATCAGGCAAGTTTTGACCACCCACACCTCATTCAAAAACCATATATCGCGTTGAATAATGGAGCTGAGTTACAGAATGACACAGATTGTTTAATTCTGCTGAATGGATTGTTTGGTAATCATGGGTGTCCTGGCAGGACTCTGCTTTGGTAAGCTGCCATATGAATGAGTTCTCAGTGACGGCACTTGGTTATCTGAACCTTGCCGCAGGCTTGAACATCACAGAGGGAGAATGGAAAATCTGATGTAGCTCTAGTTCATACAAGCACTGGGATTTTACTCTGATTATAAGCGCGTATTACATAAAATGCATTGTGAAAGGCGTGCATAAACTGTGTCCAAAAAAAACCGTACAAGACCCTTGTAAATTAATATTGAATTAGGAACGATTCATGCAGAACGTGTTTTTGAGTTCCTTTGCGCTGCTTTTTAATTGTTTTCTAACAACAGACTTCATGTCTTGTTTTTTTAGTGTTAAATGAAAGTTCAACATTTTAAAATGCATATTAAGATCCTGAGCTTATTTTCCATTCCGCTTTGTCTTGCATTTAAATGTAAATATACAGATGGACCTTTTTGACAATTGTCCCATTATTGTCAAAACATTGTGTCAAATGTTTAAAAACACTATTTTTTTTACATTTCACTGTGCTGTGTCTCTCATTTTTAAATGCAAGAACGCATTTGGAGTTTATTAGGGCTGGGTTTTGACACAAATTTCATGATTGAATTCGATTCACTAGCTTGCGATTCAATTTCTGATTTGATTCAATATAGGGGATTTTGGATATATGTGACCCTGGTCCACAAAACCAGTAAATTTTTCTAAATTAAGATTTATACATCATCTGAAAGGCAAGTAAATACGCTTTCCATTGATGTATGGTTTGTTAGGATAGAACACTATTTGACCGAGATACAACAATTTGAATATCTGGAATCTGAAGGTGCAAGAAAATTATAATATTGAGAAAATCTCCATTAAAGTTGTCTAAATGAAGTTCTTAGCGATGCATATTACTAATCAAAAAGTAAGTTTTGATATATTTATGGTAGGAAATTTACAAAGTATCTTCATCTTTACTTAATATCTTAATTAATCCTAATGATTAATATCCTAACCGATCTGTCACTCCACATTAAACAGCGTCAAAAATCAGAGACTTTGTTTCATATCAAAATTGACAAAGCGCAAAGCTTATTGCAATTTATTGGATGGGATGTGGGCTACAATCTTCAATCTTCCGTTCATTAACTGAAAACTAATCGATGATTGAGAGTTTAGAATTGTTATCATTTTGTAAAAATGAGAATCGATTAAAATCTAGAAATCAGTACCCAGCCCTAGTATGCATGGCACTTTAAAATGTAAAATGTTCAGGATGTGTTTTCATTGCATGAGGGATAATGTATATTTCTATGATAGTCACAAAGACAGAGCAAACCGGACACCTGCTTCCAGTCTGCTTCTGTCTGTCATTTGAATTTAGTCCCCAGGAAGATATGACGTGATTTATTAGCTCGATTTATTTATTTATTCACAGTGAAAATGCCAGTTACATAAAGACGTGTAATGACTCAACACATGGCCTTTTATATTCATGACATCAATGACTTTGTGTTGTTTACTCCAAGTTTCAAAAAGAGTGAGCATATTATTGGAAAAGCAGCCTGGGGGTGTCTGGAAGACAGGATGCAATGAGAAATGGAAGGATGCTTGTAAAAGCTTTGGAGAACACTTCCTAGAAAGTAACCAGAGTGCTTCATCTTCGGGAACTTTAATTAAAAGCTGCTGGTGGACTGTAAGCAGGTTTTCTGATCTCCACATATATGTACATTCACAGATATGTATGTGTAGCAAACTCTTTTGTTTTAGTAGATGTTTACTTCTTTATGCACATATGCATACAGGTAAAACAGCACTATTCACACAATTATTCCTGTATTTTACAAACTGAATATTAGCATGACATTTCTATATACAGCATTTGAATATCAAATAACTTATATAATGTAACTAGTAACAGTTCAAACCATTCCTTTTAACCACCGCATTTCCGAGCAATGCACAATAGGGGTGTTTTGTTTCTGAATAAATCAGTTTTTTAACAAATCAGTTGAGAGAAAATTTCAGTGACTCGCTCATTAAGACGGCACTTGTTTCGTTCAGGGATAAATTTATGGTTTTGAACAAATTGTTGGTTTGAATGATTTAATTACTCATTAAGACAGCTATTTTGTTCCTGAATTAATTGATTAAGTGAATGATTAAGTATTTTTCAGTTAATTGATTGAGAGAATTATTTAGTGACTGACTTGTAAAGACTGCGCTTGTTTCGTTCGTGGATAAATTAGTATTTTGGAATTAATTGATTAAGTGAATGGTTCAGTGACTCTCTCATAAAGACTATTACTTGTTTCGTTCATGAATGATTCAGTGTTTTTCAATTAACTGATTGAGCGAATTATTCAGTGAATCACTCGTAAAGACTGAACTCGTTTCGTTCAGGGATAAATTTGTGATTTTTGAACAAATTGTTTAATTGAACGATTTAATTACTCACTCATTAAGACAGTTATTTTGTTATTTTGAATTAATTGATTAAGTGAATGATTCAGTGACTCAGTCATAAAGACTGTCACTTGTTTTTTTTTTTTATGAATGATCAGTGTTGTTCAATTTATTGATTCAGCGAATTACTCAGTGACTCACTCGTAAAGACTGCACTTGTTTTTCTTTCAGGGATAAATTTGTGTTTTTGAACAAATTGTTTAATTGAACGATTTAATTACTCACTCATTAATACAGTTATTTTGTTCCTGAATAAACTGATTAATGAATGATTCAGTGACTCAGTCATAAAGACTGTCACTTGTTTTGTTTATGAATGAATCAATGTTTTTCAATTATTGATTGAACAAATTATTCAGTGACTCACTCGTAAAGACTGCACTTTTTTCTTTCAGGGATAAATTTGTGTTTTTTGAACAAATTGTTTGATTGAACAATTTAATTACTCACTCATTAAGACAGTTAGTTTGTTCCTGAATTAATTAAGTGAATAATTGAGTGACTCATGAATGAATGAGCGTATTTCAATCCATTGATTGCGTGAATTATTGAACTGACTTGCTCGTAAAGACTGCACTTGTTTCGTTCAGGGATAGATTAGTGTTTTTAAACAAATTGTTTGAACGATTTAATTACTAGTATAATTAATAGTTTTTTTTTTTTGTTCCTGAATTAATTGATTAAGTGAGCAATTCAGTGACTCAATCATAAAATGTCTTGTTTCGGTCATGAATAAATCAGTGGGTCTGAACAAATCATTTGAGTGATTGATTCAGTGAAACAGTGTTTCTGAATGATTCAGTGACTTACTCATACATATTCATGCCACAAATGAATCAGTGTGTTTGAATGACTTGGTGGAAAAGTCACTGAAAAGAGTCACCGCATGCACAAACTCATGGTCTGTGTGTTGTATAATAGAGCAGTTTCATAGGTTCTCACATTTTAGAAAAACTAAATTAGCATCTAATTACATTTTATAGATCTATTTTCTCCAAAAACATGTCAAAAATTCTGTTCTGTCAGCCTGTTATCATCATGGCACAGAAAAAAATACAAAGCTGACAGCAGAGTTTCTGGGGAATTATCTGGAGAAAAGGGGTTTGCAGTGCTCATTAGTTTAGTTTTATAACATATTCTGGGAGGACAGCCAGAGGGGAGTTGGTTCAGTGTTAACATTAGGAAGATTTGAGAAATATTAGCACTAATGGATGATTTTACTGGATGAAATATTTTATCACTAGTATTAACATATCTGCTTGTCAAGCTGCCTCTCTTGAGGAGGCTGGAGGATTGATGCAAAGAATTCAGGTTGTTTATTTTGTGGTTGTTTATGCACAGTAACCACAATAACAGACTTTGCCAATGAAGTCAGCAAATGTACATGAAACCTGCAATCTGTCTGTCCACATCGTGACTTCACCACTGGTTCAGCACAGACTTTTTCCGCTAATAGCCAGCTTGCATTGCAATTCTTGTTGTCCCTTTTACTCATCCCAGCTTTGTCAGGACCCTTCATGTTCTTACTGTTTAAACTGCACACAGACATTAGAGACGATCTAAGAGCTGTTTACATATTATCTGTCTTGTTTGTGCTGTCAAACTATTTTTGTATTTCCGGCCACTAATATTAAGTTACATAATCTTCACAGAAAAAAAAAAAAAAGTGCGACATAAACCTTCTGCTATTTTCTATCCCATGGAAAACTTGTCATTCTCATGTCTTCATTTTTCTATCCAGACGTGTTTGATTAAGACTCTTCAGTTTTGTCCTTCCCCACACGAACTGCTTTTGTTCTCTCTAATCTTACTGACAGATTGAGTGTCGGAAATTTTAAAAGCTGTTGGCTGACAAGAAGTATATATAGACGGCAATTGAAAGATCCTTTTAAGCCGGTAGCTGTGTTTTGAAACACGGTAGCTGGTTTCTAGGCAGTCTAAACTCATCATTAGCTACTCCAAGCAGGTTATTAATTCCATTCCAAAACAATCCTGACCACCTAAACTTGCTGTGACTAGCTAGTCTGTTGCTAGTCCAAGATGATTTACAAGCTAATGAGCAGCTAGAAAACAGTTTTCATGTTCCAAACCATACAGTGCCTTGCGAAAGTATTCATAACCTTTCATTTTTTTACATTTTGTTAAGTTGCAGCCTTATGTTAAACTGCTTTAAATTACTTTTTCCCACATCAATTTACACTCCATGCATCATAATGACAAATCAAAAAACGGATTTGTAACAACTTTGCTAATTTATTAAAAATAAAACACTGAAGTAAGCACATTGCATAAGTATTCATACCCTTAACTCAGTATTAGTTGTTAAAGTTTCTTTACAGTCTTTTTGGGTATGATGCGACAAGCTTTGCAGATCTGCATTTTGCAATTATCTGCCAATTATCCTCACCTCTTCACCTCTCAAGCTCTCTCAGCTTGGATGGAGGCTGGCAGACATTTTCAGGTTTCTCCAGAAATATTTGTTCAAGCCAAGGCTGTGACTGGGCCACTCAAGGACATCCACAGAGTTGTCTATAAACCGCTCTTGCTGTTTCTTTGTCCTGTTGGAAGGTGAACCTTCTGCCCAGTCTGAGGTTCTGAATGCTCTGGGTTTTCATTAAGGCTATCTCAATATTTTGGTGCATTGAGCTTTTCTTCTACTCTGATGAGTCCCTCAATCCCTGTTGCTGGAAATCAGCCCCACAGCATGAGGCTGCTACCACCACACTTTACTTTTGGGATGGTACTCTGCAGGTGATGAGCAGTGCCTGGTTTCATTCTAACATGATGCTTGGAATTTATGTTCATCAGACCAGAGAAGATGGTTTCTCACAATCTGGGGGTTAATAGGATTGAGATAAAGACAGGATTTGTGGAGTGTTGCAGTAATGTTTGTCCTTGTAAGTTTCTTTCATCTGCATATATGATCATGGAGCTCAACTAGAGTGACCATCAGCTTCTTGGTCACCAGTATAACCAAAGCCCTTTTCCATCAATTACTCAGTTTGGCCAGAAGGCCAGCTCTAGGAAAAGTCCTAGTTGTTCCAAGCTTCTTCCATTGTGGATAACGGAGGCTACATACTTCTCTGAAAATTCAATGCAGCAGATTTTTTCTTTCCCAGATCTGTGCTTTGACGCAAACCTGTTTCTTAGCTCTACGCTCAGTTCTTTTGACCTCAGGGCTTGGTTTTTGCTCTGATATGCATTTTGAGCTATTGGACGTTTTCTGAGAGGTATGTGCCTTTCCAAATCATACCCATTCAATTGAATTTGCTACAGGTTAACTCCACTCAAAATGTAGTAACTTCTACAAGCGATATGAGTGCTCCTTTCAAGTGTCCCAGAAATATGTGTATGAATATGAATATTTATATAGTATGAATATTTATGCAATGGAATCATTTCAGTTCTTCAAAGTTGTTACAAACCTGTTTTGTGCTTTGTCATTATGGTGCAGGGAAAAAAGGTAATTTAAAGCAGTTTAACATAAGGCTGCAACATAACAAAAAGTGAAAAAATGAAGGGGTATGAATACTTTCGCAAGACACTGTAGCTACCTTCTTAAGTTGGATTTTCCAAGAGAGGCAACTGCTCAGGTCAGATTTGATTTGGCTTCTGTTGATCTAGAGTACTCTATTCTGATTGGTCAATCACTGTTTTCATTATCAGATATTTCCTAATACTCACTGCCATCCATGGAAATGCTGTATATAATCTAAAATGCACAATTCTGATTTGTCATGGGATGGGCCAGACGGATACGGTTACATGTTCATGTGAAGTAGTTGCACTACATGGTCATGAAAACGTAACGTTTGCACACATTTTTAAGCATTGTGGTTTAAACAAGACAAGCAATTTTAAGCCGTTAAAGCGCAATCAGCAGTGAAAGAGAACATTTCGCTATATGCATGCACTGTCTGAGAGACTGTTTCTGAAAACAGGAGTATTTGAATGTGTTATTTGTGGCACTTTATAGGCCTTCAACAGTTAAATACACACACTTGTATGTGTCAAAATGTCAGTCTTTGCAAGTATTCTTATAAACACAGTAATTTAGATCTTACGTGAAAGTAAACAGCTGAGAAAGAAAACATGTGTAACAGCATATTGGATTCGGGCAGCTCTTAAAGTGACAGCAGTCTAATATTCCTGCTGTTCGTCATTCATGTTAATCAAAAAACAGGCGAAGAAATCTCTCACTGCTACTATGGTATCAAAATGTTGATGTTATAAAGACTTTATTTAAAGCAAAATAACTGTATTGTGATATATGTTGTATACATATACATATTGTAGACTTTTTTTCGAAAGCATTCAAAAAGTCTTAATGACCTCAAACTTTTGAACCGTAGTGCATCAATCTAGTGTGAAAAAAATAGTTGCTCTTTCTTTTTCCTGAAAGGAAAAAATAATGATGGTTTCCAAGAGGCTAAGGAACCCCCTCGTGCCGCTGTAACAGACCAGTAATGATAGGTTGACTTGCGACTTGTTGGATATACTGACAGCGTGTCGGACAAGCAGGGCATTACAGCAGGCAGCATCTCGTGTGAGCTAATGCTGCGGGCGAAATGTGGTTTCACTGTGGTGTGTGAGCATGTGCCTCTGTGTGTGTCGGCGCTCGTGTGTTTGTGTGTGTCTAGGAAAGGGGGATACCTGTGGTTTCTCTGAGTGGAACATAAAATGTGTTTGAGAGCATGTGATTCAATGGAGACCCTAAGTCTAAGAGCCAGGTCTCCCCAACCAGCATAAAAGAGACAATGGAAATGCTTTCGTCTGTGGTGAAATGTCTTTGTGAGTGAAATGGCTGGATGAGAGAAAGCACATCTGCCTAATCCAGAGAGCTGTCATTACCCCTCTGGTGGGAACAAAATCCTCCAGAGCCTGTCCTTCTGTCCCGACAGGCCAAAGTGAAGTTTACCTCGTCCAGTGTTCCATTACAGATGTGGCATGGCTTGCAAGCTACAGCATGACTGAACTGCTTTTGAACTATTCCACATATTCCTCATAAAAGATAAAAAACACCATTTAAAAGGGAAAGAACAATAACTGATGGAAACAAGTTCTGCCTTGTTGTGTAGCTTTAACAATATACTTTGGAATGCCATTTCACTCCTGAATTTGAATTGAAACTAGGTAGCAAACAGGATGTAGAACTCTGTTTCATAATTTGATTTTGAATTCAATTATTTAATTTGTAAAATGCGTTTTATTTTTTAGTATTCAGAATAACCTATTAAACATTTTATTATTTTATTATATTTTTATTATTAATGATAATAAGTTAGTAATCATTGTTTGAAACACTAATAATTTATTTGTATTATGTAATCAGACTTTTTTTTTTTTTTGATCCTATTTTATTATTTTATGTTTTATTTTTTTTTATTTTATTTTGTTTTAGTTTAGTTATGGTTAGTAAGATTTTTTTACATTTATAATTTTTTTTTTAATAAATGTATTTTTAATTTAGATTTTTAATTTAGTTTTTAAATTTAGTTTTTAAAAGATTTTTCCAATTATTTTTAATTAAGTTATTTATTATTATTATTATTATTATTATCATTTATTTTTTACGTTTCTTATGCTTCGTTACCAAGCATGCTCTAGTTTACTTGTTTATATAATTCAATTATATTATGTAATCACTCAGTGTTGTCTTATTTTTTATTTAGTTTTATTTTATTATTTTTTAAATTTGTTTTATTTTACCTGCGGTAGGTACATTTTTTTTTTTACTTTTTTATAAATGTATTTTTATTTATTTTATTTTTTTGTATTAAAAGTTTTTTTTTTTTTGTATTTATTTTTATTTGATTTGATTATTTTATTTTAATTTATTTTTTAAGTTTCTTATGCTTTGCTACCAAGCATGCTCTAGTTTGCTTGTTTATATATTTCAATTATATTATGTAATCAAATTATTTTTTTTTATTTTTTTTTTTTTATTTTGTTTTGTTTTGTTTTATGATAAAAAATGATATTTTAACAGTATTTAACTTAGGCAGAATTCTACTTGATTAATTGATTTTGAAATTGACTACATTTCATTTTAAAATGCATTTTATATTTCAATATTCTGAATAGCCTATTAAACATGTTATCATATTCTTAATGTATTGCATTTCCAGGCCATTAAATTATGTTAATGATCATTGTTTAAAACCACTTTGTTTCCAAGCATGCTCTGGTTGACTTTTTTTATATAATTCAGTTATATTATGCGATCACTCAATCAATTATTTTATTTGATCAACTATTTAACTAATAAACAACATTTTCCTGTTAGGTCATTGACTGAGTTTGAGTCATTGATTAGGGGGCTGAGGGAACACAACAGCTTGATGTCTTCTTTCAGTCTTCCCCTCTCGCTCCATCATTCCCTTGTTCTCTCGCCTGCCCTTCTCATTTCAACCTTAGCGTGGCATTCCTTGAATTCCGCCCCTCCTCATTAGGGTGAGACAAGCTGCCATACACTCACACACACACTCGCAGAGGCTGGTAAAGGCCGATGAAGTCCTCACCTCACACTTGTGCCTGTGTGCTCCTTACAAATTAGCTCTGACTGCAGCGTTATATGTAGGTTAGCGGAGCACACACAGTAATGAGACTAAACACAGGCCTTTTACATGTTTAACAATGGACCTGTCTATGCATTATTAGTGTAATTATGTTCCATTGTGTCACAGTCTGTTTAAAGAAATAGTTCGTCCAAAAATGATGTTGGTATGTACTTGTTCTCAATTTTTTCTTCAATGCGGAAGTTTAGCAGTGTTGAAGATGTCCTTTCACATTAAAGTAATTAGTGACTGAAACTTTCAAGCTACCAAAAAATGAACTAAAAGTTATATTCAAGTTATCTGTTAAAGTTACCTTATGTTAAAGTTTTCTGAAAGCTTTTTAAATGTAAGTTTTTTATTTTATTTTATTTTATTTTATTTTATTTTGCTCATCAAGGCTGCATTATTGTATCAAAAAACAATAAAACATTATAAATTATCAAGCTACCTTAAAATGCCCTAACAGTTATATTCCAAGTTATCTAAAATTTTCTAAAAGATTTTTATGAGGAGCAGACCTAAATTTAAGTCGTTATTAAGCATAACTTTTAATCAGCTTTAAGGTATTTCATGACATATTCTTTGTGATCTTATTCAAAATTGTAGATACTCATAGAATGTGGTGTAGGTAAGATTTTTTTAAATGTTTTAATTTTTTTTTATTTCGTTATGCTGACCAAGGCTTCATTTACTCTATAAATAATACAATAAAATATTAGAGAAACATTTACTGTAATTTTTGGTAAATTTATTGCATCCTTGCTTAATACATGTACACATTTCTTTAAAAAAATTATACTGTACTTTAATAATGTACTGGCAACATCTAAAAGAAGCATTTTATGTTCAGAATAGTTGTCTTTTTTCGTTTTTTTTTTTTTTTTTTTTTACATTATTTTATTTTATTTTATGGTTACCAAGGCTGCATTTACTTTATCAAAAACTTTAAAATTAATTTTGCACTGTCATCATCTAAAAGAGGCATTTTATTTACAGAAAATGTTAGGCATGTGTAAATGTTTGCAAGTCCTTTTAGTTTTATTGAACACTGAATTCCTGCAATGAATAAATTGCTTTTATTGTATTTGTTACATGAGATTTAATAAAGAAATTATGCATACTAAAAAAAAAAAAAGTAGCTAATAATCAGAGCAAATTCTACATATGTTATCCTCTCCACGAACCCCCTGGAGGACCTTCAGGGACCCCTAGTTGAAAACCCTGGGTCTAGACCATTACATAAACAATCCTGAGTGCTTTGTATACAGTTGAAATTATAAGCTTTGTGTATTTAGTTGCCATGGCATGCCTGTCAATAAAGAGAGTCTTAGAGAGTCCGATTTTGAAAACATCTTCAGCCATAAGCCTCTCTCCTATTCAAACAGACCTGTGGCTAAACAAAGCCCGATTCAGAAGGCTGCCTCCGTTCCGATTACTACAAGTGGAAAAAAACTTCCTGGGGAATTAAACAAAGAGTCACATCCACAGTCAACTCTCCTGCATCCTGTCCCATCCAAACATTTTGCTCTGTGATTAGGATGTGTAGCCTACTCTACCTCCCTCCAACTCTGTCTTGCATCCCTCTCTAATTCCAAAACCAATAATTCCAGATCATAAAACTGAAAAATACATTGTTTAAAACACACACATTTCCTTTCGTGCTGTTTTAAACCACTTTTACACCTCAGTGTATTCGTAAACCTGTCTAGACTCTTACGACACTTTTGCTGAACACTCGCAGACGTCATTGACACGGCTGCTTTGTTGTCTTCTATTGCGTCCGGGACCCTCGCTGATAACAACCTTTATGTGTTTATTACCAATTAACTCCTGTTGCCTCTAAAACAAGCCGTTCCCAAATCTCTCACTTCCATTGCCCTCAACAACTTTTTTTTTCCAACCCCGGAAAAGATTAACCCTCCACTTAAACCATCAGAACGAGATGTCGCCTGAGGCGACAGATCTTATCCATACAACCCATGACAGCAGCGGAGTGGGAGGTTAAGGCTCAAAAACCATTACCCA
Organism: Cirrhinus molitorella; assembly: GCA_033026305.1. Classification (NCBI taxonomy): domain Eukaryota; kingdom Metazoa; phylum Chordata; class Actinopteri; order Cypriniformes; family Cyprinidae; genus Cirrhinus; species Cirrhinus molitorella. The sequence goes on along the minus strand of CM065125.1, from coordinate 18,633,377 downwards.
AGCACACAGAACAACCCCCGATCTCAGCGTGTTACAAAAAGACGACTCGGCTGAGCGCAAACAGGTGTTTAAAAGTTCATTCCAAGATTAGCACATGCATTGTGGTGAGCCGGATGCAATTACACATGTTTAGAGAGCGAGCGGAGCCTCAGGGCTCACCTTAGCCTTACCAGATGATTTCAGTCTATTGCACAGCACCCTCTTGAAATCCGTCAATGTCCAGGAGAAACCGTGCGAAGTGCCTCTGTGGAAATAGTCATCACAACTTGCAGAAATGGCTCTGTGGGGTTTCCCTCTCTCTTCTCCCACTCACCCTCTCTCTCCCTTTCAGTCTGTCGTAATCCCCCACTGTCTTTCTTTGTTAGTATGTCCTCAGTGTCAGTGGAAAGGTCTTCAGTCTTAAAGCCTTCAATTAAACACCTCTGACAAGTACCGCTTCGAGCCTTCTTCTCAAGGAGATAGAGGTTAATCAAACCAAAAAGTCCTTAAATTGTGACTTTCAACATAGCAAGTCCTTAGGAGTCCACAGTTAAAAATTCTCAAGTGAGATGCTAAAGAGAGGTGGTCTTTGAAGACTTCAGAAGATCAGCAGATCTATAAGTTAAATGCTGTAGGTTCCTCTAGGTTTTGAAGGCAAAGAAGGTCCACCAGCATGTTCTTCTCAGCCCCCTGAAGAGTTTGTGTGCTCCCTGTCACTCTTACTGGACTAAGTCCATCACCTCTGTTGCACTAACTTTTTCTACTCCTCTCTCTCTCCCTCTTTACAACAGGCAGTGGATTTGGGGTTGGTCCATCCCCTCTCCACTTCTCTCCTCCCCTTGGCACAAAGGGATCTGAAAGCATGAGCTTCTAATCCCCCACCCATATTCACAACCCCTGCTATTCAGTTCTCCCTTTCAGTGTCTATTTCCGGCCAAGTGTCTACCAGCTGCAACTGTTGTCTGGAGTTCAGTGATGTCACAGCAATCAGGTCCTAATTGGCCATGGATATAAGGTTAGAATGAGGGGTGGAAAGATCAAAATAATAGGGAAAAGAGAATGGGAGAATGTAATTGTATCTTTCTTTGTTTTTTTAAATGAGATAATGGACTTTTTTTTTTAGAGTTGGTTTATAAAAAGTAGTAGTAACAACAGTGATTGACTTGTGCATCTCTGTTATTGCTGGAAATAAGTCACTAGGCTACTTTTATGTGTAGGAGTTTGGTGATGCAGTGATTTATACTGACAGCAGCTTGTTTATTTCGTTGCACTACCACATTTAGTAGTAGTCGTAGTTGTTATGGAGTAGGTCTGGATTTGTTTTGTTTTTATTGGTAACATCCTGTTTTGTTTTCAGGGGTGAGTGGGTTGTGGTTTTGAGCATGTGGACATATTTTGGCTTCATTAATTGTAGTTTGACCTGTTATCTGAAATTATTTCAAAGCCTTAACATTTTTAAAAATGATTAAAAAATTGTTCAAACCATTCCACACTCAAGATTATTCATTAGCATTTCCCCATATTGGTCTGTTGATTATAATGAAACCTCTATCTAGCGTGCTGTGGTGGTCCTGTTAAAATTCTTAATTTCCCCAAACAGGAAATCAGTTTGGGGGTATTTACAAGCTGTCTGATGTGGGATGTTTCTCTGGAACGTTCGCACTCTGTACGACTCACAAGGTGTTCTCAGAGCAGATGTTGAACAGAAATTGTGATTCTTGTAAGGTCAAAGCTCACTTGGTTTTTACTTGATCAGTAAGAACAGGTGAGATCTTCGGGGAGCTGTTAGCCACATTGACTGACTGTTTCTCCATTATCATCTGTCTCTGATCAATCAAGATACATTAACTTTAGACTGTGAACAGACTTTCATCTTCTTATCTGCAAGGTTTCAGCTGGGGAAGTTTAAAAAAGGTTTGCAATGAAACTTGAGAAGGATCTCGGAATTCTGAACCAAAAGACAAATGTTTTGGAACAATCCACCATACTTTATTTCATTATTTTTTTGGAATAAAAGTTGTTATGTAAATTATCCTACATAAATACTGAAAGCGTAGTCCAGATATCTGGTCTGTAGTGTAGCCAAGACTTTGAAAAATGTGGAAATAATGTATTTTGAGTGGTTTAACTGCATTTTTAAACACTTAATACTTCATTTTAATCATATCGAAAAAAAGGACATTGGAAAATGCTGACAAAAAGGTAAAGTCATCCATAAATTATGTCTTGGATTTTATCAGTACTCTCTAAAGCGGTTTTGTTGGTGCTAGGTAGAGCGTCTTGCTTTGCTTGGCAGAAACGTTCCTCTGGAACACAGTTCAGACTCAGAGTATCAAACGTTATGCCTGATATCCCAAATTTCTCGGAAATAAACTCCTACTTTTTCCTGATGTAGGGCCCTATTATTTCCGCAATGCGGAAAACTCGGACGGAATCACGGAATCCAGTCATAAAAAACGGAATGTATTATTTAACGTGGAATGTCACAGAATTTGTCAAAGTTTGGAAGAATCAATCAAAAGTATGTGATTAAATTAAATCAGATCACGATATGAACTAGTAGTCTAAATATTAAGCCATAAAAAGACTATTTAAATATGAATCCTGGATGTTCCGCGTGTCTCTATATTTATGAATGACGCAGACGCACAGGTTTGTTTACTATACATACTGATGCATGCATGACGCTCGCAGTGATTTCAGCATCTGGCGTCTCAATAAATGAGGACATAAATACATGAACAACATCTCCAGAACTGCTCTGAGAGTCACTTAATTTGCATTTGACTGTTGCATTTGAATAAAATTTATTGTTAGCTTCCAGCCACAGCTGTATCCAATCTAGCCACAACCAGCGTCAGTTACAGGTATTCACAGCAACCCGTCAAAATAAAAGCTTGGTTTAACTTAAAGATGACAGAAATATATTTTTAATATTTAGAATTTACGTAATACTACTAATACTACTGTTAAATAATTAATACAACTTTCTTTTTTATAGAAATAATTGCACAATATTTCTTTCATGTTCTAATTTTAATAGTAAATCTCCTTTACTTGCCAAAAATAAAATTTATTTAAAAGATAAATTAAAATTGTTTATTCCTTCTGTTAATATAAATACACAGCACAGAAGAAAAAAATCACAAGGCTATTGTGAGAATAAATAAAAGTTATGCATTGAAATAATTAGACATGCTAAAACCAGAATTTGGTAACTATAAAATGCAATATTTCATAGGGTCCTGAACATATCATTTTTGTTAAACCTTTAATAAGTTGATTAATAAGATTTTATTTAGCCATTAAAACGGAAAAAACGGAATCCAGAAAAATTCAAACGGAATTTGGAAAAAAATAAAATGGAATTTGGGAAAAAATAAAATGGATCTGTCTCTCTCTTTTCTTCTATCTATTGTCTGTATTTCTATCCTTGGTTCTATCTGTCTTTTGTTATTCTATCCATCCATCTATCTATTATTGTCCGTCTATCCATCCGTACATCCATTCGTCCATCCATCATCCATCCACCATCATTCGTCTGTCCATCCATCCACCATCATCCGTCTGTCCATCCATCCATCATCGTCCGCTCCATCTCTCCATCCATCCATCCTTCTATCCATCCATCCATCATTTTCTGCCGCCCCGCCCACGCGTCTGCCTATCCATCCATACATCCATCCATCCATGTCATCGTCCATCCGCCCATCCATCTGTCATCACCCATCCATCCCTCTATCATCACCTGTCTGTCCATCCATCTATCCGTCATAGTCCGTCTGTCTACTCGTCTACCCATCATCATCTCTCCGTCCGTCTATCCATCCATCCACCTATCAATCATCATCCGTCCATCCATCAGTCCATCCATCCATCCATCATCATCCGTCCATCCATCCATCATCATCCGTCCGCCCATTCATCCATCATCATCTATCCGTCCATCTATCCATCCATCATCATCCATCATCATTGTCTGTCCGTCCATCCATCCATCCATCCATCCATCATCCGTCCATCCATTTATCATCATCCATCCGTCTATCCATCCATCAATCCATCCATCACCATCCGTACGCATGTCCATCCATCTGTCATTGTCCATTCATCTCCCATCCATCATCCTCTGTCCATCCATCCATCTTTCATCTTCTGTCCGTGCGTCCGTCCATCTATCACTGTCCATCTATCCATCTATCATCATCGTTTGTCCATCCATCATCGTCCGTCCATCCATCCATCAGTCATCATCCGTCCATCCATTCATTCATCCATCTATCATCTTCTGTCCGTACGTCCTTCCATCTATCATTGTCCATCTATTATCATCATCTGTCCATCCATCATCGTCCATCCATCCATCCATCCATCCATCCATCCATCCATCCATCCATCCATCCATCAGTCATCATCCGTCCATCTATTTATTCATCCATCTATCATCGTCCATCCATCATCATGTGTCTGTCTATCCATCCATCCATCCATCCATCCTATCAATCATGTTCCGTCTGTCCATCCATCCCTCCATCCAACATCGTCCGTCCATCCATCAGTCTATCATCGTCCGTCTATCCATCGTCTGTACGTCCGTCTGTCCATCCATCCATCCATCATCATCTGTCTGTCCATCCAACCATCACGAGCAGCTGTTGAACATTTCAGTTTAATTTTCAGAAATGCAGGGTTGTACATTTTAGTATGAGGTAATGAGAGCACAGTTACTATGGTAACATGTATTTATATCAGACACACATGAAGTGGTGTTAGACTAAAAGACTTTATAAGATAACCTCTTGAAACTGATCTTTGATCAGAAGTGTTATTAGATGTGAACATCAGTTTTCCACATGCTAGCGGTGGGAAAAACTGCACCATGTGTTGGTGATTTTTGCGTTCGTTTAGCCTTATTCACAGTGCCAGTCAGCACTGTGGTTTGTGTAGAGCTCTCTAATCTGTGTCATAGACTGTGTCAGATTCTTTGCTGAGGACTGTGTGCTTGGAATTCATCCAAAACCAGAGTGCAACTGTGGGTTGCTTCTCTTTTTCTAATCCAAAACACATGCAGCAATTCCAGTAACATATTCTTTTTGTGTGACAAATCAATGATTTTGAAAAGCAAAATTTGGACATAAGAGGAAAATCAGGCAAAAGAAAGATTGTCACTAGATTTCTACCAACAAGTTTTTAACAAGAACCCATGTGCCTGCTAGATTATTAGCGATTTCCCTTCAGGTGAAGAAAGGAAAAGATGAAGTGATCTCAAATGAATAGTTCCCAGACTCCATTTCACTTTAGAAATAAAACATGAGACTAGCATCTGTTGCTAAACACTGTGGTTCCAGTGGAGAAATAATGATGTGACAGACACAGGTGAAAGCAATATATGGGGTTGTAATCGCTCTCAAATTCAAAGTCAAATCAAAGTCCACCCACTGCGAATCATCCCGTGAGGTACATTGCATCATTTCTGAACCAGATGTGGTTAATTGACACATTGTTAGATGTGATATTTAGCTTACGAGCATTAGCTCATAGCCTTGAATGTTAACTAATTAATTGGTTCTCCAGGTTGGTCTTTCTTAGCTCAGGCTACAAGTATGTTTCATTAGGTACATTTTGTAATTTGATAGATAAGTTTGTCAACATTTCTCGTTTTAATTTAAATTGTACAAAAAAAACTTTTACTAGAACTGTAATAACATTTATAAAAACTATAAAAAATACTAAAATGAATAAAATTTTTACTAAAATAAAAATAAAAAAGAAAATGTAAAATAAAAACTAATTCCATGTATTAATATAACATATAATAGAATCTCTGTACTAAAATACCATTGATTCACAAATTGCTAATTTATCAGAACACTTCCACTCACTTTAAATGTCAAAACAAAAATTTACATCACTTAAGTGGATGAGGTGCTCTACAGTAACTGCAAATCTGCAAAAAAGCCAGATCAAAATAGCTCAGTGTTGAAGTCATTGCTTCAGTGAGGACCGTGACTGTCAGTATAAATCAGAAATGTTTGACATTAAAGTGCCACATGAAAGTTCATGCTCTGCTTGCAAGCATAAACATCTCATAAATGCAAATATACATGGGTTGCAAGCTGTCTGACATCTGACATGGGTCACTTCATAGCATCCCCAGCAAAACTAGCACATAGGCACTTTTGACTCTTTTCTTTTTCATTTCCCTTTCTTTTCATCCCTGTAGTTTCTATCTGAGCCGTTCTGTGTCAACTCAGCCAAAGGTCTATGGCTCAATTTTTTATTTTGTTTATTTTTTTTTATTTTGTATATTTTTTTTTTCTGAAGAAAGATAAACAGCAATGAAATCCAAAATATGAAATGTCATGGATGCAGATTTACTGTAAAATCCACTATTTTGTAGAGGGGAGGTCAAAATGACAATTTTCACCTGAGATTTGGAGCAAAATTACAGGGAGGTAAAAATGACTTCAGAAAGATGGCAGGATCATTTATGTTATTTTCACACAGAGATCAGTAGGTCTGTTAGTAAAATCAGTTGACTTTAGCAACCTTTGTTGCATTACGTGCCAACGGTGATCGCTCAAAAATGAGAAAAAGCACTTTTCAGTTTTTCCTCTAATTTGATACAGGAATGAGCTGTGCAATTGTTTTGATAGATGCACACAAGATACATTTCTACTTTCAACATTGATTCTTCAGACATTCCTCTTAAAAAAAAAAAAAATACAAAAGATTCATCTGTATGCAAAGTGACCCACATTTGGGTTTTGACCACTGAAAACGTGTGTAATTTTACTCCTGGAGCTATGTTGAAGTACCGCTGTATCACTGGAATTTGATCAGATCAGAGCTTTAAAGGAGACCTATTATGCCCCAAGATGTAATATAAGTCTCAGGTGTCCTCAGAATGTGTCCGTGAAATTTCAGCTCAAAATTCCCCACAGATCGTTTATAATATAATTTTGAAAATGCCTGTTAAGTGGAAGAAGAAACACACTGTTTTCATGCATGTCTCTATTAAATGCAAATGAGCTGCTGCTTGCTGCCCCCTTTTTCCAGAATAGGACTGTCTTTACAGCTCGTACCTCAGATACTTTTCCAAAAAACATCACTTTGGTATTGATTATCATGTCTATCGCACTGAAATCTTGTGTTTTAAAGCCATATAATTGTCTCCTGTGAGTCTCTAAATAGTGTTATGTGTTCATCTGTGCAGCCAAAGACAGAACAGTTAGCATGCTTTGCTCGAACTTTCACCATGGCAATAAACTGGTACACTGTTGTTGCTTGCAAAAACAAAATGATGGATTAAGGGGTGGCAATATTATAATAAGATCACCTTCCTATGTCACATGCTTTCACAGTGCTTGCAGAGAAAGAATGAACAAAAACAACAACAACAAACAAAAGTTACTGGGTTGTCCTTTTTCACATTTTCTGGGTTGGTAGATGCACCAAAGACCCAATTATAGCACTTAAACACAGAAAAGGTTCAGATTTTCCTGATATGTTCCCTTTAAAAATGAAGATACCAAAACAAAAGTTTGTTAAAAACCAAAATCTAAAAGGACATTATATGATATCTGTAATACTTATTGAGACACAAATGAACAGTCATTTTTGAATTGTCACCATTGGCATATAATGCAACAAAGATTGCTAACATCAAGATTTTACTAAGAGACCTAGTTTTTGGCGCTGTCGTATAACACCTGGGCTTTGAGCCACTTAAAGGATTAGTTCACTTTAAAAACAAAAATTTACAGATAATGTACTCACTCCCTTGTCATCTAAGATGTTCATGTCTTTTCTTCAGTCACTTCTTTCTTCAGTCATAAAGAAATTGTTTTTTGAGGAAAACATTTCAGGATTTCTCTCCATATAATGGATATGATTGGTGCCCCAAAGTTTGAACTTCCAAAATGCAGTTTAAATCCAGCTTCAATGGGCTTTAAACGATCCCAGCCGATGAAGAAGGGTCTTATCTAGTGAAACGATCAGTTATTTTCAAAAGCAATTGACAATTTATATACCCTTTAACCGCAAATGCTCATCTTGTCTCGTTTCTGCAATGCGCATTTGTAGTCTCTGTGATCCGGGTCAATAAGGTTAGGGTATGTCGAAAAACTCCCATCTCGTTTTCTTCGTTTCTCTGCATTGCTGCAGAAGTACCAATCAGTGTTTTCAAAGTGAACATACAAAGAAGATCAAACGCCCTTTACAAAAAAAGGTAAAACAATGTTGTAGGATGATTTGGAAGTTGAAGAAAATTAGTTTTTCGACATACCCTAACTGTATTGACCCGGATCACAGAGACTACGCATACACATCGCAGAGCCGAGACGAGATGAGCATTTGCGGTATATAAATTGTCAGTTTGTTTCAAATATAGCTTATCATCATCGGCTGAGATCGTTTAGAACCCTTTGGAACTGGATTTAAACTGCATTTTGGAAGAAACTTTGGGGCACCATTCATATCCATTATATGGATATGAATCCTGAAAAGTTTTCCTCAGAAGACACGATTTCTTTACGACTGAAGAAAGAAAGACATGAATATCTTGGATGACAAGGGGGTGAGTACATCATCTGTAAATTTTTGTTCTGAAAGTGAGCTAATCCTTTAACAGCACAAAGAGAACAGTTAGGGATATCTGTCTTTTTTCTGTTGTGACTTGGAAGCACAGAGAGTGTTAACTTAAGATAATCAGAGGGTAGAAAAGCAGTTCAAAGGAAGCAGGAATGATAATAGTTTATCTTGAGGATTTGTTGCTGATTGTGGCCTCCAATCAGTTGTACCTGATGCAGTGTTCCTTGTTCAGCATGTACAAACACAAGGAGTGTGATTTCATCTATCTGGTAATGCCAGGTTTTGTATTTCTTCAGAAGTCAAAATCCTGTGTGCGATGATCTGTGTTATCCAGCATGATATGAATGTTCCAAAAAGCAGCTTGTGTGCTTCAATGGAAGTAAAGTAAATCTGACCTTTTACGCAAAGACGTTCACATGGTCACTGATTTGCTTATGTTTGATTAGTGGCTCCGAAAAGTATAGAATTTCTTTTTTGTCTCTTAGGTTTTAATGATTAATTCACTTCCATAATATAAATTTCCTGATAATTTGCTCACCCCCATGTCATCCAAGATGTTCATGTCTTTCTTTCTTCATTCGAAAAGAAATGAAGGTTTTTGACGGAAACATTTCAGGATTTTTCTCCATATAGTTGACTTCAGTGGGGATCAGCGAGTTAAAGGTCCGAATTGCGGTTTCAATGCAGCTTCAAAGGGCTCTACACAATCCCACCCGAGGAATAATGGTCTTGTCTAGTGAACCAGTCGGTCTTTTATATACTTAAAATGTATAGACTTTTTAACCACAAATGCTTGGCTTGCACTAGCTCAACTTCACGCATTATGTAGTCATGTCGGATAGGTCACACATGATGTAGGCAGAAAAACCGACCCAGTGTTTAGAAAGCGAATGTGCAACGAGTTTAAAAACACACCATTTAAGAAGAGGTAAAACAAAGGTTTTTGACTATTTTGAAGTTGGAGAAGGAAATGAGATGGAGATTTTCACCCTACTTCACCTTTTTGGTTATCTTTGATTACACAGATGAAGAACTAACTATGTGTGACCTTTCCAACATGATTACATAAAGTGTGAAGTCATTTCACTAGATAAGACCCTTATTCCTCTGGTGGGGTCGTGTAGAGCCCTTTGAAGCTCCACTGAAACTGCAATTTGGACCTTCAACCAGGTGGTTCTTATTCAAGTCCACTATATGGAGGAAAATTTTGGATTGTTTTCCTCAAAAACCTTAATTTCTTTTCGACTGAAGAAAGACATGAGCATCTTGGGTGTCCTGGGGGTGAGTAAATGATCAGGAAATGTTTATTCTGGAAGTAAACTAATCCTTTAAATATTTTTTTTAAGTTAAGTTTGATCACAGACTTTTGAACCTTTTAATATCTAGGCATTTTTTTATTTGGTTGTTAGCAAAAGGTCAAACGTTTATGGAAAATCAAGTCAAGTAAAAAATGTACAACAACATTTAAATCCTGAATTGACCTTAGATTAAAAAAGGATCTTTGATCTTCTGTGATCATGCTTGAAGGCCAGTGCACTCAAGTTTTCCAGGCATGGAAAAAGTGAGCATCTGAGGTCATGAACTGTTCCTCAGATCAACAGTTGATGCTATTGTTGTTCAAGAAGTTTTGAGGTTTTTGCGAACTATTCAGAGGCCGCAATAATTAATTCATTGTTTTATGACACAAATCTTTTCTTGGTTTGTGCATGTCTGTGAAGATAGAAGGGGCTTGCAGGGTGAAAGTCTAATTATAGCGGAGGTGGACCAAACCAAGAAAACGATCTGTGACATCATCCCAGCTGCAAGGATCAAGAATCATGGGGGATGTGTACGTAGGAGTAACTTTCATGTATTTAGGCTGTAAAAAGTGCATTCATTCCATTGAAGTCTTGTCAAGCGGAGGTTGACAGGAACTGTGTGCATTTGTTCAGGGTGAAATATTTCAATAAAAGCATTGACTTTTAATTTGCGCCTTTCTGTACACATACGAATGAAAGAGGCGAGGAACATACAAAAGCAGGTCAGCCTCTTAAGCAGGGCCACCGCATAGATTCTGCTGGGTAAACATTAGTCAGAACAAGGCTGAAGTGTTCTCCTGTCTCCATTGATGATGGATGTGCTTGCGTTGACCTTAGGTGACCCTTTCACCCCAAGGCCTCAGATTACTCATCCTTTCCACTCTGAAATAACTGACATCACCATGAAAAAAGGAGTTGTTGTCAGCAACAGCAAGAAATTGACCATATTAGCCCTTCATCTTGATTAGCCTAACACACAGATATTCTATAATAAATTAAGTTTCTTTTTTTAAATTGAATGTTTACTGGCTTTTAACAGTAAATAACATACAAAATAAATAAAATAAAGTGTAAGAAATGTGAAAAAATTGTGTTCATAAATAAATACTGCTACCACTACTAACACTTACCTAAACAAACAAACATTAATATGTGATTTTATTGTATTTTATTTATATATATATATATATATATATATATATATATATTTCCCATATTGACAGATTTATACCATTTGGCAATATAATTTAATTCTGGTCTGTGATTTATAATAATTGATCGGAGCTACAACATGTCATGCACACAGATAAATACACTATACAGGAAATGTTATAAATCAGTCCCTTACAAATGTTTTATTTAAAGTCATTTACACTTTTATAATATTGAAATGTAATTATTGAAGCTCAACCAATGATTCTAAATAAAGGATTTGTTCATTTCTAGATAATTTAGCCGCATGTCATTCAAGATGTTTATGTATTTCTTTCTTCAGTCATAAAGAAATGAAGGTTTTTGAGAAAAATCTTTCCAGGATTTTTCTCCATATACAATGCCTTGCAGAAGTATTCATACCCCTGCTTTAAATTACTTTTTTTGTTCACATCAATCTACACTCCATGCACCATAATGGCAAAGCAAAAACAGAACTTCACACATTTATTAAAAATAAAAAACCTGAAATAAATACGTATTCATACTTCTAACTGAAGCACCTTTACAGCCTCAAGTGTTTTTGGGTATGATAAGCTTTGCATATTGGCTGGCCATCTGGTTGGGTCACTCAAGGACATTCACAGTTGTCTAAAAGCCACTTTTGCTGTGTGCTTAGGGTCGTTGTCCTGTTGGAAGGTGAATCTTCTGCCCAGTCTGAGGTTCTGAATGTTCTGGACTGGGTGTTCATTTAGGCTGTCTTAGTATTTTGGTGCATTGAGTCCCTACCAGCACACTTTACTTTTGAGATGGTACTCTGCAGGTGATGAGCAGTGCCTGGTTTCCTCCACACATGATGCTTTGAACTGAGGTTCATCAGACCAGAGAATCTTGTTTCTCACAGTCTGGGGGTTCTTCAGGTGCTGTGTTGCAAACTTTAAGAGTGTTTTCATGTGTCTTCACTGAGAAAAGGATTGAATCTGGCCACACTGCCATAAAGTCCAGATCAGTGGAGTGCTGCAATGATGTTTGTCCTTTTGTAGGCTTCTCCTGTGTGCACATATGTACAACTAGAGTGACTATCAGCTTCTTGGTCACCACTCTAGCCAAAGCCCTCCTCCATCAATTGCTCAGTTTGGCCAGGAAGCCAGCTCTATGGAGCGTTCTGAATGCTTCAACCTTCTTCCATTAAGGGCAATGGAAACTGTATGCTTCTGTGAACATTCAATGCAGCAGAATTTCATTCTGAACTCCTCCACAGATCTGTGATTTTTGCAAAAAAAATCCTGTTTCTGAGATTTATAGGCAGTTCTTTTGACCTCAGGGCTTGGTTTTTGCTCTGATATGCACTGTCAGCAGTTAGACCTTTTATTGAGATGTGTGTGCCGTTCCAAATCATACTTGTAGTGACATCTACAAGGAATATGAATGCTCCTCAGCTAATTTTCAACTGTCACAAAAGGGTATGAATAGTTATGCAATGGAATCATTTAGGGTTTTTTTTTATATTTAATACATTTGCAAAGATGTTAAAAAACTTTTTTTTGCTTTGCCATTATGGTGTATGGAGTGTAGATTGATGTGGGGAAAAAAGTAATTTACAGCAGTTTAACGCAAGGCAGCAACATAACAAAACATGAAAAAAATGAATACTTTTGCAAGGCACTGTTATGGACTTCAGTGGGATCAATGGGTTGAAGGTCCAAATTGCATTTTCAGTGCAGCTTCAAAGGACTCTACACAATCCCAGCCAAGGAATTATGCTTATATTATCGCTTATGTAATGAAATAAATAGTTTTTTTTTTTTTAATAACAATTTATATACTTTTTAACTACAAATGCTTGTCTTGCACTAGCTCTGCAATGCACATCTATTACATAACACATTATGTAATCACGTTGGAAAGGTCACGTATGGTTATTACTTCGTCTGTGTACTTCAGTACAAAAAGTTAGAGTAGGGTGATAAAAGCCTAAACAACAAAAATTGTTGTTTTACCTTTTTCTGTAAGGGTCTTTGACTTTGCATGATTGCTTTGTTAACACTGGGTCAGTACTTCTGCCTACATCACACATGACCTTTTCAACATGACTATGTAATGTGTGAAATTGAGTAAGTGCAAGACAAGCATTTGTGGTTAAAAAATATATTAGAATTAAAAAAAAAAAAAAAGACCAATCTTTTCACTAGATAAAGCCATTATTCCTCGTCTGGGATTGTGTAGAGCCCTTTGAAGCTGCATAGAAACTGCAATTTGGATCTTTAACCCGTTGGCTCCCATTGAAGTCCTCTATTTGGAAGAAAATCCTGGAATGTTTTCCTCAAAAACCTTAATTTCTTTTCAACCGTAGTAAGAAAGACAATTTAATAATTGTTGAATAATTGAGGTTAATAATTAAGCACTATTTAATTTCCTTAAAAAGGAATGTATTAATGCCAAAAATATTAAATCGATCACAGTTAAATACTGAGTGATGTGATTGGCAGCCCGAATTATAAGTGGAGGGAAACTGTACAAATTTGCCACTCAATACATACTTGGTTCTCTGGTCCGGTGTAAGCTTCCAATTAAGTGTAACCAAACATGCAGCGAAAATTTGATTTTAGTAGTTTATTTTGGATAAATCTTGGCTGGTGTTTCTTTACATGCAGTTAAATGTCTCCTGCTTCTTTTATTAGTCCTGGCTTCATTCTGAGCTGACTCAGAGCTGTCTGCCTCACCTGTGAGTAATATTTGAACACAGACCTTCCTTGACACCAACACGTTCACGCATGTAACAGTAGCCCTACCCCAAGTCATTTTCCATAGTCTCATAGGGGGCCAGAGCACATGTGCTTTGCTTGAAAAAATGAGATTAGGCCATTGATTCCACACCTGGCCGTCTGACATTGAGTGTATAGACAAGCGGACTGGTTTGGTTGTGTGTGTGTGTGTGTGTGTGTGTGTGTGTGTGTGTAAGGGAAACAGCTGCTTTTTTTTTTTGGACAATGAAGATAGGATTTTTTTATTAAAGGACATAAATTGAATTGGTGTTAGCTCTTCGATGGTAATTAGAGACAAATTTCTGATCTTAAATGCTTTTAAAATCTCATAAAATCCATCCAAAGTGTTAAATTTAAATGGTTTTGCATGTTCCAGTCTCCCATACAAAGTCTGTCTTTCACCATCATTAATTTCCTTCCCAAAGTACGCTGGAGCTTTCCTTATTTTCTACATTTTATTTTCCTGCTGTGCCTAACATGTTTTTTTCTTCGAGCCACATGTGGCTGGTGCAATTTACAGTTGTTTTAGCCAGCTACCCCACAGACTTCACTCCACAAAAATTACTCAGGCATTTGGTGAAAAAAATAAAAAGAAATAATACCATGAGTGATATAAATTTTGATCTATCTTACATTCACTTTCCACAGTTTGATAGTCCTGTACGGCCATAAAATTGTCTACCTCATAATGTCTTTGTGATTGCCTCGGGGAGTCAGAAAGTTGGCCAAGTGAACATTATTGTGAAATTGTCATCACGTATCAGCCTTCCTTAAGTCTCATAAATTTGCAGTTGAGAGGAATAGCAGACTCTCGATTTCATTCAGAAGTCAAAAAAGTCCCTGAAGAAGATCAAGGAACTTTCCACATTTTGATTCATCAGGCATTTGACATTCATTTGAGGGCCCATCAGTTATGTCTACATTAAGAATTCTGTGCTGGAATCTCTTTTACTTGCAGTTTTTTTTCCACTCTAATGTCAATTTTGTGGAGTATAGAGATGCGTCTTCACCTCACGCCTGTCAGTTTTACTTAAAATGGCACACTTTGTCACATCAGCCTTAAAACTTTAACATTCATGGTCTTTTATGTATACTTCATGTAAAAAACATGACTTACAGCTTCCATATGGATTTTTTTTACAAGACAGTCCTCTATACATCACAAGGAAGGAATCTATGGAAGGAGACTATAGTAAATCTTTTAACAGATGCCTTACATTAAACTCCCTAGTGGCACACGCTGAGCCCATCGAGCTAAAATATAAGAGGGCAAAACCACTCCTGAGATAATGCAGGATAAACAGAGAGGGATTCAAAGGCAAAGGCAAATGTTTCTAGTAATTATCCGACTAAGGATATTTCCTCAGGCATTCTCTCAAAGACATCATTTTACAATGAACCAGCTGAACGTATGGAAAAATTCCATCTGCTAGGAATTGTCACTCAGGGCTGTCGCTCAACATTGTGCTTGTGGTTAAAAATCATCTAGAGGAAGATCGAAGGTGCGAGATAAATCTCATTCATTTCAAGCTGTTGATGCACTGCCAGAGCACTTTAGATAGTTTCCCTTTCCTGTAAAAATAACTTTCAGCTGCCAATAACAACCAGATCATATTTATTTAGTAGGAGGAGTGGAAGCATCAACTCTGAAGTACAGAACTCCTTTTTGTGATTAAATAGTTTCCTTTTGACCTTTTGTGGAAAATGTTGAAACTGAAACCATGCTCTTTGAATGTGCTTGATCCATTAACAAAAATTTGCTGCGACCTTGACAAAACCAGAGATGTGAAATTGAGAACTATTTAAGTGCTTCTGGATTTTGCTTGCTTAAGAACACATTTGATTTATGGTGTTTTCTGAGTATTATTTTTAATAGTGTATTAAAAGCCTAATTTGAAATGTAGCAGTCTTAAAAAAAATAGTTCACCCAATAATGAAAATTTGCAGAAAATGTACTCACCCGCAGGGTATCCAAGATGTAGATGGTTGGTTTGTTCATCAGAACAAATTTGCATTACATCACTTACTCACCAGTGGATCCTTTGCAGTGAATGGGTGCCATCAGAATGAGAGTCCAAACATCTGATAAAAACATCACAATAATCCAGTAAAGTAATCCAAGTAAACCCACAATTAAATGATTGATTCCATCTTATGAAACAAAAAAGTGTGTTTGTAAGAAATCCATCATTAAGATGTTTTTTATATATATATATATATATATATATATATATATATATATATATTATTTTTTTTTTTTACTTCAAAGCCTTTACAAACGAATAAAAAAAAAATTTAATTGCAACTTTTTATCTAGCAATTCTGAATTTTTTTTCTTAGAACTGAGATATAAAATCCAATTCTGATTGTTTTTCTAAGAATTGAGAAATATAAACTCACAGTTTTGACTGTTTTTTCTTTGAATTGTGATACAAACTAACAATTCTGACTTTTTTTCTTAGAACTGTGAGATATAAACTCGCTATTCAGACTTTTGTCTTAGAATTGTGAGATAAAAACTCACTGTTTTGACTTTTTTTTCTTTGAATTGTGATATAAACTCAGAATTCTGACTTTTTTTTCTAAAATTGAGATATAAACTCGCTATTCAGACTTTTTTATAGAATTGTGAGAGAAACTCACCATTTTGACTTTTTTTTACTATGAATTGTGATATAAACTCACAATTCTGACTTTTTTCTTAGAATTGAGAGATAAACTCGCAATTGTGAATTAAAAAGTAAGAATTGTGAGATATAAACTTGCTATTCAGACTTTTTTCTTAGAATTGTGAGATAAAAACTCCAATTCTGATTGTTTTTCTAAGAATTGAGAAATATAAACTCACAGTTTTGACAGTTTTTTTCTTTGAATTGTGAGATATAAACTCGCTATTCAGACTTTTGTCTTAGAACTGTGAGATAAAAACTCACTGTTTTGAATTTTTTTTCTTTGAATTGTGATATAAACTCAGAATTCTGACTTTTTTTTCCTAGAATTGAGATATAAACTCGCTATTCAGACTTTTTTTAATAGAATTGTGAGATAAAAACTCACCGTTTTGACTTTGTTTTTCTTTGAATTGTGATATAAACTCAGAATTCTGACTTTTTTCTTAGAATTGTGAGATATAAACTCCAATTCTGATTGTTTTTCTAAGCATTGAGAAATTTAAACTCACAATTTTGACAGTTTTTTATTTGAATTGTGATATAAACTAACAATTCTGACTTTTTTTTTGAATTGTGAGATATAAACTCGCTATTCAGACTTTTTTCCTAGAATTGCGAGATAAAAACTCACCGTTTTGACTTTTTTTTCTTTGAATTGTGATATAAACTCACAATTCTGACTTTTTCTTAGAATTGTAAGATATAAACTGGCTATTCTGACTTTTTTCTTAAAATTGAGAGATAAACTCGCAATTGTGAATTCAAAAGTAAGAATTGTGAGATTTAAACTCTGTATTCAGACTTTTTTCATAGAACTGAGAGATATAAACTTCCAATTGCGATTTAAAAAGTAAGAACTGTGTTATATAAACTCACTATTTTGAGTTTTTGTTAGAATTGTGAGATATTAACTCGCAATTGTGAGTTAAAAATTAAGAATTGCAAGATTTAAATGTTTACATGTCGCAGTTCTGAGGAAAAAAAGTCAGAATTGCAAGGGGGGTTGTAATTGCAATGTGGGATGTAAACTTGTGAGAAAAAAAATTTGAATTGAGATAAAAAGTCACGATTACCTTTTTTTATTGTTTATTCGGTGCACAAATGAGCTTCCATAGGAAACAGACCAAAATAATTAAAAAATAAATATTTGGTGGACTGGACAACAGAGATATTATGGTTTATGGACCGGCCTGTTTTGTCCAGAAGCAATGGTTTAAGGTTAAAATGCCTTAATTATGGATGCGTTTCTTACAAACATTGCAGCCTTTGACTTCATAAGACATGAATTGATGGACTGAAGTCATGTGGATTACTTGTGGGTGATTGTGATGTTTTTCAGTTGTTTGAACTCTCATTTTGACGGCACCCATTCACTGCAGAGGACCCATTGGTGAGCATGTGACGTAATGCTACATTTCTCCAAATCTGATCTCATTAAGAAACAACTCATCTACATCTTGGATGGACTGAGTGTGAGTAAATTTTCAAAAATTTACTCTGTGGAACAGTCATAAGTGTGGTTTTGAACCCCACTGATTTTACTCACATTGAAAGCAATATTTTGCAATCCGCAATAAAAAAGTAGGTCATACAGGTTTGGAAAATAAATTAACATTTATGCTGCAAGGTCCTTAAACTTGAAGTGTCTATAAAAGTTGTGAGTGACATGGCTAGTCTTGATGTCCGAAGTAAATCATGACATGCGTTGATGTCTAACTGCAGTAGCGTTTCTCTTTAAGTCACAGCTGAGAACAAGGTGTGCTCTGTTAATGCCTGTTTGGGTTCAGGTCTGCTAGTTTTAATGCTCACTGCTGCCGGGAACAGAGCAAGACTGATGTGGCAGCGCTGCAGGCGACTTTATGCTTAACGTCATGCTTAAGATATTGCCTTGTTTGCTTGTGTTAAGTGACGGGGGAGGTGATTTTTAGTCAGTGACCCTCTAAAGCCTAGTGTGTGGACGCCAACTATCAGCACCTCTGCATATTTAGAAGAGTTCAGCGACATGTGTTGATTGTTTTAGACCTTGAATATTTGATGAAATGTTAGGAAGTTCAGTTAGGACATTTTAATTTTATGAGGTCTTTATGTTTTATTTGCCCAAATTAGATCTTCTAAAGTTAAAATAGCCTCCATATTGCCAGCCGGTTCCGTGCCAGTCATCAGCGAAATACGTTGCTGTTAAACAGTTTCATTCTGTCATGCAGGACAGAAGAACAGAACACCCTGTGAAATGTGAGCAACATGTGTGCAATGAGAACCAGCATGGTACATGTCATTTTCCTGCTGAGTGGATGACTTATTTCTGTGTGAGAATGGGAAAGTCTTTTTAGACATTTTTTTTTTCTCTGTATGATGACAGCAAGACGGTATCTCAGTAGGGGAACAAGTGTCTTGTCCCAACACAGACAGACCACACATTTCATCACATTATGAGGCCAAGTCACTTATATGATGTTTAGTTATATGATGTTTTTCCATAGATACAAATGAGGAACAGTTCAACATGGGGTTTTTCAATTTGGCCTTCGTTGTCCTTTTGTTCTTCGATGATGCAGCTTGAATATGTCAGCCTAAGCTTTGCCTGTTTTTCTGATTTCCAGCCAGGCCAAAGATCAGTGTGAGATAATTTCCTGTCTGCAGGAGAAGTCCATGGGAAAGCAATACAGATTCACAAACCTCTGGAACAAACACAGAAATCCAAATCCAAAAACACATCCCATACAAAGCCACAAAAATCATTCATTATAAATTGGGCTTTTTCATAGCTGCTGTTGGAGCTGATGTTTGTATTTTTTATTTTATTTGTAAAGCTGAGTAAATGATGACAGGCTGAAGGCTGAGTCAACTACACTTCGTTTTTTTTTTTTTTTTTTTAGGAAATCCATTATGCTCACCAAGGCAGCATTAAAAAGCTTTTTTTTTTTTTTTAATGTAGTCTGTTCCTGTGAGGCAAAGCTGAATTTTCCGCATCATTACTCCATTCTTTAATGTGTCACGTTTTGTTTCTTAACATTTTTGTGAGACATTTTTTCAGGATTCTCTGAGTAGAAAGTTTGAAAGAACAGCAATTATTTGGAATAGTAATATATTTACGTTACAAAAAATCTGTCACTTTTGATCAATTTAATGCATCTGTGCTGTATTTGCAAAAAAAAAAAATCATACTATAATGATATCATCATCCTTACAGGATATAAATTCTTTAAGGAAAAGTTGAAGTCAACATTTTTTTTTTATCATATATTTTTAAAATACATAAACCTTTATACTATCTTTATTGTAAAAACCTTATAATGTTAAACTATAAACCTCTATTACCTTTTAATAGCCATAATTATATTCCTTTAAGTACGGGAACCTGTTTCCGCAACTGAATTAAAAAAAAAAATACAATAAAAAATCTTTTTATCTCACAATTCTGACTTTTTTTCTTAGAATAGTGTGATATAAACTCACAGTTGCAAGAAATAAAGTCAGAATTATGAGATTAAAACTTTTATATATTATATCTTGCAATTCTGACTTTTTCCTTGCAAATTGCGAGTTTATATCTGAATTGTTACACATAAACTCACAATTGGCAGTTACTAAGTCCAATTTTGAGGGGGAAAAAAACCTGATATGTTCTCAGAATTGCAAGTTTATATCTTACAATGCTCACTTAGCTTGTGTTAAATCAGAATTGCAAACTCGTAATTCTGAGGAAAAAAATATGATTTTTGAGTTTCCCACAATTCTGACTTTATAACTCGCAATTGCATGATACAAACTCACAATTCTGACTTTTTATCATGCAATTCTGAGAAAAAAGTTACAATTGCGAGTTTACGTTTACATCTTTTTTTTTTCTTTTTTTTTTCAGTGGCAGAAACGGCTTCCGTATGAAAGGGGTAGTTCACCTAACAATGAAAATTCTGTCATGTTGTGGACAGCCTAAGGCACACCTGTGCAATAATAATGCTGTCTAATCAGCTTCTTGATATGCCACACCTGTGAGGTGGATGGATTATCTCGGCAAAGGAGAAGTGCTCAATATTTGAGAGAAATAGGCCTTTTGTGTACATAAAAAAAGTCTTAGATCTTTGAGTTCATCTTATGAAAAATTTAGAATAAGATAGCACAGTACAATTTATTAACTGCAAAAAAGGTTCATGTTTTGTAGAATGACCAACACTTACTCAACCTTCTTAGTTGAAAGTAGTTCATGAACTCATTGTCTTTATTTTGACATCAAGGGCAGTAAAGACCTCTGCCTTAGGCCTTTGAGCCTCAAATTATTATTGAACTATAGCATGTGTTCAGATATGCACCATTAGCTCCTCTGTACTGATGTTTCAGTGACATTGCTCAAGACCTTTGTGTTGATGAGAGCACAGTGAAGCGGTGGGGGTGAGACCTCCTCTTTGAGGAGGAGGGGAGGGTGAGGTGATAGGAGCGAGGTGCTCTGTATTCCAATACTACACTTGAAAGAGAGACCTTGTTTGTTTTGGACCGTCGTAGCCCCGCACACACAAAAAGGGACTGTTCTCCATCTTTAGGGATCTTGGCTGAAGACCTTGGGCAAAATAGTCCATTCACTTTCTGTTCTCTTCTGTTTCTATGCCCTCTTTTTAGATAATTCCCATCCTTATACAGAACTGAATAATTGGGGCATTAATAGCTGGGTGAGACCCTTTGTTGAGGGTACTTTATTTTCAAGAGCAGCTCCTTGAGTCTCCTGAAGCGCGCTCTTTGTTTTCTTTGAATTAATTTGCTTTGGCTTTTTATTTTTGATCCAAATGAGAAAATTAAACCACCTAATCTGGCATTATAGAGGCATAAATAGCCAAAACACAGTCGCTTTGTGCGTTTGAATCTAGGGAATTGATATAATTTTATGAACTTTTATGAATATTATTAAGACTTGTTATTTTTATTATTAAGAGTCGACGTATTTCAAAATGTCTCTGTAATTGTTTCATTGAAGCATATTAATCATTTTGATACCCATTGCAAAAACAGCACTTAAAATGACAAATGTGAACTGCTCCTGTTTTGAATGAGAAAACCAGAGCAGTGTTTTCAACCACAGAGGCGAATGGAAAAGGAAGCCATTCATGACCCTGTGACCTCTAACTCTTAATTTTATTTCCATGTTAAATTTTGGGGTTTTATGCCTTCGGGTGGCTTTCCAAAAAGTTTCTTATTTTTCTGAAAGTGTAGTCTCTCTAGGTGTAAACTGCTGCCTTTGTCACCATCCTTGTACGTTTTATGGGAGTTATGAATCAGTTTTTGTCATTAATTCTTCCATTGGGGGATACAAATGTGGAATTCTCTTACAGAAAAGAGAAATCCAGAGGTATTTCCACTCACTGGCTGAGTATGAGGTGTGTGACATTGTCAAGCCTTTAGATATTCAGTAATAAATTAGTAAATATCCATGTATTTGTTCGATAGAATAAAAAAGGGGCTTATAAAATTCATATTTTAAAGTCACTCTACAGATTTGCTTTTTTTTTTTTTTTCGTAAGTATGTTTTCATGTCAGTTTAAGCCTTTATAAATTATAAATCCATATTTTTTTCATTCTTTTTTAAACATAAGATTAGATCCTTGGAATTTATGACTGTATCCAATCATATGTGCTGTTAATAAATGAAGTTTTTTGCACGCTGATTTTGGACGCAAAGTACACTTTCACGTCCCTTAAGACAACTCTCTGTTCTCTCTTTCCACCCCTTCCAATTATTGATACTAGATAAACAATAGCTCAGTATTACAACCCTGAGCCCTACGGAAAAATCCAGGAGTTGGAAACCTCAGAGAGCCGGTGGTGTGGTGAGACGAGGTTCCAAGCAAAGCACATACTGTACCCTGTGTCTCAGTATGAGGGACTCACCATTTGTTATTATTTCCCATGTTCAGCAAGTATGGTAATACCTTGCAGATTAAAAGAAGGGCCTCGATCAACCGCAGCTTGCTTCTGCTGCCAGTTTTGGGGGGTGTCACAAAATAATAGGGCTTTTCCATTTTCCACTGTACATGAGATTTTTTTAATTATTTGGTTTTACTGCTCATTTAAACACAAAATACTGTTGTCAAAGTAAACCAACATTGGGAGCGTTCTGTGGGACATGTTTAAAAAATCTTAAAGAGAGTTCATACAAAAATGAAGGTTCAGTCATCATTTACTCACCCTCATGTCATTCCAAACCTGTGTGACTTTGTTTTATCCTGTGGAGTATAATGCAAAAAGTTTAAAGCGTTTTTGGCCAAACAATGAAATTTAGTGTGGTTCAAAAACAAGTCTTGTACACCAAAGATTTAGCTAAACCATCTTTTTTTTTTTCTTCTGACACTGTAAACTTTATACTTACAGTTCAGGTCAAAAGTTTACATACACCTTGCAGAATCTGCAAAATGTTAATTATTTTACCAAAATAAGAGGGATCATACAAAATGCATGTTATTTTTTTATTTAGTATTGACCTGAATAAGATATTTTGCATAAAAGATGTTTACATATAGTCCACATGAGAAAATAATAGTTGAATTTATAAAAATGACCTCATTCAAAAGTTTGCATTCACTTGATTCTTAAAACTGTGTTATTACCTGAATGGTCCACAGCTGTGTGTGTGTGTGTGTGTGTGTGTGTGTGTGTGTGTGTGTGTGTGTGTGTGTGTGTGTGTGTGTGTGTGTGTGTGTGTGTTTTTTTTTGTTTTTTTTTTTTGAAAAAATAATGATAGTGATAATTGTTCATGAGTTCCTTGTTTGTCCTGAACTGCCCACTGTTCTTCAGAAAAATCCTTCAGGTCTTTTGAACAGAATGAAGATGTGTACATTTTTCTTATTTTGCCCTTCAGAAGCTACAGAAGATACTTACATGTTTCTCAGTAGACAAAACAAGTTAAATTTACCCTGATCTTCAAATTCAAAAAGTTTTCACCTCCCAGAACTTAATGCATCGTGTTTACTTTTGAAGCATCAGTGAGCATTTGAACCTTCTGTAATAGTTGTATATGAGTCCCTCAGCTGTCCCTAAATGTGAAAAGATGGATCTCAAAATCATACAGTCATTGTTCAAATACACAAAAATGCTGAAAAACCAAAGAATTTGTAGTTTAACTTTTCAGGATGAACAAGGGACTCATGAAGAACTATCACTAAATAAAAAAACACAGCTGTGGATCATTCAAGTAACAACACAGTATTAAAGAGTTGCTCCACCCCGAAATGAAAATAAATTTTGTCATTAATCACTTACTTACTGTCAAGGCCCAGAAAAGCATAAAAGACTTAAAAATAGTCCATCTGCCATCAGTGGTTCAACCATAATTTTACAAAGTTCGAGAATACTCTTTGTACGCAAAGAAAACAAAAGTAACGACTTTATTCAACAATTCGTCTCCTCCGCGTACCAGTAGTGCCATTTTGGATATTATCCCCTGGATGCAAATGGTCTATGCTCTTCTCTGTCAGCTGCATCACACGGATACGTTTTCTACGTTTATTAACGCTTTGATTCGAACAAAAACAGTGTGTCCGCATGACAAAGCTGCCAGCGTCCAGGGGATACTATCCAAAATTGCGCTACGGTGATGCAGAGGAGACAAATTGTTGAATAAAGTTGTTATTTTTGTTTTCTTTGCATAGAAAAGTATTCTCGTAGCTTCGTAAAATTATGGTTGAACCACTGATGGCAAGATGGACTATTCTGACAATGCCTTTCATACTTTTCTGGGCCTTGACAGTGTTATTTACTTGGCAGTCAATGGGACAGTTACAAACCTCCTGGCTTTCATCCAAAATATTGTAAATTGTGTTCCGAAGACAAACAAGGCTTTTACAGGTTTGGAACGACATAGGGGGATTAATGACAAAATTTTAATATTGGTGTGGAGTAACCCTTTAAGATTCAAGTGTATGTAAACTTGAACGGGGTCATTTTTATAAATTAAACTATTATTTTCTCTTGTGGACTATATGTAAACGGTCAGTACTAAATAAAAAATAACATGCATTTTGTATGATCTCTCTCATTTTGGTAAAATAATGAACATTTTGCAGATTCAGCTTTTGACCTCAACTGTAACTGCTGGGGAACAACCGTATAGGCTTAAACTTTTACATTTGTTACACTACATTTAGCTACGTAATTACAGATAATTACAGTTCCATTCATCAGAGAAGCTGTAGTCTTATCAGGATACTGTATCTCACATCTCTAAGTACCTCATTTATCTTACCATGTTTAATATGTCTCAGACAGACATGTTTTGTCTGGTCCATAAGAGTTTATTTAACACAAAAGGATGAAAGTTCACCTCAAGCTTGTGATCCTGATGAGTAAAGCAAAAGCTCTTGACATTAATCAGAAGTGGGTTAGGAGGTTTTCTCTTCAGCGGCTTTGACACCCACTGCTGCACTACATGCGAGGTCTGTAATGAGCCACCTCAGAGACAAGCCTAGAAGAGCAACGGGATGGAAAATACACCCCAGCCCTCCACTGTGGTCCCTGCAGAAACTCATGAGCTCATCGCTTGGCTAGACATCTGCAACCTCTTTGAACAGTAGCCTGACCACATCCTCAGGGCTCCACCGTTCTTTCGCTCCCTGTAGATCTGTGCCGCTATCGCTTTACCTCACTCCTTTTATTGAGGGAATGAAGTATCACTGCCTTGACAGCAGCTGAGTAGTGTTGCACGATTTGCTGATTGCTTACGAACAGGTTTCCAAATGACTCCCGCCTACCCTTGCCACTTGTAAGACTTGATGACCACACCCCAAACTCATACCGTTGATTGAGCCACCCTTGCTATGTCAGCATGATTGGTATTCTTAAACAAACAGAGCAATGTTTTGATAGTGCCACTGTGTTTACACTTTTCTGAGAAATCAAATGAATTGCTTTCTTAAAGTTGTCTCTGTTAAGCTGGAATCCTCCTAACTATGAAACTGGCCATCTGCCCTTTTTTTGTGTGCATTATAGACAGTTTTGTAAGACAGTAACGTGACATATGCTGTTTCAATGTCCTTATTCAATGCAGATGCAAAAGTCTTTTATTCTCACCAAGGCAGCATTTGATCAAAAACACAGTAAAAACTAAAATATTGTGAAAAATTATCACTATTTTGTTTTTATTTTATTTTTTATGTATTTGAACCTTTTCCAACAATAACTGTATGATTTTAAGATCCATCTTTTCACACTGAGGACAAGTGAGGGACTATTACAGAAGATTCAAATGCTCACTGATGCTCCAGAAGGAAAAAGCATGGATTAAGAGCCAGGGGGTGAAAACTTTTTTAATTTGAAGATCAGGGTAAATTTAACTTATTTTGTCTTCTGGGAAACATGTATCTTTGGTAGCCTCTGAAGGGCAGTCTTATCTTATATGATATTTAGGCAAAATAAGAAAAATGTACACACATTCATTGTGTTCAAAAGTTTTCACCCCTGGCCCTTAATGCGTGTTTTTTCCTTTTAAAACATCAGTGAACCTTCTGTAATAGTTGCGTATATTTTGTGAAATATCTTATTCAGGTCAGTACTAAATAAACAATAACATGCATTTTATATGATCCCTCTTATTTTGGTAAAATAATTAACATTTTGCAGATTCTGAAAGGGGGATGTAAACTTTTGACCTCAACTGTATATGTAGAAACTGTACAAACTTTAATTTCAGCCTTGATAAATAGAAAGTAAAAAAAACACATTGTGACATTAGAGCACAAAGGAGTTGAAGGGGATATTTTAAAACTTAAAACTTAAGACTTTTTAACATTGTTTTTTAGCATTGGTGGAACAATCTGTTGCTTCCAGGTCTCATGATGAGGACTTGAAATTAGTTCTTAGCAATGCAGGATTTAAAAAAAAAAAAAAAAAAGTTTATACTCATATTTTTGTTTAGTTGTAAATTCAACCAAATGTGAGGTTGTCTTAACTCAACATTTAGGGTTGTCAAACACAACATTTTACACAACACTGTGTGTTTAAAAGCCAGATTAGATTGATTTAGCTGTATTTCATCCTAGTGAACAAAGCTGACAGTTTTGAAACTCTGAAATTCATCCTAAGTGATCCCAGAGGAATTGTGCGACAATAGTCTCATGTCGGGTATTACTGTCTCCACCACATCAAAAGGACAAACAGCGTCAGTTGCGTAAGATTGTCACTTAAAACTTCCATGAAGTGTTTTTGCCATCTGCTTGTGCACATGTATGTGTAATTCGTTCGTTGCATATTTGTTCGTATTTTTCCATTTTCCGGCTGTTACACTGAACACTTCTTGAGTCATGACACAAGGTTCTTTTATCTCATTATGCAGTATATAAAACTACCCAGCCTGCGTGGCAATTTCAATAAACTCTCTATTGAAATCTCCAGACATGCCAGCATAATGAGTTAGTTAGAGGCATTGTAAGCTAAGGCTGCACTAGTTAGCAGTATTCTGCTTTGGGAGATTGTGTTTCAGGTAGTAATAAACAGTATAATTGTCTGCGGTTGTCATCCCTGTCTGTGTACATTTTACACTTGGGTGAGCAGATTGTTAAGAAGATACAAAAGTATTTTCCTGGCTCGAAAGTCGTCCGTGAAAGCCAAACCTATTAGTTCTTTCCGCGCATTTACCTTGTGCAACAGTAATACGTGTTTATTTAAAATATGCTTTTGGCTGCTCCCAGTTTTACACTCTGTTCAGGATTGTTAATAGCACCATACTTGGCCCTGCTTCTCATGAAAAGTGTTTTAGGATTTATTGGCTGTGAATCCTGATGCGAACAAATCCAGATGCTCTAAATAAAACATAAAAGCTAACCGCGCATCATCAAATGCATTAATCAATCTTGCATTTCGTCCTTGTCCCTCAGTAATCTGTCTAATGTTGTTGAGTTCCGGATGGCAGGTGTTAACACTTCCTTTCTTAGTCGTCCCAGTTGTTTCTGCTCTCTGGAAAGCCCCTGATGGGAAAACCATCTCCCTTGAGAAAGCCGCCACATAGCACCCTGCAGCCCCACTATCACATGTGAACTCACACCTCTGGAATGCTTCTCTGCCGCTGTCCAGGCCACAGTCTCAACACCCTTCAAGCTGTTTGCTTGAAGACATGCACCCTTTTTTTCCCATAGCCTGCTATGAATGTAAACAGATATGTAATTAAAGGCCTAAAACCACTGTGGCTACAAGTGTCACACAAAATACGTTTTTCCACAAGTATGCACATTTTTGATGTTCCTTCCATCATGCACACATGACAATCTAGGAATAAACATTATTATCACTGAACTTTTTCAAAAAGGTGCTGATTGTCTGATGCAATGCCTGATACAACAGAGATTTTGGACTTTATACTGACACCTACTGATGTGGATGCAGCATTACCTACATTCAGACGTTTCCCTGTTCTGACCAATGTAATCAATCTCTTTCTATTTTTTTTCCCTCTTTGTAAGGTTGTAGAAATGCCATCATGGATATTTTTGCTATTGGAACAAATGCGAATTCGGAAAAAACAAACAAACTAGTATTTAGTTGGTCATGTGATCTCAACATGATTTGGTGACCTTCGTGAGGTGGCCTGCTTCTCATAAAATTCTTCTTGAGTCTTTATGATTTAAGGGGAAAAAAAATGAAAATTGTCAATAATTACTCTCATGTCGTTCCAAACCCGTAGGACCTGTAAATTAAGATATTGTTGATGGAATCTGAGAACTTTCTGACCTTGCATAGACAGCAACGCAACTGACACTTTCAAGGCTCAGAAAGGTAGTAAGGATTTTGTTAAAATATCCATGTGTAATGTAAAATAGTTTTTGCGCACAAAGAAAACAAATATAATAACTTTATTCAACAATTTCATCTCTTCTGTGTTAGTCTTTAACGAGAGTACCACAACGCAATGAGAAACAATACTGTGTGAACCTGTAATGAAGCAGTTAGTGAATAGTTTTGCTCTAGGAAAGGGTTAATAGACCTTGTTACATAATCTAAATACTGGTGACCCCATGTCCGAGATAAGAGGAGCATAGCTGCCGGTTTTAACTTGGCTGACTGTCATAAACCGCAAATATGATGCTTTACACTGTTCCAGAATGCATCTAGCACCACTACTTTGTGCACTTTTGTTTATCTGAACATACTAATGCACACTTCTACTCAAACATTTGTGCTTTCGCAACAAAAATAGTTCTAACATTGCATCACTGAGTTAACACAAGTCAAGTCTGCTCATTGTTGTGTTCGTTATTCAAGTTTTCCGCGCAGTCTGGTTCTCCTCAGGTTTTGTGATGGGACTTGTCTACCTGGTGAATAATGCTTGGCCGTTAAAGCAAAAAGAAACCGCTGGCATTTGTGGTATTTTAACCTGCCTTCTACTGGCTTTTAGCTACTAAAACTCTAAGCAAAAGATGATTTCTAATATAACTCATCTAAGGTCGATTGAATGATGACCAGACTTTATAAGGCCTCAGGTTTAATCAATGAAATTGTGTAATTTCTTTGGTTTAAAAAGTTTCTTTTTGACTAAGAAATGTCATGTTATGTCGATGGCACAAGAACATAAACCACATTTGTTAGTCCCGTCCAAACAAACATTTTTGCAGTTTTACATTGCCAGTCATTACCAACAAATCAACCCTCAGCTTTTTTATGGGCATGCAACTTTGTTTATTTATGTATTCAGTCCAGTCTTTTTGCCAGTGTACGTTATGCACCAATTACTAGTGTGGTTATGAGCACAGGAAGCACAGTCTTGGTCGGTCATATCCAGCTGCTTTAAAATGTGGTGACTGTCATATATTTAGAATGTTATATAATCTATTTTGTTATGTAAAATTGCTTCTTATAATTGTCACAATCGTGAATGTATTACATGGTTCAAAGCAGTGGTATTTTAGTATTGTTTATATACTATTTTATATTTGTATTTGTATTTGTTAATATTTTGAATTAGCCTTGAATTAGATTTAGCAAATTTTGCATTTTATATTCATTTTCATGCATATTCATGCATTTTATACATGTTTTTATTTAAATTTTAATTTAAGTTTGTCAATTTGTTGTGTGCTTTCGTCATGCTTTTTGTTATTTTTTTCTCTGTTTAGCTTTAATTTAGTTTAACTTCAACTAAAATCTTCAGTTTTTTTGTTTTTCATTGAATATTTTATTTCAGCTTTATTTCAAATAATAAAATAATTAAAATGTTATTGTTTGTTTGTTTGCGAATCTCACAAATGATTTTTTCTCGTAGTTGCGAGTTTACATTGACTCTACACTTTGTTTTTTCAGAATTGCATAATACAAACTTGAAATTCTGACTTTTTCTCAGAATTGTGAGATATAAAGTTGCAATTATGATAAATGAAGTCAGAATTGCGAGATATAAGCATATACATATATACATATACATATACACAATTCTGACTTTTTCTCAGTTTTTTTGCAAGTTATCTTGCAAGTTATAATCTGAAAATTAAAGTCACAATTCTGAGAAGTTAAGTCAGAATTTCAAGACATAAACTCGCAATTCTGAGAAATAAAGTTGCAATTCTATGAAAAAAGTAACAATTCTGCCTTTTCTCAATTTTTTCGCAATTGTGAGTTATAAAGTCAGAATTGCGAGGTATAAACACAATTTTTACGCGATTATGAATTATAAAGTCAGAATTGCGAGGTATAAACAATTGCGAGTTGAGTCAGATTTGTGGGATATAAACGTGCAATTCTGTGAACATATCTGCCATTTTTCCCCCACAAAATTAGACTTCATAACTCCTAATTGCAAGTTTATATCTCCTAATTCTGAGGAAAAGAGTTTATATGACGTAATTCAGAGGAAAAAAAGTCAGAATTGGGAGTTTATACTTTATTTCTCAGAATTGGGAGTTTATATCTCAACGCTGAGAAAACAAAAGTCAGAATTGGGAGTTTATACTTAATTTCTCAGAATTGGGAGTTTATATCTCACAATTCTGAGGAAAAAAAAGTCAGAATTGGGAGTTTGCATCACACAGTTAAAAAAAAAAAGTTGGAATTGTGAGATAAAAATTTGCAATAACCCTTTTTTTATTTCTTATTCAGTGGCAGAAATGGACTTCCATAAACACTGGTTCAAAGTGCATATTAATTTTATTCACTCTCTGGCTTATGTAATATGAATAGCACTGCATTCATTTCTATATTCATTACAAATGAATTTATTTTAAGCATGGAATTATTTATTCATGAAATCCCATTTTGAAATATATAGTCAAACATCTTGACTGGGCATCCAGCCTGATCAGTGTCCTAAATACTTTCGATATTTATAGACAATATCTGTGGCTGCCCCATTTGAGGATTCACTGTGGTTTTCTCGCATGTGATCATATTCACTTATAATTAGTAATACATCACAGGTGAAACATATCAATCATTGATCATCCGAGACATGTCAGCATTTATTTTAAACACCTAGATTTTTGCTGAGGTATTTTCAGTGAAACATTTCCTCAGCCATTGTGATTTACATCATCCCCCTCTGTGAAAGTCACACTATGTCCTTAAATTCTTGGCTTGAGAGATACATATGAGTATTATATTTCAAGGAGCATAAACCCTGAAGTCTGTAAATGTCTTTGGCTGTAATGGTCCCTGGTTTTAGGAGCCTTAGCGCTGCGCCAGAAGGGAAGAACATGCTCCAGCCACACTCCCTGTTCTATTTGTGGACAGTGTCGGACGACTGCTCCTGAATTCCACGGGTGTTCAATTATTGCCTGCTTACTTTCAGGTTCTCCTGATAGGGACTGTTAAGGAATAAAGAGACACTGGTAATTCTTGACAGATCACTTGGCCTTTTTTTGTTTTTTTCTGTAATGGCATAATACCTCTATTCTCAAACATTTTGGATAACCTGAGAGGTTGACAGCACTAACAATAGTGTTTGACAGCAAAGAATAACCAGCAAACCATGTGCCTCTTTCCACACATGTGTCAGTGTGTGACATACAACTGCTTGCAGCACATAGTGTATGTATTAATCGTTCTTTCTGAACCTGGTTGTGAGTCCTAAATAGTTACTTCGGGGGCTGTCAATTTCTTTTACTGCTGAACAGTGTATAAACAAAACTGTTTTTAGCACTCCACATGTGATTGACATCTATGGAAGCCTGTTTCCACCACCACTGAATTTTTATCTCACAATTGTTTTTTTTTTTTTTTTTTTTTTTTTTTTTTCAGAATTGTGAGACATAAACTCACAATTACGAGAAATAAAGTCACAATTGTGAGATAAAAAAAAACACAATTCTGACTTTTTCTAGCAAATGCAAGTTTGTATCTTACAATTCTGCCTTTCCTTGCATTTCTGATTTCAGAATTGTAGGATATAAACAATTGCGAGTTCTAAAATTCAATTTTGACGGGGAAAAAATACTGATATGTTCTCAGAATTGTACGTTTCTATCACAATTCTGACTTAATAACTCACGATTGTGTGTTATAAAGTAAGAATTGCAAGATATAAACTGGATTCTGAGAAAAAAGTTACAAAAAGATATAAACTCAAAATTTTGTGAAATTTGTGATTTTATATCACAATTCTGAGAAAAAAAAGACAGAATTGTTAGTTTATTTCTCTGAATTGCTTGATATAACCTCACAATTGCGAGAAATAGTCAGAAGTGCAAAATAAAAACATGCAATTCCTTTTTTTTTTTTTTTTCGCAAATGCAAGTTTGTATCTCACAATTCTGACTTGGCTTGCAATTTTGACTTTTTCACAGAATTGTAAGATATAAACTCACAATTCTGAGTTATAAAGTTCAGTTTTGAGGAGGAACAGTTTATATCTCATAATTCTAATTTAGTAACTCATGGTTGTGTGTTATAAAGTCAGAATTGCTAGACATAACCTCGCAATTCTTAGAAAGTCAGAGAAATTTCTGAGAATTGCAAGTATATATCATGTTGTTTTCAGAAAAAAAAAAAAGTCTTATATGCAAGTTTATATCTCACAATTCTGAGAACAAGAAAAACGAGTCAGAATTGTGAGTTTGTATCACGGGCTTCCATAGATATCTGTATTCTGCTGATATATGAACAGTTTTCTTAGACCTCTTTCTGAAACCAGCCACTGGAACACTTATTTCCAGGAAATCTTACTCACTCTTATTCATTGTGTCCCATAAAGTCGTAACAACTCATAAGCCTAGAATAGACCTGGCTGAAATCAAATATATAATTATTTGTAATTAGAATATGTTTCATGCCAAATAAAACCATCTTGATTTTTTCCAGTTTTGTAAAGCCAACATTCTCATTTTCCTCTTTTTAAGTCAAGTAATTTTACTAAATATAAAATCTTAATGACACTGAATCACTTGTTAACTAGCCACTAAAAATACTGAAAAGAAATAGAATATTTTGTCCTTGCTGACTTAAAAAAAATTATTTTTAATTATCAAATTTGTGAAAATGACTTCTCCCTCAAATATATTTAACATCTGTTTATGGTATCTGTGTAATTTTGAGCACAATTTTTGAGAAAAGCTTTATTTCATATATTTCACATTTAAGAGGAAAGTTCACCCAAAAAAATATGATTGAACCACTGATAGACTATTTTAATTATGTCCTTACTACCTTTCTGTGTCTTAAGCTTGCATTGCTGTTTATGGAGGGTCAGAGAGCTCTCAGATTTTATCAAAAATATCTTAATTTCTGTTGTGAAGATGAACAAAGATATTACAGGTTTGGAACAACATTTTTGGGTGAACTATCACTTTAAATGCTTTCTTGCCTTTAAGTTACATATGATTTAAGAATTCTTTCTCTACACTCTTTGTATATGTAAAATCCTAATTTTAGTTGACCAATAGATGGAAGTAATGGTCATACACTTTCATTACCACGTTGGTTTTGCTGTTGTAACTGAATCCAGTGAGAGGTCAGAGGTTAATGAGCTACTTCACTCTTCACAGGAAGTATGCCAGGGTCATCTCAGCTGTACAGCTGACCTCTGACAAACACGTAGACACACATATACACACACGCTAGACTATTTCTGTGACTTTAGTGACAGTTTCAGTGTCTGCCATAACTCCAGATCCTATTGGTGGCAAATATGTTGGTCAGGTATATGTCTTTTTATTTTATGGGGGCAGCTGCAAAGTCACAAGTAATTTTGGCTACAGTAACACTATTGCCATTGTTACATGTCAAATCAAATTTTATTTTACACTCAGCCAATGACATGTTTTAGATGTTAGTAAAGTATTTCTTACACTACCATTTAAATGTTCTGTGAGGTCTGCAATATTATTAGTAATACAGTGAAATGTCATCAAAATTCTGAAATAAGTAAATGTATTTTAAAATCTCATTAATTCCTGTAATGGCAAAGCTGAATTTTCACCAGCCAATACTACAGTCTTCAGTGTCCCATGATTTTTAAGAAATCATTCTAATATGTTGTGTTGGTGCTCAAAAAACATTTCCTATTATCAATGTTGAAAAAAGTTGAAAAACAAGACGTCAGAAAAACACATTAGATATGAATAATGAAGGCTGTCAACCGCAGAGTCAAGACGTTTGTTCCAGCATAGAACCTGATGTCAAAATTACCTACTTCTGACCACTTGAGCGGAACATTGACCATATTGTACAAGTGTATGATTACAGTGTGAACAAGTGTTGCATCTGGTTTAACCATGGAGTGGAAGAGCAGTTATGCAGCTATTGATCATTCTTAGCTGCACAGATTTACTTTTCAGACAGTTATAAGATATTCCACTAGATTCACTCACAGAGAGCGTCAACTCTCATCTTCCTATAATTTAGCACTAATTAAGCCATGGATAGTCTTCAGGTTTAGTGTGAGAAAGCAGATATATCCCACTGCCTGTATAAATCACATCTTAGCTCTTCAGCTATTGACTAATTGTGCTCATTAACAGACTCGTAACCTCTACCTGCTGATTAGCAAGCTGCTCTGTGAATCCTGTAGCGGAAACAGAACTCTAACAAGCCAGCAAGAGCATTCAGGCAATAGCCCCAGGCCACCGTTACAGGCCAGACACTTTATGTTGTTTAGTTGTGTCCCTGTCGCCTGACAATTACAAGTGTGCATGAGAATCCTGGAGAGAGTTGCCTCTGAACTATCTGTGTAAATGTGGTAAAAGTGGGGTGAGGGGCCACTAAAGTGGAAAGTTGGAAAGCCTTGAAGTTTCACAATACTGACACAGTTCAGAGCCCAGATGTGTAATACAGTAAGCATCAAAGTATTGAAAGACATCTGTTTAAAAATGATAAATGAGTTTGTGGAGAATAATATGTGGAGTTAATTTACTTAATTTTTCACTTTTTATGTTTTTGTAAAGGTCATGTTTAAAGGATTAGCTCACTTCCAGAATAACAATTTCCTGATCATTTACTCACCTCCATGTCATTCAAGAAGTTCATATCTTTCCTCAGTTGAAAATAAATTAAGGTTTTTGAGGAAAACTTTCCAGGATTTTTCTCCATATAGTGGACTTCAATGGAGATCAATGGACTGAAGGTCCAAATTGTAGTTTCAGTGCAGCTTCAAAGGTCTCTACACAACCCCAGGCAAGGAATAAGGTTCTTATCAAGCAAAAGAGTCAACCATTTTCCTAAAAAATACTTCACATATTATCTCTCAAAATACTTCACGTATTGTGTAATCACGTTGGAAAGTTTGCATACAGTTAGTTTAGTTTAGTTCAGTTTAAAAAGGTAGGGTAAGTCAAAAAACCACGAGATGAGATGAGACACGAGACTGGGTTCATAAGGACGAGACGAGACTTTTTAAAAGAAATCCTCAGTTATGAAATATATAGGGAATAGTATTTTATTCCACTGAAAAATGCAAAAAAATAAATAAATAATAATTCTGAAATGAAACTTCTATTTTAATAAATTATGCAGTAATAAACACGATTCTCACGATTCTCTCAGGATTCTGAAGTAAAAAAAAAAAATTATCTATAGAAAATAACATAATTTACTAGTGGTTCTGACACAGTGTTCATTGCTTAAGTCTTTTAAAAAATATTATATTATAATATTTAATAAATATATTTGATCAAAAATGTAAAAAATGAAGTCAGTGTCTCAATGAATAAAGACTTGTTTCACGACTGGAATCTCCTTAATGAATGATTCAATGATAAATCCTTTTTTTAAACAAGCAGTTGTCGCCACCCACTGGCGGAAGAGGATAAGCGTTACAATACATACAAGTGTTGAGATGCTTTCGTTTTGATTGCTACTGTAGACAATAAGTGTTTATACCCAAACTATAAACTTTTATTCCAGTACTTCTGTTATTTAAATGTCTGTAACACATAATGGTCATTATGTGATTAAAAAGATGAAACACCTGTTTCACATCGTAAGCGTCAGTGGAGTGTGAGCAGCGCGATGTGAAACAGTCGTAATAGACACCGCTGAATCGTTGTCATTCAGGAATAAGATCGCGTAGGTGTTTGAACAGAGATCACAATCTTTTAAGGATTAATTGTGCAGCTCTAATGTAAACACTGCAAAATGTTTTGCAAGGATATCGTCATAGACACATCCATAGTATTCAGAAATCTTGGAATGTTATGTACGAGCTGTATCGACTACAATTATAATATGATTTTTGGCGCTTTTGCATAACTGAAGTTTAAAAGTGACCTGGAAAGTATTCAATGCTTCACCTTTTGTGTTAAAATGTTAATTATAAAATTATCTCCCCTTCTACCTGTGTCTATAAACACTTTTTCTTCTCTGTTTACATCAGGAATTTACCTGTTTGATATGACCTACATTGACTCCGCCTACCCTGCTTCTGACAGCATCATTGAGACCGAGCAAAGAACCAATCAGATGAACAATCTGCTACGTATCATCTCCGATCTACAGGTGTCCTGTAACTATGGTAAGTTGCTTTCAAAAACATATTCATTTTTTATTTGATTATGTACACTACCAATCAAAAGTTTCTGAACAGTAAGATTTTTAATGTTTTTAAAGTCTCTTCTGCTCACCTGCATTTATTTAAACCAAAATACAGAAAAAGCTGTAATATTGTGAAATATTTTACTATTTAAGATAATTGTTTTCTATTTGAATATATTTTAAAATGTAATTTATTCCTGTGATCAAAGCTAAATTTCATTCTAATATGCTGATTTGCTGTTCAAGAAACATTCTGTATTATTTTTATCAACAAAAAGATTATCTAAAATTAAAAATTCTACTCAGCTGTTTTCAACATAATAATAATAAATGTGTTTTGAGCTGCAAATCAGAATATTAGAATGATTTCTGAAGGATCATGTGACTGGAGTAATGATGCTAAAAATTCAGCTTTGAAATCACAGGAATAAATTACATTTTAAAATACATTCAAATAGAAAACAATTATTTTAAATTGTAAAAATATTTCATTTCGAATGTTTTTGCTGTACTTTGGATCAAATAAATGCAGGCTTTGTGAGCAGAAGAGACTTCTTTAAAAAAAAAACAATTAAAAAACTTACTGTTCAAAAACCTTTGACTGATAGTGTACATGATTGTTTATGTAAATACCATTTAGTTTTAGCATTTCATCTTTCTTTTCTTATTAATGTTCAGATATCATTAAAGGAAATCTAAATATAAACCAATAAATGATAAACCTGCACCCAAGTGTACAGATGTGAGAGAATTGAAATAGCATCTTCACATTTCTTCACCCCACAGATCATTTGGTCATGTTACCACACGTGCAGAAGTATTTGATGTCGGTGCGCTACATCGAGGAGCTTCAAAAGTTTGTGGAGGATGACAATTACACGTAAGTAACCCAAACACATTGTAATGCTCAGTAGCCTTTATTTAGCTAAGCTGATTGTTTTGGGTGATTTAAGCTTTGCGTTCTGCCCTGCAATTTATTGCATTATATAAACGTCTATGCCAGCTTTCACTTTAAACTACCCACATCTGTAAGACCCCCGTAAATCGAGACCCTCCCTGGTTTTAACACTTCATTTTGCACAGCTGCCTATAGTATTTATTAAAACATGTGCTGTCTGTGGACTTTATGTCTTCTTGGTTTGGCTGCATGGCCCACAGGCCAACCAAACACCTAATTTACCGGCCACAGCTGCACCAGCTTGGCATGACTTTATTCTACAATATAATCCCTATTTCCTTTACCTCAGGCTTCATAAACTTGTGAAGCCCATAATGTGTTTTCCTAGTACAGTCTTATATAATATGGTTTTCTGAAAAAATTGTGTCATACGCATGTGGTGTGAGGTATGATAAATTAATGTTATGAATGAGATTGCAAAATAAGTATCCGTTTTAAAATTCTTCAATGTTACATGCTACACATGTTATGTATTATGCATACATGTGGCTTTCTGCCCCTACAAAGACAAGCATAGCATTGATGTTTTCTTCATTATTAAATGAGTTTTCCCTGTTTCCTCCGGAGCTTTCTTCACTCCTACTGTGTGGTCCTGTCTGTCTGTCTCGCACGAAGGCAGGTGGTTTTATTGTGGTCCAATTTCTTGCAGTCTAGACACTTATAAACGCAACATCAGGAATCCAGAAAAACTCTGTATCCCCATATTTCCACTGTTTCCATGTGGATATGTCAAAGTTAGTTTTTACTTAGGTGTTGACTGTTGGCTCTTTCGTGGCGTGTTGAATATATATATATATATATATATATATATATATATATTTCCCTAAATTGGGTTTATACAGTTGAAGTCAAAAGTTTACACACCCTTTGGAGAATCTGCAAAATGTTAATTATTTGACCAAAATAAGAGGGATCATACAAAATGCATGTTATTTTTTTATTTAGTAATGACCTGAATAAGGTATTTTACATAAAAGTCGTTTACATATAGTCCACGAGTGAAAATAATACTTACATTTATAAAATGTATAAAAAAATTACCCTGTTCAAAAGTTTACATACGCTTCCACTTTTTGAATTTGAAGATCAAATTTAACTTATTTTGTCTTCTGGGAAACAAGTAACTATCTTCTGTGGTCTCTGAAGGGCAGTACTAAATAAAAAAAAAATTATATTTAGGCAAAATAAGAAAAATGTACACATCTTTATTCTGTTCAAAAGTTTACACCCCTGGCTCTTAATGCTTCATGTTTCTTTCTGAAAACTTTTGACTTCAACTGTATATGCATATTGTACAATAACCTGTACTATGTGCATATCGAATGGTTAAGCTTTCCAGCAATAAGCCATTTTTATGTAAAATTATGTAATAAAAAGTATGATATTAATAGCTGGATACAGTCAAACAGGTCATGACGTCTAAAATGTAACATTTAAATCACCATTTTAAGGGGTAATACAGATATCTTAGCTACTTTTCATGCCTTTTACATAGATTTTATGTAGAGATAATATTTTAACATAATAGTAAACATAGGATTTATGTTTTTATTTTTTATTTTTTTTATTGTCACAGGAAAGAAAGGAAGTGTACCACATTTGTGCAATATATATTTTATTCTAATCAGATGGATAAAAGACTGGACCTTAGTAGAAACTGTGGTGTATATCAGAATCTTGAGTTGTTTCATTTTAGAAAAGCTGGATTATTCAGCCTTGGTGTAATTTTCCCCATTAGCCACATTCTGACTGGCGACAATAATGAGTTAAAGCTGTTGGTCTGGTAAGGCTTTCAAACACGTCTCCATATGAGAAAATAAAGAAAGGCACCTTTTTGGCACAGTGACATAATTCACACGTCTTTTCCATGCTTCGTTAAAAAATTACATGCCTGGCTTAACTCAGTATCAGGTGAAACTTCTCAAGTGAATCTAGGCCATGCAGAGATAAATGTTTACAAAGAGTCTGTACCATAATGAAACATGTCATGAAGATGTAGTATGTATTAAGGCGAAGCTAATCGTGGTGTAAATAAAGATGTTTTAAAAAAATACATCTTAAATATTTATCAGGTTCTTGAACTTTTTTAAATAATGTGTCTGGTTAAAAGATCACGAAAAT
Organism: Cirrhinus molitorella; assembly: GCA_033026305.1. Classification (NCBI taxonomy): domain Eukaryota; kingdom Metazoa; phylum Chordata; class Actinopteri; order Cypriniformes; family Cyprinidae; genus Cirrhinus; species Cirrhinus molitorella. The sequence goes on along the minus strand of CM065125.1, from coordinate 18,593,917 downwards.
AAAATATTGTATAAAAGACAACTCAACAGCTCAAAGTTACTATTTTTGAAAGCATATTCATTGTACCATATTATTAAGTGCTCATACTTAGTCATTCAGACAGTGACTGGGCTCCATGTGAAATTGTCTCAGGCACTTTCTGACCTTCACTTTCTCACTTTCTGAACACCAAAGGATGCATTGCCGCCAGTGGAGGATGGGTTTGGTGGAACTGATGGGACTGCAGTATAATAGTTGTGTTTGGGGGAATGACATCATTGCCTGGCAGTCTGTGGGGTTGGAAAACCTCAGCGATCCAGGGTCACAGTCTTAAAATCGTTAAGACTGTGCATGTCCTGCCATCTGGCACCGCTGTTACAGAGAGCTCTGTGGAGCCGGGCTACAATAAAGAGGACATTTTCAGAAAACAGTGTCATTCGAGCCTAAAGTTTTTTGGCTGTTTATCATTTCTTTCAAAAACACTTAAACGTTGGGTCTCAGAGGTAAAAATATGATTTAATATGCGTACCAGGGCCTTGAAAGAGAAGTTCACTTCCAGAATAAAAATTTCCTGATAATTTACTCACCCCCAAGATGTTCATGTCTTTCTTTCTTCAGTCAAAAATAAAGAAAATTGCAAGTTTTTTCTCTATATAGTGGACATCAATGGGAGCCAATAGGTCCAAATTGCAGTTTCAGTGCAGCTTCTAAAGGCTCTACATGATCCCACCCGAGGAATAAGGGTCTTATCTAGCAAAAAACTCTGTTATTTTATTATTATTATTTTTTTTTTTACATTTATATACTTTTTCTCCACAAATGCTCATCTTGCACTAGCTCTGCGATGCGCATGCGCATCTTCACGCATTACATAATCACGTTGGAAATGTCACACGCGGTTAGTTCTTCATCTGTATATTTCAGTTTAAAAAGGCAGGGTAGAGCAAAAAACTCCTCTCTAATCTTTTTTTCTCCTCCAACTTCAAAATCATCTGACATTGTTTTACCTTTTTTTTAAAGGTTGTTTGACTTTCTTTGCATGTTTGCTTTGTAAACACTGGGTCAGTACTTCAGTCTATGTCACGTGACCTTTCCAACATGATTACGTAATGCATGAAGTCGGACTGGTGCAAGACAAGCATTTGTTGTTAAAAAGTATAGAATTTGTATAGAATTTTTTTTTTTTTTTTTTTTTAGAAAATTATCGTTTTGCTAGATAAGACCCTTATTCCTCGACTGGAATTGTGTAGAAGCTGCATTAAAACTGCAATTTGGACCATTGAAGTCGACTAAATGGAGAAAAATCCTGGAATGTTTTTCTCAGAAACCTTAATTTAATTTTGGGGAATGCTCTGTGCAAAATGGAAAATAACAGCCTTAACTAGCAAATTCTAACCTTAACTAGTTTAGCCAACTTTCACCACACAACAGTGATTGTTTTTGTGGTTTGTTCCAAAAACTTTACTCTTCCTGTAAAAGTGATCAGTAATATCTTTTCCTATAACAGTTTGAGAGAAACTTAGTGATGTGGCCAAAAATGATGATGTCAGTGTTAATATGATACTTTATTTACAATAACCCTGTCACAACCCTTTTTGTACAGACTATCATTGAGGATTGAACCTGGGAACAGCTCACCTCGTCTGGTATCCTCCAAAGAAGACCTTGGAGGTAAAGTCTTTATTCCTTCATCCTTTTAGTTTACTTTTCTCAAAAACTCTTCCTGGAAGTAGTTAACTCTACTCTTTTTTGCTGAGGTTTGATTACCAGTGGAAAAATGGATTATCGTCAGTAATTTGGCTAAAAATTATGGCCTGACTTAAGAGGTGCTGCTGTTCCAGATGGACTGCAGTATGTCTGGAAGTCATTGTTGGTCATTGAGAGATTCTGTAGAAAGTTGGATGGACAGATTAAACAGAGTGACTTTTCTTTCATTTATCCATGAGCTTATTCATCTCAGTCTGGCAGATAAAAAACACCTGCCGTCAGTAGAGTGGATCATTGTGGTCTTTGGTAACTTTCAAAAAGACCTTTGTAGGTTAAAGTTAACTAGTGACTTAAAATGCATGAGCTTAAGGCTTTTTCTCTTTTTCTTGCACACATTAAGTTTGAAGCCATGGTTGTATCAATTAGACATAAACGCCCACAAATTGTTCGTAAAAAACACACTGACTTGATCAAATGTATCTGTGCCTAGGAAAGACACATTGTATTACCTTATTACTGTAATTTGGTTTGTGCAGTAAATTACAAACAAATAAATAGCCAACTAATGCCCAGTTCACATTAACATGGATGACATGTTTTATCATCCACTGTGCAAGAGTAGTTTTCCGTTTTATGCACTAAAGACAGAAATTTGACTTATGGATGAACGCTGGAGCAGTTTAGAGTGGAAATACATTTTAAAAGAGTGTTTGGTGCTTGTACCTCAAGGCGAGCATCTGAAGTTAATGGAAGGTTTGAATGAGATCATGTTGTATGTCAGTTATTCTTAAGAAAGGCTGAGCAATTAGGATGTTTCCTATTACTGACTATCAGATGGTTGAGTGGGAAATTGAACAGCATTGAGCATTTTATGGTTGTAACAGCTGTGGGAGAACTGGACAAAGTCATGGAGACATCTAGGTGGAGATTGGTGTGGAAAGAATATGATTTTTTGTACAAATGCAGTCGTATGATGACATCGTTGGTCTTTCTCATAGACACAGAAAGCATTGTGAAAATGAAGGCATTTTCTTTTTAAATCAGGAGTGACTTTTCTCTCAGAATTGCGTAATATAAACTCTCAATTCTGACTTTTTTTCTTAGAATTGTGAAGTATAAATTCGCATTTATGAGTTGTAAAGTCAGAAATTTGAGATATAAATTCACAATTCTGAGAAATTAAGTCAGAATTTTGAGATATAAACTCGCAATGAACCTTTCTTACATTTCCTGGTTTCTCATAGCGGAAGTCATAGTTGGATACAATCTAAAGGCAGTAGGATACTTTTTGGGAAACATTTCCAGGTTGCATTTTATTATAATATTTATTTTATTTTATTTTATTTCCAATATGATACATTGTGTATAATAAATCCATGTGAAACAATACAATAACATCAGATGATTATAACTGCATTCATGCATTTTTGATCATATGTCTTAGCTAATATTAATAAGGCAAAATGTAGATTTAGCTGGTCATTATCCTATCCCAGTAAAATGAATCACATACTATAAATGCCAATATTTGACAAATTTAAGATGTTCCATTTGATCTGCTTTTTATTTTATTTAATTTTATTTCACATTTATTTTAATGATGAACTAATATCAAATTAATATGATATTAAAATTGGATTCAAAATAGAAAGTTTTGAGGTTGCTAGGGTGATCATATCAATTTAAAGTGTCTTGATCAATTTGTTTAATTATAATTGTGTGTTAATAAACATTTCATTCTTGCTGTTAAATGTGTACATATGCTTTGGTGGATTTCACAGCACATCCCTGTTGGTATTATTTTCCATTGACGCCAGGGGTGGCCGCGGCCACCATGGACATAATCACGGCCACCCCATTGGCCACCACGCTCGTAATTGCTTTTTTAAGAGACAAAAATAATTGTTCAAATATTGATCTAGGAGAACCTTGATCATGTTTATACCAACTATACGATAATGTTTTAACAGCAAAACTTTTGCGACACTCACCGGAACTGAAAAATAGTGCGGTTTTCCAGCTTTCATTAAAAGTGGGAGATGAGGAATAGCAGTTCAAATCTTGGTGCCTGGATATCAACTCCGAGCGTTTGAGCACAACATCCTATCAGGTGATCTATTCAGCCCAGTTTTATCAATATCCTCGTGTAAACAGAAGTTAGAAAGCAGTAAGCTTTACATTAGCTGAGTTAACGTTAGATGTTTCGAACTATTGTCACGTTATCTAGAGCTTTAGGAAATGTTTAGGATATTTTTTATCATAAACTATGTTTAATATGATGCAGACATTCCAGTATAAATGCTAGGATCAAGATTGGTTTTATATAACAAAAATAACAGAAACATTTAACCTCTAACATTGTTTTTAACATGGTAATGTTTAAATGTTTTTTTGCTTACGTGTATTATTCATGTCAGTCAGTAAAATGTGAGAAACATGAAGAGAAAGACAGCATATATAGCATCCTTCTTAAGGAAGAGTAGCAAAAAGCAGTCAAATGAATCATGAATTATGACTAAAGACTAAGAATTATGTTAATTTTATGTGAATTTAAATTAATTGTAATTAAAATTAAAGTATTGTAGCAATTGCACATTATACATCATTGTGATTTAGGCACCTACAATACTTTTAAAAAAGTATTTTATGGTGCCATGTTTGCTTGTATAATGAAATTAAATGTGCCACCCCAGAGTAACTGCTGGCCCCTGCTTGGCCACCCCTATGAAAAATCCCTGGCTCCGCCACTGATTGACACTCTTGTGAAGTCTCTGTTGTGCGGTAAACTAGATGTTTTCTTGGCCCAGATATCTAGTGTTTGAAAGTCCTCTGATGTTGCAATCTTTACAGGCATCACTAGAGCTCGTCTCTTCCGATTGTTAGTTGGGAAGAAAGTCTGTTTTTATTTAGGTAAGGGTTCTTCTTACTCATTATGAGACCTATTAGTCCACTATAAAAGACAGTAGGGAATGTCATGATTAACATACTTCTAATAATCAACCAAAGCAATTTCCAGCATTGCAACACATCCCCCTCTGGTTTGATTTTACTGTGGAAAAGGCCTATAAACATAACTGCAGGGAACATTTTCACTGGCTGTCCACTTATTGCTTGCCACTAGAGTGGTATTTTTGTTTACCAGGCTGGTAATACTGTGGCTGGGTTGAGAAACTGAGCCATCCTCTTTGTCACAATGCCTAACCTTCTGCTGTGGAACTATGGGACTGTTTTCAAATGTTAGTCTTCTGAGAGCCAGAGCCTTTGCTAATTATCCACATGGAGCTTTAATAGGTGCTAGTAAGCACTTTATGGTTGTTAGTTTTGAACAGGAAATGCAGTTTCAATAAGCAAGGAGATCTAAGACATTACTGCATTTACTTGGGGGTGTAACTGTTGTCATAAATGTAATGTGTGTGTGTGTGTGTGTGTGTGTGTGTGTGTGTGTGTGTACAGGACCCTCAGAGGAGTCCGTCTCAGTGCGGTATAACCGAAGACCAACCTGTCCTGATACATCAGTGGTTGCCCATCTTCCAACACCACCTCCTGCCCGACACAGGAAGAGCCACAGTCTGGGGAATAAGTAAGTATCACACTTAGGGTTAGTTAACGACTGGTCTATGCGGTAATATAGTACATTGTGCAAATATGGCTTTTCATCTGAAACATGGCCACTCAATGTAATGTTAACCTAGAAAAATATACACTATTCAAGTGTCTGTGCGGAGTGTGGAAGCTGAACAGTAGTGCGCTAACTGCATGACAGATGGCCAGTGCACTCACTTGATCTTAAAATACTCCATTTTTGGCCATACAGATAAAAGTAATACCTTAGAATCTGTAAAGACTATGTTTATTTGTGTGCACTCAGAATAACAACGAAATGTTGCACTTTGGTGAAAAAATGAAAACAAACAGGATGCACTTTCTGCCGTCTCGGTCTCTGTGAACTTCTGCAAAACTTCGAAACTCTGTGTATCTGTAGAGAGAGAAATGTCTGCTTTTAAATGAACCAATTCACATAGAAAACAAATATTCTCAGATTATGTAATCCATATGAAACCTACATACAGGTGCATCCACTACTGCAGAGACGACGAGAGTCAGTAACTATGTTTCCAGCACCCTGTTTTTATGCGCATTTTGAAGTATCGCATCAGAAACAAGTGATGGAAATGGCACATTTCAAATAAAAATCCTTTAATTCGCAAAAAAGTTTTTACGCTCGCTTGAGGTGGTTTTTGACCTCTGCGAAAAAGGGAGATGGAAACGCATTTGCTGAATAAATTCTTCTGTATGCATAAAAAAAAAAACAAAAAAAAAAACTTTGTGCTATGGGATGGCAAACCTGACTAACCAGTGGACTGATCTCATTCCACAGTCATTGGTCATTCTGAAATGCCAGAGCATAAATTTATATAATTGCCTCCAGGAACTGTCTTACACGACTGGGTTCTCAAAAAGCAGGCATCCACCTCCAAAAGCAACAACCGCATTTACTGTTTCATCTGCTCACTGTGAGGTTTATTATATATGAAAATTATTATATTCAGTGGCTTCTCATACTTTTCTTAGTGATATGTAGTTTATCAGGAAGTGACGATTTTGTTCTCTTTGACTCGTTGGATGGAAACTGAGCTTACTCGCAAATGTTTAATGCGATATTCCAATTTTGTGCATAAGTTAAATTCACAACTTTGGATGGAAACTCAGGTAGTGTCGCCGACTTCATCTCTTCAACAAAGACACATTCAAGTCAAGTCAAGTCAAGTCAGCTTTATTTATATAGCGCTTTTTACAATACAAATTGTGTCAAAGCAACTTTACAGTATCAAATGGGAAAGTAATATATCAATAATTCAAAAGAAACTTTAAACAATTTTAGTTTGAGGAAATTAATCAATAGTTCCAAATTAATAAATTGTTTGTCCCCAAATTAGTTTTCCCCAATTTAGTTGTTGTCCCCAACTGAGCAAGCCATAGGCGACAGTGGCAAGGAACCAAAACTCCATCTGTGACACTGATGGAGAAAAAAAAACCTTGGGAGAAACCAGGCTCAGTCGGGGGGTCACTTCTCCTCTGACCAATAAACAAGTAGTTTATACTCCCATACAGACCTGTAGAGGTGGTCTATATGTACTGACCCACCATCTGGATACAAACTGGATCAAGGAAAACTGCAGTGGCCAACTGTTCAGGATTCATACTGGATCTGACCTCGGAATAAGCAGGAGACAGACAATATTAGCATAGATTCCATTTTTCTTGCATCAGGTGTTATGGGAAGTGTTCCCGGTTCCGGCTGACCTAATTAATGCAGCCTAACAATCCTTTAACGGATTTGAATATTAGAAATATTTAAATGTGTTAAGTGTATGCCAGGTTAAAGAGATGGGTCTTTAGTCTAGATTTAAACTGACTGAGTGTGTCTACCTCCCGAACAGAATTAGGTAGATTGTTCCATAGTTTTGGTGCTAAGTAAGAAAATGATCTGTCACCCGCAGTTGATTTTGATATTCTGGGTATTATCATTCATAATTATTACAGTGAGGGAAAAAATTATTTGATCTGATTTGAAGAATGAAGATGAAGAAATTACCAGTCTATATGTTAAATGGTAGGTATATTTTAACAGTAGAGAACAGATTAACAACAAAAAAATCCAGAAAAATGCATTTCATAAAAGTTATAAATTGATTTGCATTTTAATGAGTGAAATATGTATTTGATCCCCTATCAATCAGCAAGATTTCTGGCTCCCAGGTATCTTATATATAGGTAACAAGCTGAGATTAGGAGCACTCCCTTTAAGAAAGTGCCTCTATCCCAGTTTGTTAATAGTATAAAAGACACCTGTCCACAGAAGCAATCAATCAGATTCCTAACTTCCCATCCATGGCCAAGACCAAAGAGCTGTCCAGCAGGGCTGTAACGATACGCGATATGAAACCGAAATTGCGACACTCAGATCCACGATCCTGTGTCGCGGTGTGATATGGGAGAATCGCGACACACCCCGTGACTACCTTTCCAATCATGTGACGCCTGCCTGCAAAAGTTGAGCTAGTTGAAGAAGAACTTGAGGAAACATGGCAACCAACCCAGAGATTGCGGACCCTCCCTCCTCATTTAAGTCAGCAGTATGGCAACATTTCGGCTACCCGGTGGAGATAAAGGATGGCAATCGTGTAGTCGACAAGACCCACACAATTTGCCGTAAGTGCTTTAAGAAGCTTCCCCAAGTGACAGGCAACACAACCAACATGCAGATGCATATCCTACGGCACCATCCAGAAATCAATTTAGCTGCAGCACAGAAAACAACCCAGCAGCAGCCTACACTACCTAGTTTCTTCCAAGCAAAATTTCCAGCGAATTCAGATCGAGCACAGAAAATTACAAATGCAATTGCAATTTTTATGGCACTGGATATGCAACCATTTTCGGTTGTCGATAACGAGGGGTTCAAGTATTTACTCAGTGTGCTCGGGCCCCGTTATGTATTACCAAGCCGGGCGCATTTCTCGCAAAATGTGCTACCAAAACTTCAAGAGAAAACGAAGGCTAAAGTGGAGGAAGGGTTGAGTACTGCTGAATCCATCGCAATCACCACAGATGGATGGACGTCCCGTGCCACAGACAGCTACGTGACCATAACCGCACACTATATTACGGGCAATTGGCAAATAGCAAACCACGTCCTCCAAACACGCCCGGTGTATGAGAGCCATACAAGCGACCATTTATCGGGAATACTTAAAGAGGCTGTGATAGATTGGAAGATCAGCAGATCAAACGTCCCCGTTCCCGTGACAACAGACAACGCCAGAAACATTGCCAATGCTGTCGAAGCGGCCGGATTTTCACCGCATATACGATGCTTTGCTCACACTGTTAATCTGGCTGCGCAGAGAGGGATGGGCGTTCACCAGATGTCCCGACTCCTCGGCAGAGTGAGGAAAGTTGTCACGTTTTTTCACCGCAGCACAACAGCTGCAGCTGTGTTGAAGGAGAAACAGGTGATGCTACAGCTGCCCTTACACAAGCTGGTCCAGGATGTGGCTACTAGGTGGAACTCTAGCCACGACATGCTCGAGCGCTACCTTGAGCAGCAGGCTGCTGTTTTCTCGGCATTAACAGACAAGAGTGTCAAGAAGAACATTAAAGACATCGTCACTCTGTCTGATGATGATGTGAAACTAGCTGAGGACGTGGTCCAGGTTCTTAAACCTTTGAAAACTGTGACAACCCTCATGAGCACTGAGCAGATTCCAACTATTTCAATGATCTTGCCATTGAAACACAGAATCCTGGCCTCCATGAAGCACAGTGGCTCTGACTCAACAGTAGTGAAAGACATCAAAGCTGCTATTGCACATGACTTCGAGGACAGATACCCTGATACGGATAGGGCACTAATTCAGTTTCTTCATATGAGCACTGCACTTGACCCCCGATTCAAATCTCTACCTTTCCTTGATGAGACCACCCATGACACAATCTTCAAGAGTCTGACTGAGAGAATTCTGGACGATTGTTCACAGACTGTTCAGGTATTTGATTGTTTTAATATTAATATAATTAAATAAATTTAATTGAAATATTAAATTATAAAATATAATTAAAAAATATAAAAACTTTAAATAAAGTGCTGTGTAAATCAATTAGGCCTATTTATTTAAAGTCAGTATTTAAATATAGTCAGATAATAATAATGCTTAACTTTATTAAATTAGCTTCATTCATCCTGGATTTCATATCCTTCATTGTATCTAACATTATGCTGCAATTATGTTATGGATTCGGTCTTACAGGCCCAAACTTCCAGGGATGAGACAGAGGAGCAATCAGAGATAGCCTCCAGCAGCAGTGACTGTCCTCCTCCAGCAAAAAGAGCACCAATGGCTGAACTGTTTGGAGACATCTTTCCAATTGAACAGGCATCATCATCATCCAAGTCTTTGTCTGAAGTGGTGGATGAGGAGGTGCAGCGTTACAGAGCAGTGCAGAGCCTCTCAGTGGACTCAAATCCACTTGTGTGGTGGAAGGACAACCAGAATCAGTTCCCCTATTTAGCCAAGTTGGCTAAAAGTTACCTTGGAATCCCAGCCACATCTGTCCCCAGTGAGAGAGTATTTTCTACTGCAGGTGACATTGTCACAGCACAGAGAGCAAGCCTCTCACCAGACAATGTTGACATGATGGTGTTTCTGAAGAAGAATTTTCAACTCCCTTAAATCAGACGAGTTTGGTTTTCTTAAGAGAAATAAGTTGTTTATTTGTTTAATGTTTACTTGATTTGTGGTTTGCAGCACAGGCAGTAAGCCTCAGTTACCTCAGTGTGAAACAGTAGCCATTTAATTTACTTTGTAAATGTAAGAGAACTTGATTGAAGAAGAATTTTCAACATGCTCGAATCATCTCCACAATGGAGTTTAGTTCTGTTTGTTTTTCAACAGTATTTTGTTACAAAGAAAACAGAAGTGTTATAGCTTTGGCTATTTATTTATTTTATATATGGCTATTTATATTGTTAATAATTTGCATATTTAATCTTGTTCTTTGGTGTTCAGTTTATAAAGATTTTTCAAATGTTATTTAATAAAAAATATTGTTTTAAAAATCGTTTTTTTCTCCCACCCCCCACAAAAAAAAATCGTGATACGAACCGAATCGTGGGTCAAAAATCGTGATACGAACCGAATCGTGGGTTTGGTGTATCGTTACAGCCTTACTGTCCAGGGATGTCAGGGACAATATTGTAAACCTACACAAGACTGGAATAGGCTACAAGACTATCGCCTAGCAGCTTGGTGAGAAGGTGACAACAGTTGGTGCGATTATTTACAAATGTAAGAAACAAAATAACTGTCAATCTGCCTCGGTCTGGGGCTCCATGCAAAATCTCACCTCGTGGAGTTACGATGATCATGAGAACGGTGAGGAATCAGCCTAGAACTACACGAGAGGATTTTGTCAATGAGCTGAATGATTCGGAGGAGAAATGGGTAAAAGTTTTATGCTCAGATGACACCAAAATCGAGCTCTTTGGCATCAACACAACTTTCTAAGATGTGTGCAAATCTTTGTGGCCAACTACAAAAAACGTCTGACCTCTGTGATTGCCAACAAGGGTTTTGCAATTGAGTACTAAGTCATGTTTTGCAAAGGGGTCAAATACTTATTTCAGTCATTAAAATGCAAATCAAAAAATGTTTTTTCTGTCTCTCTCTGTTCAAACAAATCTTCCATTAAAATTATAGACTGATCATTTGTTTGTCAGTGGGCAAATGTACAAAATCAGAAGGGGATCAAATCATCATTTTCCTCACTGCATATCAGCCGGTGCACTGTAGCAAGCTTTTTTTCTGTGTACTGTAAGGTAAAGCTTTAATTTGACAATATTACAAAGTACAATTTTTGTGTTAAGAAACACACAGGTACAGGTAAGTCACCTTTTATTTCATTAATATTATATTATGTGCAAGTACAAATGTACTTTCAACATCTGAAATACACTACAAGAGCATATTTAATACGACTAAGTGCACTTCTTTTTCACAAGGGAACACATTGCCTAATCTAAATGGCTGTCTTTGTGCTGTCATCTCTTTTTAGTATGATGTGCCAGTTCGGTGTGGTGGAGAGTAAAAGTGCAACATTCCCTGCAAAAGAAAAGGCTCGACACCTACTGGACGACAGCTTCTTGGAGTCTCACAGTCCTGTCAGAAACCACACACATGATTCAGTATTTACCAACGGCATCTCACTTGGTACTGTAGTTTATTTCTATTGTACACATTCTCATATCTCTGTCTTTATCCCACTAAAACAAGGTTATCTGTGTCCTAATTTAATGGTGTTCATCGCCATAAAATATGACTGCTGTGGTGAAATTGTGTTTGTATTTGCGATTTTTCACCACTAGATGGCAGTAGTGTTCAAGCTTTTGTTACTGCCTTTTGCAAATTCCACATTGATTTATTTCTAAATAGACTTGACATCTTCACCATGGGATATTTCTGGTACCATTTTTCATTCATTTATTTTGAGAGGAAGGAAATGATTTTGTTTTGTCCTGACCTTCATATTGTTCTCTGTCTGTCTGCAGGCAGTAGAGAGAGCTCTTTTAGTGATGAATTATCAAGTACTGTTGAGAGGTAAGGCAAATTATACATCATTTATCATATATTAGAATAGAAAATTAATTGAATTTAGTGTTTTTCTGTTCTGCTTTTAGGTATATATGTATATATTTATACTTTTTTCTTAGTTCTAGCTATGTTCAGAATCTCAGCTGTCAGCATTTTTATTTTTGTCAACATTTATTATTTATTTGTGACACATTCCTCTTCCTGACCATTTTCAGAGGCCGTATGTACGCGACACTTGGTCCAAACTGGCGAGTCCCAATATGTAACTCTCCCAGAAGTAGAAGTTATATTTATAGGTAAGAATATAACAGTTACCTGTGTGTCCATAAAGTGCATAATTGAAGTTAATGTGGTTGTCTTTAAAAAATTATTAATAATAATTAAATAATGGTACAATTATTTATTTTCCGATCTTGATCTTCCTATCTTTGTTTCCTTATTGATTTGCTGTACATATTCTCATTACATTCTTGAGTTGTTCTGTTGTGGGATGTACTGATCTCCATGTTAGATATGACCTGAGGAAAAAAATGATTTTTACTTCCTCATCAGTACCCCAGGGGCAGTTTCCAGCTATGAATGCAGTTCTCTGAGCAGTATAACAATTGAAGGGCCCCTGCGAAGAAAGACACTAATGAAGGAGGGGAAAAAACCCACTGTAAGTGTGCAGTCAAATATGTATTTGAAATGCTATATATATATAAATATTTTTAAATCCTGGCTGTCAAGTTAAACTACAGTCTCTGACTTACTCTGCCTTGGAAGTTTAACGTACCATTTAGGTTTTTTTTTCTTTATTCCATGGCGAAAATCTAGAATTAACATCTTACAAAAAGGCACTTTCAGCAAAATGTTTCATGCTGGTACATCTTCATTTTCAGAATATGCTTGGGTACACTGTCCTGCCATTTGTCTGTTTTTTTTTTTGATATGCTAGACCTACACACCTTACTACTTTGATTCAGCAAGGGTGCATTAAATGTATCAAAAGTGACAGATTTATATATTAAGATAAGATAATTACATAAAATAATAATATTTAAAAAATATATAATCAAAAACAACAGTTAAAAATAGAACTGTTATTATATAAATATTACAAATGACTTCTTTCAAGAACAATAAAAATCTTATCTAAATCCATTATAATTGCAGAATTGTCATCTTTAAAATGTCTTAAAATGTTTTAACTGAATATGTAATCAATCTTGCCAATTTTTTTTGCATGTCTGAAACCATTTGTACTGCTGTCAGGTCTTCAATGTTTGAGGTCTAAATTTCAACGTGACCGCCCTGGTTGATAGTAAATCAGTAAAGAAATAAATATAGATATACAGTCCATAAAATAGTCATGTATGTTTGACGTCTTCAAGAGGAGCACTTAGTCTGTCTCTTAAACTGATCTGCACTCTTATTTTTTCCACATCAGCTCTCATCCTGGAAGCGCTACTGGATTGTCCTGTCTGGCTCCATTCTCATCTATTTTGGTTCTAAAGCTCTAAGAGCAAATGAGCGAAGGCATGTAAGTGAAGAATTATCCTATGCAAACTCCTCACCTTTCTGTGAAAACTCACCTTTTTGAGATCAAAATAAGTCACCTTAAGATTTGTGTAGATCTGATGAGAAAGAGTTTTGGGAGCAGGGGTTGTACCAATTCGATAAATCGATAATTTTGACCCATACAATGTGTTTTTGGGTTTTGCTACAAATATACTTGTGCTACCTAAGACTGGTTTTGTGGTCAGGGGCGTAGCCATCATTTAAAAAGTGGGGGGGACAGAATGTCTAGTGTTGTACCTATTTTTTTCAGTTAACCCTTGTTTAATTGACAGGTTTTATTTTTAATGATACATTTGTGTTTAATATGCTTTATGATTATATTATATATAATTATAAAACAGAAGGAAAGAAAGAGAAAGAGAGAGAAAGAAAGAAAGGTACTAATGTGCACCTTTTTAAGTATAAGGTACAAAGATAGTCCTTATAATGGTATATTGTTTACATCTTTCAAATTGTAATTTGTGTATGTTGTATGTACAGTACATGACACAGTAATGGATACTTGCACTGTTCTCACCTGTAAAGTTTCTTTTTCTTGTGTGTCATCACACTGATTCTGCCCTGTCAAACCTTAATTTTCATTCAACACACAAAAACATAAAATTAGCGCAATAATAAAAAAAGCACCTTATAAAATCGTTCCTATATCAGATCTATCATATCTATATACTGAAACCTCAAAATGTCATGAACTTACTGTCCAATGAAAAAGTGCGGGGGATGAATTTACTTTTATAAAAAGTGGGGGGGACACGTCCCCCGCGTCCCCCCCATAATCTACGCCCCTGTTTGTGGTCCAGGGTCACATACTGTATATTTAGCAGCTTTTAAAGTTAAAGATAAAACTTAAAACACTCTTTTTGATGTGTCCTTTTTAAGGCAATGTTTAAAATATGTAGTTTTTAAATTAAATCAAAAAATATTTTTAAATATTTAATGCTTTATTACTTCAGTACAGTTTTATTACTCATTTTATAATTGTCATCTTAAAAGTCTTTTTTTTTTCAGTAGGATTTTTGTCATTTTTTTTCATGTCATCTCAATTAATGAAAAGTGAATCTTTTCACTTTTAGATCATTTAGATTTAGATTTAGATCAGCCACTGAACTGCGGTCCTCGGGGCCCACTGCTCTGCACATTTTGTATGTTTCTAAATCTGACACACGCAGTTCAGTTCATTGATCTTTCTCCTAACAAGCTTATGATCTGAATCAAGTGTGTTAAAAGAGGGAGACATACAATATGTGCAGAGCAGTGGGCCCGAGGACTGGAGTTGAGAACCACTGATTTAGATAATTTATGCAGTTAAAGAAACTTTGTGGCTTAACCTCTTTGTAATTGTGGCTTTTTGTCTCAAGTATAAATCCAGGCCATGTAAAAAGATCACACTCACAGGTTGGATTGTGGTTCTGCCAGACAACCCTGAACATCCAAACATTTTCCAGCTTACTGATCCTGAAAGAGGTACTGTTATTCATCAGTCTACAACTCATGCAAAAAAATATGATGCATGTGACTTGAAATATAATTCTTCAAAAATATAAAGAGTTTCATGCTATGATAGACTAGCTACAAAACAATATATAGGGCTATTTTTTTATTCATTTGCTTTATACAAAAAAATTTTTTATTTATTTTATTTTCACATATTTGTTTACAGAGGCAACTTACATTATTAAAGTGTCTGTAAATGTATCACAGTTTGCCAAAAGGTCTTTTTAGACCTGTAAACCCTTGACAGAATATTAAAAAAGTCACTCTAAAAACAAAAACAGGGCATCTTTCATGGTCTGTGTATATTTGCGTCCATTTGTTTTTCGTTTTTTAACCATGATGAAAAAAATGAAAAAAAGAAGAGTTATTGTATTTTTAAATGCTATGCTGAAAACCAAAATTGAAATTAGAACCGTACACACAAAATGTTGCCCAAAAAAGTAAAATATTGACTTCTTTTCAGATTTTTGTTGATGATTTTTTGCACTTTTAATGAACATTTGAATGCTTCTTCCACACGTTCAGTTGAGAACTGTCTTTAGAACAATGCAGAGACTTAATACAAATATGATATTTAAAATAGTAATGGCAGAATCCTGGGAAATTAATCATCATGAAAATATATATACATATTATATAAACGAGTTACTGTGAATTTCATCCCTCCCCTCCTTGCTGAACGTGATCGTTTAAGAAAGCAAAAGTAAATCCGGAAAACAGTATCCATTATGGCATGTAGGCATTTTTATATTTATGTATACAATAATAATCTTTTACATGGTAATCCTGCTGCGTATCCCTGTGTGTATCAGCAGCTAACTGCTGAGGGCTTGGAATATCAACACACGCTTTACGTACATATCCAATGTCCAGTCTTCATGTCGATTTCAGTCTTAGTTTACTTTATTAAACATAATGGAAATGCATACTTACAATGGTGGACACCTTAGCTTCCTGAAGTGTGGAAAAACTGGATGCGTTCCGTGCCCTTGTTTTCATTATAATGTACTGATTCAAATTAGTAATCAATAATAATTATTATTTTACCACTCTGCACGCCTCCTCTGACATGCTCTTGGTATGAACAGGCAGCATCTGGGGCGATGAGACGGAGTGGGCGCATCAGGCGCAATCATCAAACATATTTCAAAGGAAGCCACTGTCAGGCCCGGATTGGCTAATCGGGAGCACCGGGAGAATTCCCGGTGGACCGGTCTGTTTTTTTTTTTATTTGGCCGTGAGGGCCGGTACTATCATGCCACTAGGGTTGAAATATGGATGCCCCTATTTAAGGCATCAAAGAAGCATCCCGTATGAAAGCCGTAACACAGTTTGTCCCGTATTCGCAGTCATACGCCATATGACCACCAGCCCATATGAATAAACAGATTAGCAATTGATAATTATTCATTTCTTTTGTGCAAATTATTGTGTTATTTGTGAATGTAGGCGTTTGAGGATGGCATTAAGACTAAGCAGAATCCTCTGCCCGCTGCACTTCACAGCGAGCGGGGCTCCCGTTAACAGCAGTTCCCTTCATCGTCCACGTTTTGATTTTGATTTTGGCAAATCAGTTTGGGCGAATGCAACTTGATCATGAGTTCAGTATTTAGCAAGGCAGGAAAACATTCAATCTACCTAAGGGAAGACCTCTTTCACTACTGTAAGTTAATGCTGTTAAAGGGGGGGTACAATGGTGTTTCGTATATTCAGAGTTGTTTACAGTGTTAAAGAGTTGGATTCTCATGCTAAACATGGCAAAGTTTAAAAAAATAATTTGGACAAATGACAGAGAATTTCTTTGCCGAAAATCTTACTTTCGGGTTGGTACAAGTTTCGGCTGTTTTTTTTCCGATCGTGGCATTAATGACGTATTCGGTGGTGGAACTCCTTATATGAGCATTTCTCCCTGAAAAGCGTGCCAGCGGCGCCCACAATCACGTCGGCTAGACAGTGAGAAAGACAGCGTGCACATCAACGTGTTTCATTCGGCTTCACTGCTGCAAGGGATTCACTCGGGAAGAATGTCTCTGAAGAAGTGTGGTTTTGGTTGTAAGGCAAAGATAACTTTGCTCAGCTTCCCAAAGAACCCAGCGTTATGTGAACAGTGGATGCAGTTCCTTTTTCCGGGGCAGCAATGGAGTTTAGCAAGTGTGTGTTTGTTGATGAATGTTTCATATACGAGGACCAGTTTGATGTTGGATTTGCACATTGTTTGATACTGAAAGATGGAGCGGTCCCAGCTATAAAAGATCCCGGTAATGATTCACAACTGCAGATGGTAAGTGAAACGGCATCAAATATCTGGTTTTTGGCAATCCTAACTCAAGTGATTGTCGGACTTAGCTCCGCCCACGGCGCGCCTCCAGAAGTTTGGCTTTTTCCGGAGAAAATCGGAAAGCTGTATTTTTCTTTTACAAATATAATAAAACTAAAGACTTTTTGGAGATATTAAGGATACATTACTACTCTATAGGTACTCAGGATTAACATGAGATTAGGTGAAACTGTGTATGTTATGTACCCTTTAAATAGAGGGGAAAATAGCCTTCATTAAAAAAAATAAATAAATTGTAGCGCATTCTTAAACTTAGACCTCATTATATTGAAGTAGATATCCAAGCACCAGAAGCAGCCCACACTCTCTTAAAGTTTTCTTTAATTGAAAAATATGCATTTTCATTCATAAGCTATATGGTTGCAATAATAGCCAATTTTGGTTCAAAAATCGAAGTGTTTAGCAAAATATTATTATTACAAAAATATGTTTCATAAACATTCAGTTGTTAAGAAAATGTGATTATATCTGGTAGCTCCTTAATGTCTTGGTTACGTATGGTAACCCTCGTTCCCTGATGGAGGGAACGGAGACGTTGTGTCGAAGTGACGACTAGGGGTCGCTCTTGAGAGCCCGAATACCTCTGACAGCTTTGAGAAAAGGCCAATGAGAATTGGTATGCAGTATTTGCATAGCCCACTCCGCCCCGGAGATCCGGGCATAAGAGGGGGGGGCTAGGCAATACTCATTGTTCTGATCTGAGGAGCTGAAACACCCGGCTACACTCAGAGGCGGTCCGAGGTTGTGGCAAGGGGGACACAATGTCTCCGTTCCCTCCATCAGGGAACGAGGGTTACCATACGTAACCAAGACGTTCCCCGTCTGTCGCTCACGTTCGACGTTGTGTCGAAGTGACACAACGTCCCGGAGAGGGGCAAGGGCTGCTTCTGCGACTTTCGTAAAGACGCGGGGAGACAGGGAGAGCCCAAATGGAAGGACTTTGTACTGAAATGCTCGACCTTCGAAGGCAAACCGCAGGAAGGGCCTGTGTCTTGGAAGAATCGAGACATGAAAGTACGCGTCTTTCAGGTCTATCGCCACAAACCAATCCTGGAATCTGATACAAGTGAGAATGCGTTTGAGCGTTAGCATTCTGAAGGGGAGCTTGTGAAGGGCCCGATTCAGAATCCTCAGATCCAGGATTGGTCTTAAACCGCCACCTTTCTTGGGTACAGTGAAGTAGGGGCTGTAGAACCCTTTCTTCATGTCGGCCGAGGGGACCGGCTCTATCTCCGCCCAAAGAACCGCAGCATTCTCGGAAGGACGCAGTCACATAGATTTTTTCGCCCAGAGAAGAAAATTGCTCTTTTATTGACCATGTGGTGGCCGTCTGCCGTGAGGCAGACAGCCGGGGTGGAGCCGAAACCCACACTCGTCCCCTCGCCGGAGGCTGCTGCTTCGGAGGCTACTGCTTCGGGGGTGCGGGCCCGGGGGCCGGCGCCCGACGAGGCAAGATGTGTTTGATAGCCCCCGTCTGTTTCTTCACTGCGGAGAACTGCTGCGCAAATTCCTCGACAGTGTCGCCAAAGAGACCAGCCTGAGAAATGGGGGCGTCAAGAAAGCGAACCTTCTCAGCGTCCTTCATTTCCGCCAGATTCAGCCAAAGGTGGTGCTCCTGGCAAAGATCGCACACTCCACGGTGGGAACCTCCATATACCCCCTCGCTGGACCTCCATCGAGGGTGGTGAGAGAGGAAGAACCGCTAAGACGCGTTCTGGCTGAAAAAGGAGCCTTCCACGACTTAGTCATTTCCTCATGCACTTCCGGGAAGAAAGGAACTGTGGTAGAACGCAGCCCAGAACCACGGTCGTTACCCAGATACCAATCATCCAGCCGTGAGCGCTCAGGACGGGGCGGAGACTTGGCCGCCCGTTCAAGCATGGCCGCCCGTTCTCATTGGCCTTTTCTCAAAGCTGTCAGAGGTATTCGGGCGTCATTTCCGCGTCTGCCACTGACTGAGAACCCGCCCCCGCAGCGGGTGCCTCAGACAGCGCGTCTGCTTCAGATGGCTGCCCACTCTCCGATGCTGCAGACACTTCTTCCTCCACAGCAGGAGCCCCGAATAACCAATCCAACCCGTACTGAGACGAGTTTTCAAAGTCATCCGAAAATTCGACCGGCAGACACACAGAGTGTGAGGGACGCGGGGATTTACCCGGCGAAACGCTCGCGCTCTCTCGCTCTTCATCAACACGCGCCGCGGCAGCCTCGTACCCGGAAGTAGAAGGACGAGCCGCGGGAGTGGTTGATGCGAGCCGTGGCCTTTTAGTAAAGAACGCGACTCGTGAACGAAGTGTGCTGAGGGGCATGTCCTCGCAAGCAGGACATCCGCCCTCGCCGAACGCTGCTTCAGCATGGTCACGACCCAAACACTGAAGACAGAGCTCGTGCCGATCGTTTTGGGAGAGAAAGAAGCCGCAACCAGAAGGACACGGAAGGAAAGGCATAGTAAACACACAAACCCACCGTGTCTGCACTCTTTTAGAGAAATTTGCTCTTTTAGATTTTATTAAGAGGAAATCTGCTCTTCAAAATTCGCCGTCGAAGCACCCAGGGGACTCTCACTGCTACTGCGTTCGAGAAGGAAGAGACCGCTGCCCGTGCCGTAGATCCAACGACGAGAGAGGTGAGTAACGCTGCTTCTCAATGAAGAGATGCTGCATTCGGCTCCGAAGAAACAGAACAATGAGTATTGCCTAGCCCCCCCCTCTTATGCCCGGATCTCCGGGGTGGAGTGGGCTATGCAAATACTGCATACCAATTCTCATTGGCCTTTTCTCAAAGCTGTCAGAGGTATTCGGGCTCTCAAGAGCGACCCCTAGTCGTCACTTCGACACAACGTCGAACGTGAACGACAGACGGGTAACTAGGTAGACATACATTATGGTATACAGTACAAATATTTTGTTGGATATATGCAAGCCAAAAATAATAGATTAAGAAATGGATAAGAGAAAGGCTGTAGAAAAATACATTAAATACAAGGCTGTTGAGAACAGTGCACTATTGCAGACTTATATAACCTACTGAAGTTTTAATTACATTAATGTAATAGCTATAGTCAGTTGTAAACTAACGTGGGCCAGTCTAAGGCATGGATCTCCAGAGGTGAAAATGAGTCCCACTCTGGCCCTGATCACTGTCTTTACTTGGTGTTTTTAGAGAATATTTGCATTTATTCACATGCGATAGAATATGTGGTGTACTGTCATGATTTTGGCTAACGCAGAGCGCTACTGAATAATGATGCGCATCACTGGATTTAGAAGTGGGTATAGGCCCAAGCAAAGGCAACTGATAAGAAGTGGGTTTGCGTCATATGCCTGCATATACCCTGCACTACACCACTGGAAATACACTCACCGGCCACTTTATTAGGTACACCTGTCCAACTACTCGTTAACGCAAATTTCTAATCAGCCAATCACATGGCAGCAACTCAATGCATTTAGGCATGTAGACATGGTCAAGACAATCTGCTGCAGTTCAAACCGAGCATCAGAATGGGGAAGAAAGGTGATTTAAGTGACTTTGAACGTGGCATGGTTGTTGGTGCCAGACGGGCTGGTCTGAGTATTTCAAAAACTGCTGATCTACTGGGATTTTCACGCACAACCATCTCTAGGGTTTACAGAGAATGGTCCGAAAAAGAGAAAATATCCAGTGAGCAGCAGTTCTGTGGGCGCAAATGCCTTGTTGATGTCAGAGGAGAATGGCCAGATAGGTTCGAGCTGATAGAAAGGCAACAGTAACTCAAATAACCACTCGTTACAACCGAGGTATGCAGAAGAGCATCTCTGAACGCACAACACGTCGAACCTTGAGGCGGATGGGCTACAGCAGCAGAAGACCACACCGGGTGCCAATCCTGTGCGCTAAGAACAGGAAACTGAGGCTACAATTCGCACAGGCTCACCAAAATTGGACAATAGAAGA
Source organism: Cirrhinus molitorella (assembly GCA_033026305.1). Classification (NCBI taxonomy): domain Eukaryota; kingdom Metazoa; phylum Chordata; class Actinopteri; order Cypriniformes; family Cyprinidae; genus Cirrhinus; species Cirrhinus molitorella. The sequence goes on along the minus strand of CM065125.1, from coordinate 18,572,752 downwards.
TTGGAAAAATGTTGCCTGGTCTGATGAGTCTCGATTTCTGCTGCTACCCATGGTAGGGTCAGAATTTGGCGCCAGCAACATGAAAGCATGGATCCATCCTGCCTTGTATCAACGGTTCAGGCTGGTGGTGGTGGTGTAATGGTGTGGGGGATATTTTCCAGGCACACTTTGGGCCCATTAGTACCAATTGAGCATCGCGTCAACGCCACAGCCTACCTGAGTATTGTTGCTGACCATGTCCATCCCTTTATGACCACAGTGTACCCATCTTCTGATGGCTACTTCCAGCAGGATAACGCGCCATGTCATAAAGCGCGAATCATCTCAGACTGGTTTCTTGAACATGACAATGAGTTCACTGTACTCAAATGGCCTCCACAGTCACCAGATCTCAATCCAATAGAGCACCTTTGGGATGTGCAGCCGACAAATCTGCAGCAACTGCGTGATGCTATCATGTCAATATGGACCAAAATCTCTGAGGAATGTTTCCAGTACCTTGTTGAATCTATGCCACGACGGATTAAGGCAGTTCTGAAGGCAAAAGGGGGTCCAACCCGGTACTAGTAAGGTGTATCTAATAAAGTGGCCGGTGAGTGTATGTAATGAGTATTTCATAGGCTACATGTTTTTAAGATTAAGATCATAAAAATATCGAAGCTAAAGACTTTCATAAAGCAGTTATGGTAGCCACGTCAGTAGGGCTTCTGTGTAGAGATGCTAAAAAAGGTAGAAATTAAATTTAGCACTTATATACACAATTTTTTTTTTAGATTTTTATTTTTTATAAAATTTGTATGATTTTTAATGAAAAACGAATTTGAGTAATGAAAATTAGTTTGTGTCTGCTTATTCTGTTCATCAGTGTTTGAACCATTAAAGAAGAAACCGCATTTTCCGTATTTTATTTCTGGGTTAAAAAACAAAAAAGGAATGGACGCAAAAGTACACGGACCTTTCACCCATGTACACACCCACACCTAATTGTGGGGTTATGGTAATTTAAAACTCTTCAACTGTTTACAGCTCTTCCCATGGCACTCCCCATGGCACTCCCCAACTGAACAGAAAAGAACTTGAACTTTAGCATTGTAATTGTTTTAACATTAAAATACTTGACCCGCTACATAGATTTGATTCAACAAATGCCTTTTTGGCTTTATAAATGGTGGATTTCCTTTGTCACACAACTCAGTTTGAATAAAGCCATAATGATTTTCTTCTGTGCTTTAGGTAATGTTTACAAGTTCCAGACTGGATCACGTTTCTCTGCGATTATCTGGCACAGACATTTAGCCGAGGCGTGCAGGAGTACAAGACCACAGGTACGTGTGATATTCTCAAATAACATAAATGTGTGTAATCAACAGGAATATGCATGAATGTCACATTGTTTTCCACAGATACCAGCAAACCTCATGTCCTTTGAATAGCTGCTCTTTGGAAAGTGGAAAACAAATGAAGGAAATAAACCTAATGGAGAAAGACATTGCAGAAGAGGGGGATGACATGCTGGACCTAACTGAGTAGGAAACGTGGCAGCTGTATCTGTTGAAAAAAATCTAAAATTCATTCAGACATTGTAGACAGCTTTACTGAATGAGGACTGTGTCTTGAATTTAGTGGTAACACTTTACAATAAGGTTCAATTTGTTAACATGAGTTAAGGTTCACTCAAAAACGAAAATATACCCACATTCAGATCATCCAAGATGTACAGTAGATTAGTTACCAATAGATCATCTGTAGTGAATGGGTGCCGCTTCTGGCCAAAATACCAGTCCATAATCCATAATAACACTTCCTTCATTAAAAAGGCCATGTTTAAAACTGTTTTCGCTTGTAAACATTGCTTGATCTAAGCATATTTCTTTCAGATTCAGACTTTTTTTTACTGGGGAAAGCAGTATCATGGATAGAGGACTCATATTTCAGCTGGAAGCAAGTTTGAAGTACAGCCATTTGTAATGTTTGTTTATAAATATACTACTGTTAATACTATACTTGGCCCATACATTAATGTTAATTTATACAATGATTTATAACTGATGTTAACAAATTAAAAAACTTATTGTTAGTTTTACCTGACTGTCCTAAAGGTAAATGTGAAATATGTTGTAAATGACTTGTATAAATTAACATTGTCCAATAGATGTGTTCATGTGATTAAGTGCCAAAGTTACAAACTTTGTATTGTTAAATCTCCTAGAATTATGTTCAGTTCATGTTAGATGTTAGAGAGCAAAAGTAAAAGCATTATACCCCTGGGCAACAAGTGTGGGAACATAACCGGATTCCAATGTTCATACAACATATACAACAGGGTGAACGTGATTTCACCAAGTACAACTAGTTCCTGAAACAAGATTACTATCAACCAATCAGAATTAAAAGATAACTTTTCAGGAAATGTCAGTTTTAGGTGCTTCTACGCCCTTGTTAATCAGCTATCATTTCCCTCTGATTTTATGAATAAATTATGAATAGAGTTAGGTTTAGGGGTAGGGATTGGGTCAAGTCTATATGTTTGGACAGTAATGTTGATCCAGGAACAAAAGATGTTGATCCAGGAACATGTCTTACTTGGCAAAATCACGGCGACCGACGAGACGGCACTTCATAAGAGGAGCCAAAAAAACAAAAGATGCACTTTCATTCTAAAAAATGCTGGGTTAAAAACAACAATTTCTGCGTTATTTGGCAACCCAGCACTGGGTAAATAATATTGGACAGAACGCATGCTGAGTTATTTTAACCCAGCTTGGGTACTGACACCAGATATAATTGTATTTTTTTACTAGTGGGTGCAGGACACTGTAATTAATTTATGTAAGTGAAGATAGCAAAATAAAGTAAACTGTAACATTACACCCAAAAAGATTCTTCACAGTAAAATTGATAAAAAAAAATAAAATAAAATTAGGACCTAAAATTATTGACACTTTGACCTGACCATGTTTTGCTTATGTGTTGTTTTTTTTATTGCTAATGCGGCCATTTTACACCACAGACTGAACAAAATTAAGCATTGCTTGGTATTTGGTCAACAAAGTATTGATAGTTGTGTATATACTGTCATACTAACAAAATATATCTCAATTCAATGTGAGGGCATTCATCATTTGTATTAACAGTAAAAACGACCAAGCAGCTGAGTTACAGAAAAACTACACAGCACCTTGGTAAAAAAAAATATTAAAAATAGCCTAACTATTGACCCAACAAGCTGAACCCAGCATTTTTTTTAGAGTGTAGAGACATCACAATGGTCACATTCTCGTACAACACCACATTTATAACAAAGGCATATAAAGGGAATTTTGTTACATAAAGGGAAATTAAATGGCAAATGTAGAACATTAAAATTGTAATGCCACACGGGTATCAAGAAATAATAAGTGCCAATATTAACGTGGTGTATAGGTCAACTGAAAGATCTGTAGCGTATTTACTTATGAACAAAATATGAGTGATTGTCTGATTGTTTGTCTTGACATCATAAAGTGGGCAGGACCCAAAAGATATATAATTATGGATGCGGATTGGGTTTTTATAGAAATATTGTTGTAAAATGTACATTTAAATTAAGTTCCTTGAGAATGTGAAGGGAAGCAACTGTCTTCTGGTCATGTATTCTTAGGTGAAACAACGTTTTAGTGGATGTTCAGTATTCACATCTAATACTTCAGTGTGTTATTTTTTGTTATTATGTCTTTATTTATTGAAATGAAATACATCTCAAAAGGCCTGTATAAATTGTAAAGTACACTGCAGGATGTAGTATTTTGCACAAAAAAAAAAATCACAAATTTTTATAAGGTGTGGGAATGAGACTTCTTCCCCGAAGGTGATATTAAGGCACTAAATGTGAAGTGTAGAATGCTTTGTATATTGCAAATTGCAAATGGAGATCACACTTTGTTTGATATTCTGTAAGTTCTCCGGAACATGCATGGATGTTTTGGACTAACAGGTTTTTTGTGTCACTTCAATATCAGTATACACACTTTCGAGGCATGGCTCCAGGAGTAAGCTGTGAATCTGTTATCATTAAACAATTGGATCAGGCTTTAAATCTTTACACAATATCATTGGCTAACTGCAAGAACCACTTAAAAGAAGACTACAACATGTGGTGAAGATGATAGATTGAATGCTGCTGCTCACAGGTTTTGTTCGATTTTGTGTCATGTAAGCAACCATTTTAGCTGTGGTTAGATAACACATCTGCATTTACGTTATCAGCAAGTATTACTAGGTGGTAGCTACCTCTTTTTTTTTTTCTTTTTTTTTTATGGTTACCATACCATCTGGAAGTTCACTGTATATTTCTGTTTTCTGCTAATGACTGGGTTTGGATGTTCTGTTCGGTTCTCACAATGTGATGTCACTAAATCTTTATATGGTCTAAAATGAGCCTAGACCTTTTACTAACTCAATACTTTTGTGTTTGGTGTTTTGTCTTTATGGAAATATATGCCTAATGGAAAAAAAAAATCGATATGGTTTGACTTACTTCACACTTACATGCTACATGACATAATCCTGTAATATCTAATATTGTTTGAGGATGCTCTTATGTAAGATATCAGGTTTTTTTTTTTTTCTTTCTGCATGTGGTTGTCATATAGCTTTGTTATTTACTTCAAAGTTCCTGTGATTTTTTTTTTCCTTCGTCTCAGGGCAGTTTTGTCTGTAAATATTTTTATTTACTTTCTTACTGTATTTAACCCATTATGACAAAATCTGTTTAATTCAAGATCATCTCAGAAAATGTAGATTTTTTTTAACAAGAAAAAATATGCTTAGTTCCCTACTACATAATATGTGAAAAACAGTATGTTACATGTATTATTGTCTGACAGAAGTATCCTGATGACTTTTACTGTGACTGGCAAGATTCTCAAGTGCATAGTGTACTCTTTTCTATCCCATGATGCCACAGAAGAGAATTTGGAAGAGAAGAGATACAACTGACACTGTAGGTAACTTGATAATATCAACATGGTGAATGTATGTCTGGATTACATTCATACCACAGCTACTTTGAGGATGCTAAGACTGGTCAGACATCAACTTCCACTGATGTTTTCAATCCACAGTGTTCCAGAAGATGATTTGGGGTGTAGGGTTTTTAACTACACACTTTGACTCTGGTTGAGTTAAATGTTTTTACCCAACATGCTGAGTTGTTTTATTTAAGTCAACTTTTGTTGACTTAAAATGGGCTGGAGATTAAAAATCACACAGAGAATTATAGAGGCAACAGCAATAATCAAAAGATGAGCATTTATTATTAAGAACACTCATGGGTAAAAATATAGAAAAATAGAATGTATTTGGATGAATACAGCTACAATATTACATCTAAATTCGTTTAAAGAGCATTTTAAAAATAAAAACTGGAACATTTAAAAGTAGCATTTTAATGTAAGTGTTCTGTTTTCTGTAATCACTTTTCACTGTAATAGTGATAATTCTCGTGCTGGTGTGTCGGCGAAACCTAAGCCAGTGATAGGTTGCTGTTCGCCGGGGGAACTATGAACCTCAGACTGCCGCCTCACATTTCACTCATAGCTGAACGATGTCATGACTGACTCCACAGTAAAGACTTTATAAAATAAATAAAATGTATAAAAACCTTTTGTTTCCCTTAAGAAGTGCTCAAATCGGGGATAAATCTCTCCCATGCTCTGACTGTAACTGAGCAGGGTGTAGTTGCTTAGGTTGGAAATGAACATTTATGTTTTTTTTTCAATTGCTAACATACTTTTGTCCAATCTGTAGTTACATTTTCAAAACTTTAAACACAATTAGCACAACATCCGTCTGTTGTGACCATACCATTAACACAATTTGTGTTGTTTTCACACAATATGCAGTCAATTACCATGTTTCCAAAATGCAAACATTTTCTTTTCGTACAAGCTTACCCAAAACCAAAATCATGGGTCTTTTTAGTCTTAGCAAATGTTTAAACAGCATGTCAGAAATAAAGACCTAATGCTCCGAACCTTAAATACAGTATAAAACCTCTATTTCTGCAACAACTGCAACTCAAAATAATTGAAACTATCTAAATATAAATTATTGTAACAACTGATAAGCATATTTCAGTAACATATCAATGAAATATTTAGAAATAGCTAATTTCAGTCTCACTTGGAGGAATAGTCAGGTGTTGAAGCTATTTTCATTACATGAACAGAATAAAAAAGACCTCTTTAAATTTGTTTTGTGGATTCAGAACAAAAAAAAAAGAGAGAAAAAAATGCCTGGCAGAGGGAGAGAAATAGTTGTAGGAGGTAGAGTAGTAGTTGGATTAGAAAAAAGGAGAGAAAGATGTAGGAGAGAGGAGTAAGAATGTGTGTTGGACTGTGCATTTTTATGTTTGATTTTAAGGCCCCTTACACATGTGAAATCTATGAAAGCTTATTTCTGCCACGGAATACAAAGGGTACAGGGTAATTGTGACTTTTTTATCTCACAATTCTGATAAAGTCTGAACTGCAAGATGTAAACTCACAATTCCAAGAATCAAAGTCCGAATTCTGAGATAAATAGGTCACAGTTACCCTTTACCCTTTATATTCTGTGGCAAAATTGTAACCAAAGACCATGTATGTTGGAATTTTTGTTGATCACTGGCATTAGCTACCATGGGGGCACCATCCATATCCAACCCCTACCCATTGGAAAGTAATTTGAAGGTTCCACCTGAACTTCTGCATAGGTTACCCTATTTTTTCTATTGTACATTCTGTAAAGTAATGACTCAATTCATTTTACATAGTATGTTGCCAAGAAAGAACAAATTCAACACCTTAAAATGTAAAATGGGTTTCAGTTGAAGGTGTAGGATATGGACCAATCAAACAATGGTTCATTAGATTTAACCAAATCAGTAGTTTATTGAATTAACAAAGAAGCAGACTTCCCCTTCACCCAACAGAACAGTGGGTGACACAAATTCCCAGATATGCCTGATTACCATGGCGGCCAGGACGCGTCTGGCAGACCAAATGGGCTTTTATGATCTAAAAGAATGTGTGAAGATGCTCTCCCCCACCTTGACTGTCTCTAAAGCAATACTTTGTTCCACTGAAAGTGACTTATTTGTTAATTCTTAGACAAACCAACTGACACACATGCCCCCGTATATCAGTGTATGTATATTACGACTGTCCATGTCCGTTGCATTTCTTATTTTATAACTGTTTTATGCTTGTGTTATGATAGAATGCTATATGGTGTAGCCACATACAGTATATGCCATGTTTGGTCTCTTTCAACTCCTAGTTTGACTACCCAAAAGATGTTTTTTGTTATTTGTTGTTAGATGTGCAACATATTAGTGTTTTAAGAATCCTTAGTAGTATTTGCATCAACACCCAATCGAATCACCTATGCAAAATACTTTGGATCCAGACAAAGACCATTAACCTTCCCTCCAAAAATACAGGACACCATTGGCTCTCTGAACTTATAGAGGTGGGACCACCCTATAAGATAAAAGATTCACACCAGCCACACTTCTTGTGCATTCTTCGTGTGCATCCTTCCAGTGTGTTCTTCAGGACTCGAGCATGATCCGTCAGAGGTTCTTTTCAGAACCTAGAAGATGATGAGAAGAAGATGATGAGCTAAACTCTTCTGGAACTTCTAAGTCTGTGCCAGGCCGTGCGGCCTTGTCTTTCCATTCTCCAAGAATCATCAGATTTCGGCTGGGTCTCTCTCTCTCTCTCTCAGCCCTTTTGTTCTTCTTCACGTCACTGGGAGGAAACTCCCAATCACCACAGAGTCAGGACATCTCGGAGGACACTCTTCAAACCGGAAGAAAGTGATCGCAAATCCAAAACCTTGAAACCATCAAGACCTTCATACGGGACTGCATTTGGACACGGGTCCACAACCAAGGCAATGCAAGTATCGTACATTTAACTAAACAAACAGAGGTTTAGTATAAGCTATAGACCCATTGAAAAATGTCACAGATGGTTTCACAGGTTAACTGGCTCTTTTCATAGCTTCAATTTCCTTGTTTTCTCTAATGCCTTCTCACTTGCCCTTCCCCCTGTATGAATGACTGTATGTTTGTTTGTGTAGATTAGTTATGTGTTAGTTCTTAGTTAATAAAATTCTTGTGCACAGATTACATGAGTTTCTGATTCTGCCTTGCAAAATATTAATGTCCCTTTACGATTTCTGATTCGAGCTACATGCTCTATGTGCTAGTATAAAAGAAAGTTGTTTTCTGTGGCCAAGAAAATATTCTTTCTTTGAATACATGTGAAATTACCCTGAATGTTCGCTGGACGAACGGGTCAATTAATTGTAATGTAAATTCAGCTTTATCAAGATAATTCTATTGAATTATCCAAATATTATAATTAATTATAATGAGTTATGATTAATTAGTAATATTTCCCCTTGAGCTAATAAATGTACTACAAAGGCAAACTTAAAAAAAAAAAAAAATGGATTTTATATTATCTATTATATGCATTTAGAACTGAAACATGAAAAGTAATGTAGTTTTTGTAAAGCCATCAAATATCAGTATTTTGACAATCACTGTACTGTGATTAACTATATGTTTCTGTTGGATAGAAACTAGTGCTAAAGTTTTGACCAAATGACTCAGTTTTGAATAAGGTTTGCTGTGTTTTTAGAGAGTTAGTATATGTAGAAAACTGTATTAAGCATTTTGAAATGTAGAGTTTGAATTTATTTAACAAAATGTGGTTTTTGACAGAAAATGAACTATTTGGCTAATTGTGTGATGTAGGTGTGTTACTGTGTTAAGAGTTTAGAAAAAGTACTTTAAGTATTGGTAAACGCTTGTTAGCAATTGAAAAAAACTGTAATCTGTTCAATAAATTAAAATATATTAATAAATTGAATAAATAATAATATTTCTTTTTAATTGCTTATTAATAAATGTTCACCTTTTGTTAATTGCTGATGACTCTGGTAATTATGGGACTGATGTTTAATTTATAACCTATTTTATGTTCACTTCAAGCCAGTCGTTATGTAACAGTAGTTGAGGTAAATAAAACTAGAAGGCTGGGCTAAACATTTAACCCAAGCCATGGGTCAAAACAACCCAGTCGCTGAGTTTGTACATGTTTCACCCAGGGTTGTTCTTAACCCAGCATTTTTTTAGAGTGTGGACTATGATATTTGAGGCGAAACAGTTTCTTCAAGAAAGTTGCTTGCCACATGAATTTCAAAAACATAATGCTCACACTGGCTGTTAGACACCAGCAAATGATTGCTGATCAGATCCTTTCCTGTAAGAACTCCACACTAGAAACCCTGACTTCTGTGGAAGTGGTAACATGTTTAAGACAGAAAAATCCAGGAATTAATGAAGTTCATTTACCATAAAATGTGACAAACCAGTTCCAGAACTGGAGCCCATTTCAGAAAGGAGGTTAAGTGAAAACTCTGAGGATAGCCCTATTCGGACGGTAATTGTTTCTCATGGGGACGTACAGTCATGTGAAAAAGTTAGAACAATCTGTTGAATTCCATGGTTTTCTGTATCAGGACATCATAAAACATTATCTGGTTCTTAACATTTGGAAACAAAAATTCTCAGATAAATAACATTACATGACAAATCACACCGTTTCATTAGTTATTTAACAAAAATAAAGCCAAGATGAAAAAGCCATGTGTGACAAAGTTAGGACACCCTATGATTCAATTGCTTGTAGATCCACTTTTAGCAGTAATAACTTGAAGTAATTATTTCCTGTGACTTTATCAGTCTCTCATATTGTTCTGGGGGAATTTTGGCCCACTCTTCTTTACAACATTTCTGTAGTTTATTGAGGTTTTTTGGCCATTTGTTTATGGACAGCTCTCACGTCAAGATGAGGTCTGGACTTTGACTGGGCCACTGCAACACCTTGATTCTTTTCTTTTCAGACGTTCTGTTGTAGATTTGCTGATGTGTTTGGGATCACTGTCCTGTCGCAGTACCCAATTTTGGTCAAGCTTTAGCTGTCAGATGGATGGCCTCACATTTGACTTTGGATAATTTGGTATACAGAGGAGTTCATGGTCGCCTCAGTGACTGTGCGGTCCCTAGGTCCTGTGGCTACAAAACAAGCTCAAAATCATCAGCCCTCCACTTGCATGTGTGACTTTTGATATGAGGTGTTTGTGCTGATATGCCCAATAGGTTTTCACCAAACTTGGCTCTGTGAATTATGCCCAAACATCTCCACTCTGGTCTCATCTGTTCAAAGGACATTGTTCCAGAAGTCTTATGGTTTGTTCAAACGCAAATTTGCAAACCTAAACCATGCCATGCTTTTTAGAGGTTTTCTTCTGGCAAGCCTTCCAAAAATGCCATACTTGTCCCATATTTCTCTAATTGTACTTTAATTAACTTTTTTATTTAAAATGTTAACTGAGGCCTGTCGAGTCTGTGGTGAAGTTCTTGGGTTGTCTGCCAATTCTTTGAGTATCACATGGTCTGATCTTGGGGTGAACGTCCACTTCTGGGAGGATTGGTGTCTGTCTTGAATGTCTTCCACTTGTGGGTAATCTTCCTCACTGTGGTAAGATGGACTTCAAATCATTTGGAAATGGCCGTGTTACTCTTCTCAGATAGATGGCAGCAACAATTGCTTCTCCAAGATCATTGTCTTTTCTCTTTGGCATTGTGTTAACACACACCTGAAAGCTCCAGACCAGCAAACTGCCAAAATGTCTGCTTTTATAGATGTGCTAACTCTTGCTGATGATCAGTTAATCAAAGGCATTTGATTAGCAGCGCCTAACTGCTATTTACCCTCTTAAATCCTATGTTAGGAGTAAGGTTGTCCTAACTTTGTCACACATGGCTTGTCCATTTTGACTTTATTTTTATTAAATAAATAATGACATGGTGTAGTATGTCATGTATTGTTGTTCATCATTTTATTTTTCCAAAATTTTTAGACCTGCCAAGGAACAGATATTTTTTATTATGTCCTGATACAGAAAACCATGGGTGTCCTAACTTTTTCACATGACTGTAAGTGATTTTCACCATTTACACACAGACGCACACAACATGAGACTCTACACACTCATCTCCACTGTAACATGAACACATCTGATGTCTGAATTGTCAGTTTGATATAATTGCCGTTCGAATCCAGGATGTCGATGTTTTTCTCTCACCACCCTCGTAAAAATCCCCGGCCGAATTACCTAGGCCTACTGTTTTTGACAAACACCAAGGTCGTGTGGTAATTTAATTGCTGTTCAAATCCACATCTCTGAGTTTACAAGAAGAAATCGATTCACAATTCAGTGTTTAATACCTTTTTGACTACTGCAGAACACTGTAGCCTACAACTGGTTTGCTTCGCTGTAATGTGCATGTGTTACTGAAATGCTAGTTCTTGTTTAGTAAGTGTTTAAAAAAATGCTCCACCACAGGGAGTGGGAGCAGAAAGAGAATTAATGCACATAAACATTCAAAATGGGTCTTTATATGGCAGCAGCAGGTGTGCAATGCAATTGTAAAATGTGTATTATATAACTATATCCAGTGGTGTAGTGGCACCTGGCGAAGTATACTCTTAATTTAAGGTATTGTTTGCGTTATAATTTACTGATTAAAATTAGTAACCAATAAGTAATTATTATTTAGGTGCCATTTCTGTCACTGTCTGCTGGCATCCTCTCTGACTGGGGTGCGGGATGATGCGGGCGCGGGCGTCGGAAGCCTCAGTGTCTTTACTGGGTGTTTTTAGGGAATATTTGCATTTATTCATGTGAGATTGGATTATCTATTCATGTGGTGGACTGTCATGATTTTGGCTAATGCAAGACACTACTGAATGATTCGCATACCCTGCTCTACACCATATCCCGTATTATATTTGTTTTCCTATTTTTAAACAGGAGATTTAAATAGCCTAATCAAAAAATAAATATGATTATGTGTTATAAAATATGTTTGCAATAATAAGAATACAGTTTACATAAGTATTTTTAATACATTTTACACAATAACAATACATTTGTAAATAAAATTAATTTGAATTATAGCAGATAATCATGTGACTGGCCACATGAGCAGTGTTGCCAAGTCCACGGTTTTCCCGCTGTTATTTGCATTTTAACATAAGTACATGGTTAGTATGTTTTGGAAAAAAAAAAAAAAAAAAAAAAACATGTAGTTGAAATAAGGCCATAAAACACATACTGAATAGTTCTGAACAAATATTTTGAGTAATCGGTCTTGTAGGCTAGAATATTTACATCAAAGTGATATGAGAATTATTCTGACCACTTGGATCACAAACAACGATATAATGATTTGAATTTTGAAAGTACGTTTTTGTGCCAACATTGCCATATGCATGGGAGTGTTAATAGCTATGAATATTCATGTGCTCACACCAAAAGACACTACCACAATGGCTAATGTTTCCAGGCGCGACCGTGGACCCCAGGGAGTTGACAGGAGTCCCTAAGTCTCTGGATGACCTTGAAATAAGTACAGAGATAAGGACACATTTATCTCATGTCAACCTGAAGACCCTGAAAGTGATTTTTCTATCAACTGATGACTCTCTGACACTCTTGACACAACAAATGTTAGCCTTTGTGGCACTGACTCAGTCCAGGAATTACACTTTTCTAATGACTAATTTTCCAGCAGTGCTGAGATGTTTAGTTACGTTTCCCAATTCAAGAACCAGTTCTTGGCCTCAGGGCTTTTTTTTTGTTTTGTTTTTCTTCCTCATTTTTCAAGCTCTGTTGAAATTCAGCTTCAGAGAACAGACAGTTCAAAAGTGGAATGCTACTTATCCCACCACCCAGATTAAGATCTAATATTCTTGAAGGCATGGCTGAGGAGATCCTTAGGTATGCAGCACACCCCACTGTAGTGAGTAGAAAATGTTTGCTGGCCTTAATGTTGAAATGTAAAAACCTGTTATGTGTATTTTAACATAAGTGTTAAAAATGTGAAGTAAAATAATTGCTTTTCTTTTTTGCTCTTCTTTTATTTTTATTTTTTCCAAGGTTGTTCTCTTGTTGTTTAACAATTGTTCTTGTTCTAACAATATCGTCTTGGTTACGTATGGTAACCCTCGTTCCCTGATGGAGGGAACGGAGACGTTGTGTCGAAGTGACGACTAGGGGTCGCTCTTGAGAGCCCGAATACCTCTGACAGCTTTGAGAAAAGGCCAATGAGAATTGGTATGCAGTATTTGCATAGCCCGCTCCGCCCCGGAGATCCGGGCATAAGAGGGGGGGGCTAGGCAACACTCATTGTTCTGATCTGAGGAGCCGAAGCACCCGGCTACACTCAGAGGCGGTCCGAGGTTGTGGCAAGGGGGACACAACGTCTCCGTTCCCTCCATCAGGGAACGAGGGTTACCATACGTAACCAAGACGTTCCCCGTCTGTCGTTCACGTTCGACGTTGTGTCGAAGTGACAACTAGGGGTCCCAGTTGAAAACGCCACAACCAGCGGACCGCGTCACGAGTGCATGGAGTGCAAATATTAACAGGTCTTGCGTGTTAGATAAATGTCACTCACCTCTACGTGACCTTCCAATGCCCAAGAGCTTCAGCCAGCCTTTCCTCACCTTTGGTTGAACGTCTTGGAGAACATTGGGCCAGTGTCCGTCCTCCCCGGGGGGGGATGGGCACTACGGAGACCACACCCTGCCCGGAGGGAGGTATTTGTGTGGAGAATACACTTGAGGGCTCGCACTAGGGGAGCACAACAAGGGGACGATCCTGAGGCAGGCTCCGCATGAGGAGAGACTGCTGAGCTCAGGGTCGGAGACAAGTTTTGTCTTAAGGGAAACACCGCATCTCTGGGAGTATAGGTGGAGATACACACATGGGGCCGCATTAGGAGCCACTACATGTGGGGCACCAACCTAATATGAGAGTTCACAAGAGGCAACCTAACCTCATATTAGATTCTGATAGCTAGTTCCTCCGCTGAACATAGCTACGTTGCGGGTGCAACATGATGGAAATTGTCGTTCAGGGTTCACGCCAGGAAACTTACTGAACTGGGGAAGCGTCATCACCCGTGGGGAACGACGCTTCAGCAAGCTTCTACACCGTGTCAGCTTCAGGAGTTACTGGGCTTGCGTTCAGGACTCCCGAAGAGACTGGTTCTACACGCAGATTGTAGAACCTGGCAAACGTGTTAGGTGTAGCCCAACCTGCAGCTCTGCAAATGTCTGTTAAAGAGATCCCGTTCGCCAGCGCAACCGACGCTGCGACGCCCCTGGTGGAGTGGGCGTGCACCCCCAGCGGGCAGGGCACCCCTGTGGCCTGGTAGGCCAAACGAATCGCATCCACAATCCAGTGGGAAATTCTTTGTTTGGAGACAGCTTTCCCCTTCTGCTGTCCTCCAAAACAGACAAAGAGCTGACTCGACCGTCTGAAGCTTTCAGTACGTTCCAAGTAAATGCTCAGGGCACGGACTGGGCATAACAAGGAGAGGTTGGGGTCGCCTTCCTGAGAAGGGATAGCTTGCGGAGTGACCACCTGGTCCCTGAAGGAAGTGGTGGGCACTTTGGGCACATAACCGGGCCGGGGTCTCAGGATAACGTGAGAGTTAGCCGGCCCGAATTCGAGGCACGAGTCACTGACGGAGAGGGCTTGGAGGTCTCCCACTCTTTTGATCGATGTGAGCGCAGTCAGGAGAGCCGTCTTTTGGGAGAGAGCACTGAGTTCGACTGACTGGAGCGGCTCAAAGGGATCTGACTGTAGGCCCCGGAGGACCACAGACAGATCCCAAGAGGGGACAAGGCGCGGTCTGACGGGGTTCAGCCTGCGTGCACCTTTAAGGAATCGTATAACCAAATTGTGCTTCCCAACCGATCTACCTTCCACCAGGTCGTGGTTAGCGGCAATAGCGGCTACCTGGACCTTAAGTGTTGAAGCAGAAAGGTGTCTATCCAGTCCTCCTTGGAGGAAGGCAAGCACCGTTCGGATGCCACATCTCCGTGGGTTCTCCCCCCGGGAGGAACACCAGTTTGTGAATTTGCGCCATCTGAGGTCGTACAGCCGCCTC
Organism: Cirrhinus molitorella; assembly: GCA_033026305.1. Taxonomy (NCBI): domain Eukaryota; kingdom Metazoa; phylum Chordata; class Actinopteri; order Cypriniformes; family Cyprinidae; genus Cirrhinus; species Cirrhinus molitorella. Next base: position 18,557,691 of record CM065125.1, on the reverse strand, counting down.
GTGGAGGGAGCTCTCGACTGCAACAGAGTGTTTACCACTGCCAGTGGGAGATCTCTGAAATCCTCCTGGTCGCGTCCAGGGACCATACGTGGAGGTTCCAGAGATCTGGGCGCGGGTGCCATATCGTGCCCTTCCCCTGTGAAAGGAGGTCCTTCCTCAGGGGAATGCGCCAGGGAGGAACGGGGGAGAGGAGCACCAGCTCTGAGAACCAAACCCTGTTGGGCCAGTAGGGGGCCACCAGCAGGATCTGTTCTCTGTCCTCCCTGACTTTGCACAGGGTCTGTGCAATTAGGCTCACTGGTGGAAACGCATACTTGAGGAGGCCCTGAGGCCAGCTGTGTGCCAGTGCATCTGTGCCGAGGGGCGCCTCGGACAGACCGTTCCACAACTGGCAGTGAGTGTTCTCTATCGAGGCAAACAGGTCGACCTGGGCCTGATCGAAAAGACTCCAGATCAGCTGAACCGTCTGAGGGTGAAGTCTCCACTCGCCCCGAAGCGAAGTCTGTCGGGAGAGCGCGTCCGCTACCCAATTGAGTTCGCCTGGTATGTGGGTGGCTCGTAGAGACTTGACATTGTTTCGACACCAAAGGAGGAGATGGCGGGCTAGCTGTGACATGCGAGAGGAGCGTACACCGCCCTGGTGATTGATGTAGGCTACAGTCGCAGTGCTGTCTGTGTGGACCAGCATGTGTTTGCCCTGAACCAAAGGTCGGAACCTCTTCAGGGCCAAAAACACTGTCAGCAGCTCGAGGCAATTGATATGCCAATGCAGCCGAGGGCCCGACCAGAGCCCTGCAGCTGCTTGCCCATTGCATACGGCGCCCCAGCCTGTGTTGGATGCATCTGTCGTAACCAAAATGTGCCTGGACACTTGTCCTAAGGGCACCCCGGCCCGTAGGAACGAAATGTCTTTCCAAGGACCGAGGGTTTTTAGACATACGGGTGTGACGTGCACCCGGTATGAACCCTGGCACCATGGCTATCTCGGGACTCGGGAACGCAGCCAGTGTTGTAACGGTCTCATGTGCATCAGGCCCAGCGGCGTGACGGCGGCTGCGGATGCCATGTGACCCCGGATGCCCCTCTCCCGGAGAGGGGCAAGGGCTGCCTCTGCGACTTTCGTAAAGACGCGGGGAGACAGGGAGAGCCCAAATGGAAGGACTTTGTACTGAAATGCTCGACCTTCGAAGGCAAACCGCAGGAAGGGCCTGTGTCTTGGAAGAATCGAGACATGAAAGTACGCGTCTTTCAGGTCTATCGCCACAAACCAATCCTGGAATCTGATGCACGTGAGAATGCGTTTGAGCGTTAGCATTCTGAAGGGGAGCTTGTGAAGGGCCCGATTCAGAATCTGCTGTATCTACGTGCCGTAGATCCAACGACGAGAGAGGTGAGTAACGCTGCTTCTCAATGAAGAGACGCTGCATTCGGCTCCGAAGAAACAGAACAATGAGTGTTGCCTAGCCCCCCCCTCTTATGCCCAGATCTCCGGGGCGGAGCGGGCTATGCAAATACTGCATACCAATTCTCATTGGCCTTTTCTCAAAGCTGTCAGAGGTATTCGGGCTCTCAAGAGCGACCCCTAGTCGTCACTTCGACACAACGTCGAACGTGAACGACAGACGGGGAACCATCTTTTTCCTTAACCCGGAAGTAAGCTTATGGGTGCGACTTTCGATTCATTATCCGCTATAGGGAAATAACGAGAAGAAGAACAGCGTGCAATAAATGGTAAAACTGTTTGCTCTAGAAACCAGTGTGCTCATAATTAAGATAATATATTAAAAATAATATGGTAAGACAATATCAATATCAAACAGCAAAACAAGATGTTGTGTACAGCTAAAAACAGCTGGACTTGGATGTGACTGGAAGCCAGACCCATACAATTTACAAATGGCCATGTCCACTCTTACGGTAAGAAAAAGGTGGATAGCATTGTTACCTTGAAAATGTGAAAATAATGTTTGATGTTGAAGTATGGTTTCTTGTTGATTCCAGTTACTTGTAGGCTCAGGTTTACAGGTTACAGGTTTAAAACTGAAAAGTCAAACACGAGTCATAACCACTGGAAGGTCCAGTTTAGGAGGATGGAGGAAACTGCAGAAAATTTGGTCAGATTTTTTAACTCATGAAGCAACTGCAACACAAATGTTTGAAAATTTAACGTTTGGTATTATGAGAAAATGTAAGGTAGTTATACAAAGCAAGTAACAATAGGTTATTGGAAAAGAGTGAAGTTTATGTATTACACAAGCTTAATCATCAGTTCTCATATATTTAAATCATTCACGTCAACTGAACAATGAATAAATGTTAACTTTTGCATTGGATTTATGGGATTAAATTGGATTGAAAATTGGCATCTAAGTGAAATACGTAAGTTTGAAGCTTTGGGGTAAAACAGGCAGGTCAAACACTGTCTGGGCCTGAAGCTTTCTTAGTCTTCACATCCTCTACCGTCTACACAAGCGCTGTACTGTAGGTGAATGTGTTAAGTGCAGATCAGAACAGGTGTGGGGTGTGAGACTTCATTTTTCAAACTGGGCGGTTATACAAGATTGCATCCCCACTTCTCACTGGTGAGACAAAGCTGTTTGCTTTTCTGTGTGAACCACAATTTACAGTGTAATGAATGATAGGAATGTCCTGGAAGGAATGCATGTATCCAGTATCTGTGAGCTCATCCAGATGCAGGTTCGTGCTCTGCTTCATTAGGTTATCTTTTTACAGTTCTTATTACAGATTTAGCTAATTTCAGTTTCTAAATAAGACAAACTAGACAGTGATCAGAGAGTCTCAAAACTGCATGTGGGACAGCGTGATATTCTCACTGAGAGCAGGGCCCTAAAGTTTGAGGCCGGTGGGAAACTGACTGGTTAAAGGTCCACTGAAGTGCCTTTAAACACGCAGGGCAAGCCATATCGAGCAACCCCGCCCACTTTTTAAAATAGCCAATAGTGTTCCATTTATATCTGCTCTGGCCAGAGCTGTTGAGCTTGGTAAAGCCGCATTTTACAGCTAATGACAGCCACAGTCTAATAGATTACCTCCTAGATTCAATATGAAACTCTTACTAAAACAAAATAGTGATCATAATCATGCTGAGGCTGTGTAGTTTAATACATGCGATCACATCTCTGCACGGAGTCAAAGTCCGGAGTAGACTGAGTGCTGCCTTGGTTTGCATGACACAATGCAAAACCAGACCTCATTTGCCCCAACGGAAAGCATATTTACACTGTCTGAATCATTCCCTATTGCCTACATTGCGCATTACCTACCATTCATCATACAGAAAGTGCTAAGTGACCAATCTCAGCCGCAGCTTCAGCGTCTATTTATAGTGTAGAGGGCGGGACGCTACGGATTCTAGAGAGCATTTGATTGGACAGAAGGTTTGATGAGAAGCTGAAGTGTAGAGTGATGTCATCATCGTGATGGAAGTGATGAGACTGTAAGTTTTGAATGCTCCTATCTTGTAAACGTGAATTTTGTCATTGTTTTGAAACATTATAGATAACCTTAAGGCTAACATATTCATAACAAAAGCCAAAAAACTTACATTTTGATTTAATAAGAACTTTAAAGGGTACATAACATACACAGTTTCACCTAATCTCATGTTAATCTTGAGTACCTATAGAGTAGTACTGCATCCTTAATATCTCCAAAAAGTCTTTAGTTTTATCATATTTATTTAATAAAAATACAGCTTTTCGATTCTCTCCGGAAAAAGCCGAGCTTCTGGAGGCATGCCGTGGGACGGAGCTAAATTTGACAATTACTCGTGCTAGGATTGGCAATATAACACAGACATTTGATGCATTTTCACTTACCATCTGCAGTTCTGAATCATGACTGGGATCTTTTGTAACTCTATCTTTCAGTATCAAACAATGTGCAAATCCAGCGTAGAAATGGGCCTTGTTCTCCGTCATTCGTCCTAATTATTTTTTTAAACTTTGGCCATGTTTAGCATGAGAATCCAACTCTTTAACACTGTAAACAACTCTGAATACACAAAACACCATTGTACCCCCCCCCCCCCCCAAACTAGAAAACATACAGTTGTAAAACTATGTGCAGGTTATTCGCGAGAGGAGTAATTACTAAGCAACGTGCTGTGTTCATATAACAGCAGCAGCAGCTTGTTTATGTTTGTGAGAATACAACGCCAAACTAGAACAGTAAAGTGAGGGGGATTACCTTATATTTGCCTGAAACTCATGGGCGTTCTTGGCTACATTAAGTGTGAAAGGGTTGATTTCAGATGATGCATGCCACACTTAGTGGGATTGGATGCGTTTCGCAGTTTTTCATAGTTTTAAGTCAAGGTGAACTGACTGTCTTAACTAACTGTCTTCCTTAAATGTCCTATTGTCAACAGTCTACCTATTAAAGCAAAACTATGTAAATGGGATAATATACCCGCTTATATGTGCACTCGTGGCACACTGCAATCCACTTTAAGGGAGCGCTCACTCTTAAAAGGGGCATGTCTCTATTTCACTCATTACATTTGGTTCAGCGACAGTAAAGAGTTAACTATTTATTTATAATAAAAAATAAATAAATATTTACAAAAAAAAAAAAAAATTACTAATAGGGTAGGATGCTATACTAAACTTATTGCAGTATTCCACTGTATTGCATAGATGGGTGTAACATTTGAGTACTGAATAAGCCAAATACAAGTCTACCTGATCACATGCCTGTTTACTGTACAAACATAAAATGTTACTGTTTGAATTACTAGTACAAACCTCTTTCTTTAGCTCAAGTAAACAAACCTCTTTCTATGCTCAAGTACAAAGAGAAAAATGTGAACATAAAACATCATATCACTTTAAACTTACACTGACTATCCATTTGCAATAAAAACAACACACCAACTCCAGTCCTCGGGCCTCCTTTGACATAATGTTTTAGATGTCTCCCTATTGAACACGTTACCAAGTTAATGAGATAATGAAGTGATGATTGTGAAAAATTGTTTGGCTTTAGTAGCTCTTTACCATAGAAAACCTTTTGCTGGTTCAGGGTACTGACACACCAAAGACTGTCTGATTAGGGATGAAACGAAGATGCACTTATTTATGAGAACAACCCATTTATTGTCACCACTCAACAGATTGTGTTGCCTTGACTGTGTGGTTTTCTACAAAATAAAACAGTGACATAAACATAAATGTATATGATATACATGATAATAATAAAATTAAATTATAAACTGGCAATAATACAGCACAATAATTTAAGCTTAGAAATTTAACATGAACATTATTAGAAAATGGCAATGCAGGGCGGGCTGTTATTTCTATCTTAAAAGCAGTGCGCAGTTATAATTTGGCACCTTATTAGAGCCTGCCGCTTGTATCGCGCCACTCTGTCTGAGCTGTCTGTTTTGTAATGTTCTTAAGTAACTTGTTTTTGTGATGCAAGTTCTGAAAAATGTGGATCAGACAGGAAGTTTCTGATGTTCTACATGCTTGAATGCCTTTAAGCAATGTTGCATTTACAGCAGAAAAACAGTTCTGTAATTCAGTTACCATTCTATCCAAACATGGATACAGTAACTTTGTTTTGAGTTGTTTGGCATCTGTGCTGATTCCCTTATGAGCACCACAAGATGATTCAACAACAAAATCATCCATTCTTTTTGTCTTCTGTCTCTGTCCAGAAAGTTTCTCCTCAGCTATAATGTGATTAACTTCACACAATGCTAGATATCTGCAGCAGTGGAATCACTGCATTTTTGGTTTGGGGGAGTCACACATGCCATCTTTGTATGCCAATGCTTGGGGAAGGTCAATGGTCTCGTTTTGGGGGTATTTGTGCAAGCCTGCCACCACAGAGAGGAGATCCTTGAAAAGAGTGAATAAATACACAAATGAGATTTTGCTGATTTTAGTTTTCAACCCCACTGCAGTAGCTGCATTGATGGCAGACAGGCATTCAATGATGGCATGCAAACTGTCAAGCACCTCATTCACTGTGTGAAGCTGGAAAGCCCATCATGTATTGCACATCTGCACCAGTTCACGTGGTTTCAAACCCAGTTTTGTTTGTGCTTCTTATACTTGTGGTGGCTGACCAGAGAGTAAAAAAATGAGTAAAGATTTAAATAACTCTGTGGCCTTAGTAATTGCAAGTGGTTGTTGCACTGTGGGCAGGTACTAAAGTCCTGCTGGAAAAGATGGAAGCATAAAGTGCTCCAAAATTTCCTGGTAGATGGCTGCATTGACTTTGCACTTGATAAAACACAATGGACCAACACCGGCAGACGTCATGGCACCCTAATCATTACTGACTTCCTGAATGGAAGCCCTTGCTTCCCTAACATGCAGGTCACAGCCACAATACAGACATTTAGCTGACGGTTTTATCCAAAGCGACTTACAAAGGAGAATATCAAGCAATCGAAATCAACAAAAGAGCAACAAAACATGCAAGTACATCTAGCAAGGATTTTTGAAGTACATAATAAATAAAAGAAAATAGATGGGGGGGGGGGGGGGGAGTACAAATCTAAAAAGAGCATAATTTAAAGAATAGAATTAGAAAAGACTGTGCTAGAATTAGAGAGTTAAATAAAGATGGAAAAGATTAGTTTTTAGCCGATTCTTGAAGATGGCTAAAGACTCAGCTGTTCGGAGTGAGTTGGGCAGGTCATTCTACCAGGAGGGTACATTTAATGTGAAAGTCAGTGAAAGTGATAATGTGCCTCTTTAGGATGGCACAATAATGCGCCATTCACTTGCAGAACGCAAGCTTCTAGAGGGCACATAAGTCTGAAGTAATGAATTCAGGTAAAGGGGTGCGGAGCCAGTGGTGGCTCTGGAGGCAAGCATTAATGCCTTGAATTTAATGCGAGCAGCTACTGGTAGCCAATGCAGTCTGATGAAGAGAGGTGTGACATGCGCCTTCTCGGCTCATTAAAAACTTGTCTTGCCACTACATTCTGGATTAATTGTAAAGGTTTTATAGAACTGGCTGGAAGACCTGCCAAAAGAGCATTGCAATAGTCCAGCCTGGACAGAATAAGAGCTTGAACAAGGAGTTGTGAAGTATGTTCCAAAAGAAAGGGTCGGTGTGAAGAACGGGACGGAGACAGTAGGATCCAAATGCAGAGCTTTATTAATAACAATAATCGTAGTCATACAGACCGGGTCAGGCAGGAACAAACAGGGACAGCGAAGAACAAACAGGTCAATATCCGAGCGAGGGGGTCTAGGGCCGGCAGCGAGCAACAGAGTAATCCAAGGGCAGGCAAAGGGTCGATAGGCGGGCGGAGAAGACTTGGGAAACCAGGGAACAGACGGAGACGGCAACAGGAAAACAAACACAGGAAATAAACGCTCGGAATTGGCCAGGGAAAATAACTCAAAACTTTGCAACTGAACTGTGGAGAAACCGGTCTATTTATGCTGTGGGTGAAATGAGCAAGATGGCCGACAGGGGTGAGAGGTGAGAGGTGACAGGAAGTCCATGAGAATGGGGTTATGGGAAATGTAGTGAGTTAATGGTCCAAGTGTATAGTGAAGGCTCCCTCTAGCGGAGAGAGAAGGGAGCCACAGTGGCACGATTTGTGACAGTCGGATCTTCTTGATGTTGAATAAAGCTAATCTGCAGGACCGGGCAGTTTTAGCAATGTGGTCTGAGAAAGTCAGCTGATCATCAATCACGACTCCAAGGTTTCTGGCTGTTTTTGAAGGAGTTATGGTTGATGAACTGAATGGTGAAATTGTGATGAAACAATGGGTTTGATCGAACCACAAGCAGTTCAGTCTTGGCAAGGTTTAGTTGAAGATGATGGTCCTTCATCCAATAAGAAATGTCTGTTAGACAAGCTGACATCCGAACAGCTATCGTCGGATCATCAGGATGGAATGAGAGCTAGAGTTGAGTGTCATCAGCATAGCAGTGATATGAAAAGCCATGTTTCCGAATGACAGAACTTAGTGATGTCATGTAGACAGAGAAAAGAAGTGGTCCAAGAACTGAGCCCTGAGGCACCCCAGTAGCTAGATGTTGCGACTTGGATACCTCACCTCTCCAAGATACCTTAAAAGACCTGTTAGAGAGGTAAGATTCAAACCACTGGAGTGCGGTTCCTGAGATTCCCTTTGCCAATAGGGTTGACAGGAGGATCTGGTGGTTAACCGTGTCAAGCGCAGCGGACAGATCCAGCAAGATAAGTATTGATGATTTGGAATCAGCTCTTGCTAGTCTTAGGGCTTCAACAACTGAGAACAAGGCAGTCTCAGTTGAATGCCCACTTCTGAAACCAGACTGGTTTCTGTCCAGGAGATTGTTCTGTGTGAGAAAGGAAGAGATTTGACTGAACACAGCTCGTTCAAGTGTTTTTGTAATGAATGGAAGGAGGAAAACCGGTCTGTAGTTCTCTAAAAGAGATGGGTTCAGGGTGGGTTTCTTAAGTAGAGGGGTTATACGAGCTTGTTTAAATGCAGAGGGAAAAACACCTGTGTAAGGGATGTGTTGATGTGAGTGAGTGCAGGTATAACTGCAGGAGAAATGGCTTGAAGGAGATGAGATGGAATAGAATCAAGTAGTAATAATATAATAGTATGTCCTTTTAGAGTCAACACACACCCTCCGCAATCAACTTTTAGATGGTTGCGGAGAACATCAGACAGCCAAGGGGCAGAAGGAGTAGAACGGGCTGACCTGGAAGACAGGGGGCAGACAGTGTCTAAACAAGATGTAAGCGTGGAGCAGAGAGTATCAGAAGCACAGTTAGCATCAAGCAAAGAGAATTCTTCAGGTGAAGGAAGTGAAGATGAAACCATAGTTGATAGCTGGGAGGGAGATAGTGAGCGCAGGTTACGTTGAAAGACGACATGAGGAGGGGTGTGTGTTGACTCAGGAACCATGTTGAGGTTAAGAGTGCGGAGGAAGTGATCTGAAGTGTGCAGTGGAGTAACCAGCACATGATCTGTGGAGCAGTGGCTACGTTTACATGCACCAATTTTCGTCCATCCGAATGAATTAAATCCAATTGCAGATCTGTTTACATGTACTCTTAACATTGTAATCTGATATAAATATCAGTTTATATGTGTTTTATATACATTCCGATTAAAACTTTTGCGCACGCACTCTGCCTGTGATGTCATATCAATCACACTTGTGAAGACACGTGACAGAGCTCAGCATTATTTTTGCCATGTTGGTAAACACATTCATCATCTTTTACTGTCTTTACTCGGCCGAACGTAAACTTGCACACTGCGTAATGCGTGTCAACATTGCACTGCGCATGTGCCCCAGAGACTTCTGAATACGATCGAGAAAGTAGTGGGATTCAAGCGTTTACATGGTCATTTTTTGCTGTTGGATCGGATTAGAAAAGGAATAAACCACCCCTCTCAGTCCGATCGGAATGAAATTCCAATCAGATTGATTAAGGTGTTTACATGAACGTTTTTCAATCCGATTGAGCCGTCAATCCGATTACAAATTGATTATTTGGGTGCATGTAAACGTAGCCAGTGCCGTGTGTAAATAAGGTCCAACTGGTTGCCTGATTTGTGAGTAGCTGTAGTTAACACTCTCTTGAGATCAAAGGAGGCAAGCAGAGTGTGGTAATCTGTAGCCTAAGGTTTATCTAGGTGAATGTTGAAGTCTCCAAGCAAAACTAGAGGAGTATCATCCTCAGGAAAGGTTGAGAGTAGCATATCTAATTCATCCAAGAAGTTACCTTGTGGTCCTGGGGGGAGATAAACAACTACAAGATGGCTCTTAAAGGGTGGGTAATGGTAACTGAATGTGATTCAAAGGAAGAGTTAATACCTAGAGAAAAGAAAGGAATAAATTTCCAATCATTGGAGATAAGTAGACCAGTACTTCCACCTCTTCCAGACAGACAGGAAGTGTGGGAAAATGAGAAACTGTTGGAAAGAGCTGCAGGTGTAACAGTGTCCTCTGGTTTGATCCAAATCTCGGTCAGGGCAAAGACATTTAGTCTTGAATGACTAGTGATAGAAGTAATGAAATCAGCTTTGTTAACTGCAGACTGGCAATTCCAGAGACCATTAGAAAAAGAAAGTAATGTGTTATCAGACATACTTAAAGTGTGCAGGTTGTTCGGGTTGTGCTGCCTAGAATGTGTGATGCGTGGTTTGCGAGTGGTAGTAATAATAGGAATATGAAAACACATATTAAGAGTTGGTTATACAAACTGAAAGAGAAATAAAACAAGGAGTAGAAAAAAAGGAGGAATCAAAAGCGATACTTAAGTCCCTTGCCGGTGTCTGTGCCCGGTGGAGTCGCATGGTAGAGTCGATAGTCTTTACACTCTTCGGTCTTCACACGAGGGCTGCCGCGGTATTGTAACCTCTTTTATATCCTACTGACAAAAACTACAACTGAATTCAGCTGAATACACTTAACTGTTTAGCACAACAAAGGGCCAAGCAAGCGTACGACACTGACAATATGCGATCTGATATGAGACCAAACGCGACTTCAACACCTCTTATCACAGTAAACAAACAAGCGTTTTCTAGCAACAACAACTGCGCTAAACACTAATGAAACAAGAAATAAATACACTTACGATCTGCTTTAACTCTCGCTGATTGACTGCTTCTCTCAAAGAGTAGTTCTTTACACTGTCTTTGCTAACACTTGAACACACTTAACTGTTTAGCACAACAAAGGGCCAAGCAAGCATATGACACTGATAAGGTATGCGATCTGATATGAGACCAAACGCGACTTCAACACGTCTTATCACAGTAAACAAACAAGCGTTTCCTAGCAACAACAACTGCGCTATACACTAATGAAACAAGAAATAAATACACTTACGATCTGCTTTAAAACTCTCGCTGATTGACTGCTTCTCTCAAAGAGTAGTTCTTTACACTGTCTTTGCTAACGCTTGAACACACTTAACTGTTTAGCACAACAAAGGGCCAAGCAAGCGTATGACACTGACAAGGTTTGCGATCTGATATGAGACCAAACGTGACTTCAACACAATCCATCACATGTGCTACCTTCTTTGTTAATTTCATGAGCATTTGCTGCTTCAATCTGCTGAACAATATTTCCTCGTAATGCATTAGCCTTGTAACTGTTCCAAGAGACAATACAGTCCTCATTTGATTAGGTCCCCTCATGTTTGTGATGTCTACATGTCTACTGTGCCATCTTCTATCTGCTCTGCCTCAACTTCACTCTCTTTTTGCACAGACTTTTCTGAGAAACCAAAACATTTAATTCTAGTTAACTTGACTGTGAAAGACAATTAATAATTTATTGTTGAGTGTCAATAACGTCAGAACATTTATCTATTTATCCTTTGACACTACTGCTGATTTTTGGTGGAAATTGGCAGACAAAAGTGAAAAATTCTTTAGAGTACAATGACTGCAGTCAATTTTGGGAACACAGTGGTTCTGTGTGTGAGAGGTTGTCTGTTCTATTCTCACCTGACTGCTGCTCATTTAGAGACCTACTCCCACTTGACATCTCTTCCTCCCTGTCATCTACAATGAAATATGTGACACACAAAACCAGTCTTAAGTCACTGGGTTATTTTGTAGCAATAGCCAAAAATACATTGTATGGGTCAAAATGATTGATTATGCCAAAAATCATTAGGATATTAAGTAAAGATCATGTTCCATTAAGATATTTTGTACATTTCCTACCATAAAAAATATCAAACCTTAATTTTTGATAAGTAATATGCATTGCTAAGAACTTCATTTGGACAACTTTAAAGGCGATTTTCTCTCTCTCTCTCTCTCTATTTTTTTTTTTTGCACACTCAGATTCCAGATTTTCAAATATTGTCCTATCATAACAGACCATACATCAATGTAAAGCTTATTTATTCAACTTTCAGATGATGTATAAACCTCAATTTTGCAAAATGGACACTTTTGACTGGTTTTGTGGTGCAGGGTCACATATAAATACCAAAATTTTGATCATGTTATCTAGTTCATTTTAGCTTTTAGCTTCATAAATAATATTGGGTTCTACATAAAATTCAATTCAAACATTAAAAAGTATAAAAATAAAAATACAAACACAAACACACACACATACACAATGTTTCAATCTCTGTCAATCACTCTGATATGCAGTTAAAATGATTGCATTGACTGTCTTTAATCATTTCTATGCATAACTGTATAGTACTTAATGCCACATGCACTGTAATATTATGTTCTATATTGAAAGTTACATTTTCAAATGAAAATAGCAACAACGTGATCGTTTTTATAAAATATGCGTTCATATGTGTTAAGGGCTAACGTTATGTTTTCGCTGAAGAAAACAGCTGTGGTGTGATGAGTGGTGAACGCAGTGAAAACTTTACAATAGTGTGGAAACCGATTACTCTCCCATGACTTTTTGTAAACTGTATTTATGACAAGGAACGGCACAGATGCAGATATTATAACAATCTATATAAACACACACCTTGTCCTCTCTCACTCTGCGCCTCCGCAGTCTGTGGATTAGCCTTTGTCACACTTCCGTGTTTCTGGCTTCCAGATTGGCGCTTGCAGGGTAAAAGTTTTTCCTTAACATGAATAGGTTCGGGAATCAAAAGCTATTTTTACAAATTAGATGCTATAAAAATAATTTAAAAATAATAAAAAAAAAAAAAAAAGAATGCCATCAAAACCTACCTAACCAGCATATGCTGTTTTTTTCCCAACATTGGGAACTGCCGGTATTTTACTCTACCGCAAACATGCAAACATTTCACAACTAACTTTTAGAGGGCAACTGGGTTTTCCATTTCAGAATGGGAGGTTTGTCAAACCTGAGAAAGTCAAGCCTGTTTCTGAAAAACAGGTAATTTATACTCAGAGTTACCTTGGTAACTTACTCTGAGAACCTAACCTGGTCAGGAGCAGGTTTTACTAACGTAACCTCAGTTCCCTGAGATACGGGAACGAGTACTGCGTCTTGATTTAAGATGCTATGGGGAAAAGACCATTTTCTCAGAGACTGAAGCACTTTTTTTAATAACGCAGTGTAACTGGTCGCTTAGTGATAACTAAACGAGCCAATAGCTCAGCAGTGGTGCTGCACACACCTATGGCAACGCAGCCCGATGAATTCTGCCAGATCCTGCCAGAATGGGCGTGGTAACTGGCTATAAATGCTGGCACTTTGCCATACAAGCTCGGATTTTCTACTGAAGCAACGACTGAGTTGGCAGCAACTAGCACAGCAAGTGACGTTATGTTAGTAACTGAGTACGGTCCCTTTCGTTACTCCACTCGTACTGCGTCTTGATTTAAGATGCTATGGGGAACCAGTACAATCCCGCCGTGCTAGTGAGGATGACAAGCTCAAGTAGACATCATCCCCTAGAACTGAGAGGTCGCATGAACCATCTGTCCAAGAATAGAATCACTTTGAAACTTAGCTAAGGGTCGAGAGTGAGTCAGAAGGTACTGGGAGGATAAGCCATTAAGCAGATAGCATCCTGGCCTGTAAGGCCGGGACATCCAGATTATAAAACCTGGCAAATGTGGACGGAAAGGCCCAGCCTGACGCTGCACAAATTTCTGCCATGGAGACTCCGCTAGACCATGCCCAAGATGAGGCCATGCCTCTAGTCGAGTGAGCTCTTACTCCTATAGGGCAAGGAAGGCCTAAGGAGATGTATGCTAGCTTGATGGCTTCAACTATCCATCTAGATAGTCTCTGCTTCGTGACCGGCAGCCCTTTGGCGTGGCCACCGAAGCAAATGAAGAGCTGTTCTGAGTGTCTAAACGAGACAGAACATTCAAAGTAAACCCTTAATACCCGTAACGGGCATAGAAGTACAAGATCCTGGTCCTGCTCTGACTGAGGAAGAGCCAGGAGTGTGACAATTTGGTCTCTGAAGGGAGTCGTAGGTACCTTGGGTACATAAACTTGCCTTGATTTCAGGACGACTTTAGAGTCCCGAATTCCAAGCAGGAGGGACTCACAGAGAGGTCATCCATACATTAACAGCTTAACAGATGCTAGTGCTAGGAGCAGAGCAGTCTTAAACGTTAGAGGTCAGCAGACTGAAGTGACTCAAAGGGGGGGCCCTTAAGGGCTCTCATCACCGTGGGTAGGTCCTAAGCGGGGACAGTGAGAGGGCGAGGAGGGTTTAGCCTCCTAGAACCCTTCAAGAAACTAACCACAAGATCGTTCTTACCCACTGACTGGCCATCTATAGGAGTGTGATACGCTGCTACATAGACCTTAAGTGTGCAGGGAGATTGTCCCTTTTCCAAGAGCTCCTGCAGGAAGTACAATATCAGCGATATGGCACAGCAGGTGGAGTCTGCGCCACGGGCTGTATACCAGGCGGCAAAGACAGACATCTTAAGGCTATAGAGATGTCTTGTAGATGGAGCTCTAGCCTGGGATATAGTATTCATGACACTCTCTGGGAGGTTATTAAGCTCCGGTCTGCCATTGCACAGCTCTCCCCAACCCAAGTTGGAAGTGTCTGTCATGACCACCTTCCGACTGGATGTGAGGCTCGGGGGACACCCTGTTCCATCCATGAAATGTCCTTCCAAAGGGCGAGGGCTGTGACACAGGCTCGATCCACTTTGATACTTAGCCTTCCACCCAATAGCCATGGGCGGCAGAAATGCGTGGCCACAGACTTGTCCAGGGGAGGCAGTTTCTCGTAGTCCTTTTCTTTGGAGCTGTCGACAGAGGAGAGCGCGAAGGGAGAGGAGGGACAAAGGCGTGCCGAGTAGGGGGCAAGCCACAATGTGGTGATCTCGTCGTGGACATCCAGGAAGAATGGCGAAGATCTTTGATGAGGGGCCTGCCGGCGCCCCAGCAGACACCATTTGTCCAGGCGGCTGCGGGATGGCTCTTCAGGAGGAGACCAATCCAAGCCCAGCTCATCAACTACTTTAGTCAGGATGCGGAAGAGTTCAGCATCCATGCCTGAGCCGGCAGCGCTGTGCTCTGCAGATGGCAGGAGGGCAGTGTTTTGAGCAGAGCCCGACAAATCCTCTGCGTCGGAAGCCGCCAATGACATGCTGTCATCCAACATCTCATCCTCGCTTCCACCGAAGGAGACTAGGTTGCTCGCAGCCACACAGGGACGCTGGTCCAGTCGAGAGAAGAGAACGGGGGAAGCTTCTCTTTGTGGTGAGAGCGAGGCACGCGGGGGCTGAGCAGACGTGAGCTTGCTCGACACCAAGCGCCGAGATCCTCTTCCCCACTGCTTTGTCCTCGCAGGCTCCTGGGAGGAAGAAAGCGGTAGGGCGCGAGGGGCAGGGTCGTGCTCTGAAAAGAGCGCTAGCCGAGAGCGCAGAGAAGCAAGACTCATGTCCTTGCAGTTGGGACATTCCGCCTCGTCAGCGGGGCGCTGCACGAGAGGCGGCGCGGGATTAGAAACGTTGCCACTGAAATTTGCTCTTTGGAAATTTGCTCTAGTAGAGCTGACCGAATGGCGGCAGGGGAATCTGACATGCTGCTGCAGGCGCTGTAGGCGGCGAAGCAGGATCAGCCAAGCAGGAGGTTGAATCCGCTGCGAGGTGCAGTTCACGGTGGGCGATCTAGAATGCGAGTAGAGCTTGCTTGTAGAAAGGCTTGAGTCTTGAGTGAAGTGAAAGTGAAAGTGAAAGTGACGAGACGTGAGGCCAGGTATGGTAACCCATACTAGGAATTTGTGCTCTGCATTTAACCCATCCAAGTGCACACACACAGTAGTGAACACACACACACACACACACACACACCGTGAACATACACCACGGTGTGTGTGGTGAACATACACCACGGGCAGCCATTGCATTGCCATTGCATTGCTTGCATTGCTGCACACACACACGGTGAACATACACCACGGGCAGCCATTGCATTGCTGCGGCGCCCGGGGAGCAGTTGGGGGTTCGGTGCCTTGCTCAAGGGTCTCACCTCAGTCGTGGTGTTGACGATGGAGAGGGCGCTGGATATTCACTCCCCCCACCGTCAATCCCTGCCGGACCTGGGTCTCGAACTCGGAACCTCTTGGTTACAAGGTTACAAGGTTACTTTTTAAATTGTAAGCAATGTTTAAATGCCTCATTTAGTCATTTACACTGCAAAAATGCTTTTCTTAGTGAGTATTTTGGAATGTAAATGTCCTTTTTCTTATGTAGTGTAGTGTCTGGACCAATCAGACATACTGTTATTTGTTACATTTAGCAATGCATGTATTTATTTGAGTGGTAGCATTTTAAATGGTAGTTTTCTATATAACATCAGGGACACAGAGTACACATTAGTATGGCCATTGTATGCAGAGTGGTGAAGAAAGTGTGCCTCACTCTAACGCTCTTCATGAGAATTTTTGTGTAGCTTCCTGAGCACAAACCCACCGAAAACAAAGCTGATTACTGAGATATATATCGTAACCACCACCACCACAGCTGTTAAATTTACTTGGTCATCTTTATTTCCTACAAATACAAAAGCAACATTTATTCTTTTACATGCTGGATTTTAATATTCTTCCAATACTTGGTATTGTGGCCATCTCCTTTTCATCTGTTCTTCATTAATTTGCAAGCCTTCCTGCTGTTGGCTTAGAACTGAAATGTTAATTGCATTACTCTAATAAAAAAATGCAACCATTTGGATTAGTGAGTATTTAATTAAATGAAAAGAGTATTAGACTACGTGGAAAATGCTACTGCACATTAAAAGAGACAATGAATTTATTTAATATGTCATATGTTTGTAAAGTCATGTAGATTAAAGCTTTACCTGATTGAATTGTTTTTATACTTCATAGCTGTTTTTTTTTATTATTCATTTTTTATTTATTATTTTAGAATGACAATTAATATTAGTTCAATAATTTACCGTTCTGCCAGTTTTTACCTTTGATATTATAACAGTGATTAAGAATTAAATGTAAGCATTGACTCAAAGTATGCAGAAGTCTTTTTTTGCGGGAGCTGTTGCCATGGTGAATCATAATTTCGGATCTCCATTGATCAGGGCTTTTTATAGTTGTGATGCACACGCTAAACTCAAGAGTCAGCCTACTCAGAGTGGATTGAACTAACTCAATTCAGCTGTTCTGAAACGGAAAACTCAGTGTTTCCCATCTCATGGTAACTCAACTCAGAGTTCAAGTTTAAACTTAGAGTTGGTTGAACCCCCTTATTGAAACAGGCCCCAGATAGTTTGAGAAGCCCCTGTCTGCAGCCTACAGATCGAGGCGGGGCTGAATCTGGGGCGGGGCAGCACGTGTCGCTCCGCCCACACGCCTTCTCATTGGTTGTAGGTAAATTAATAATGTTGAGGCAACGGTACTCCCACAACTCATCTTATTGGTGGCAAAGTAATGACGTTGAAGCTTTCATTTCTGTTGTTCGTCGCTACATTTATGTGTAAATTGTTAATTTGCAGTGAATAATGTTTGAAAGCAATTTTTTTTTTTTGGTGTAATTTGTTTAATTAAAATGCTTAAGTTAATTCTGTAGCTGCGCTTAGTGTGTAGCACTAAGCAGCCCTTTAATGTCGATCATGGATCAGATTGATCACTTATGGTTAACAACTAATATATTTGTGTTTTTTAATGCATTTAAGATGGCGTGTCTTCCCCAGTGCATACGACATGGATATCGTTTCCATCTGTAAATGTTAGTAATTCCTGCATTTGTATACAATTTTCCGCCAGACGCGGATGAGGTTTCACTGTAACGCATGCACACGCCATGAGAGCGCAATAGAATATGAACGCAATACATAAAATATATAAAATATTTGTTGTTGGACATTAAATATGACTCTTGTTGAATTTTAAACATTCAAATAAGTGTGTATTTTTATTAAAACAGTAACTGTAAATTAATAAATCGTACCCGAATTAATAAACCGTACCAACAAATTTCCAATCCGTGCGCTCAGATTTTGCAAACTGTACTTTCGGTTTTTGAATCCGTACCCACAAATTCATAATCCGCGCGCACGCTTTCACAATCCGTTCCCACGTGTTTGTAAACTATACTCACAGATTCATTTTAGAAAATCAGCAGTAGGCCACGTGTTAACGAATTATATTGTTTTATTGCATATTATTATGTGGAATAGGCCTACATCAAATTGTCTTTGTGGAATACAACGATTTAATAAGAAAGATGTGCGTCAAAATCTTGTTTATTTGTGATAATCTTAGCACTTTATTATTATTGAATAAGGGGGGGAAGTAAAATCAACAAAACAAGTCTTCACATTAAGAATGAATAGTAGGCCGACACAAACACATTTCTAAAACTGTAAAAGGTTATTTAAAAATAAGCATTCATTAATTATTTTATGATAAACATTTTATAAGAGCACTCATTTATTTAGCCTATGAAAAATAATTACTATTATTATATTAATATTAGGTTACATATACATTTAGAAGAAGGCTTTATCCAAAACGACTTACAAAAGAGGAACAAATTTGTCAAAAGTCAGTCATAAAACAATGCCAGGTTTATTATACAATAATAATAAAGTGCTAAGATTATCACAAATAAACACAAGATTTTGCTGCACATCTTTTTTATTAAATTGTTGTAGACTATCACTTTTTGATGTAGGTCTATTCCACATAATAATATGCAATAAAACAATATACAATATGATGCGCTAGGAGCTTGCTGATCTTCTAAAATGGATCCGTGAGTACAGTTTACAAACCTGTGGGAACGGATTGTGAAAGCGTGCGCACGGATTATGAATTTGTGGGTACGGATTCAAAAAACGAAAGTACAGTTTACTAAATCTGAGCGCACGGATTAGAAATCCGTGGGCACGATTTGTTAAACAGAGGGAACAGTTTGAGAATTTGTGAGTACGGTTTATAAACTGAGGGGACGAACTGCAAAACCGTCGCCACGGATACATAGCTCCGTAGTACGCTGAATAAATAAGCGTATAATAAATAAGTTATTGTTGGCTATTGCTACAAATATACAAATAATGAACATATATGTATAACTACTATTAAAGGATTCAGCGTTTATTTAAAATATAATATAATTCATAAGTAGCGTTACCAACTGCACAGAGCCATATGGCTCTGCAACAGCACTTGCTGTTTATCATGGCAGCGACGTCATTCCATTTCACTAACCAATGAGATGAGTTGTGGGAGTAACGTTGCATCGATGTCATTAATTTATTTACAACCAATGAGAACACATGTGGGCGGGGCGACACATGCAGCCCTGCCCCAAATTCAGCCCTGCCTCGGTCTGCAGGCATGCAGACAGGTGTACTTGACAAAAACAGATTCTTTGATTCTTTAGAATATGAGATAGGCATTGTAATGTAAGAAAAAGAATAAGTGTCACTTCACAGTTCCCTGAAAGTATAGCATATCAATTACACGCACCACTGTATGGGTCAAAAGAGAACATATGTTTTCAGGAAGCAAACCTGAGAGCGAAGACTTTTTATAACTGATAATTTCAAATAAAACTGGAATACAGCACTACTTTAAAATAGCTTAAACGTATACATAAATAATATACACTGGAGATCAAAATTAGAGAACAATTTATAAACAACTGAACAATTCTGAAATAATGTCATCTTCACTGCTCAACAGTTGAAGGAGTTTTTGTCCTGTCTATACCACGCTACCAGAACACCTTTTCCACAAAACAACTAAGGCATTTCAACAAAAAACATTATTTTGCAGAAAACACACTGATCAAAAGTAGAGAACAACAATGACTGTAGCATGGAAAAAAATTACAACAAAATTTTCTGAAGGTTACAACAGTCAGCAATTAGCAGGAAGTGTACAGGCCTCTGCTCTGAATGATTTCAGCACATCTGCGGCCACAGGACAGCACTAGTCTCTCACACTGCTCTGGTGTGATTTTGGTCCACTCTTCTTCCAGTCTCCTCCACAGTTCGGTGACTGTAGTGGGTTTCTTGGCCATAACTTTGTCGCCAAGGATTTTCCAGAGTTAAGATCAGGACTCTGGGCAGGCCATGTCATTATTTCAATGTTTTCAGTTTCAAGGAACTGCTTTACCTGTTTTGCTGTGTGACATGGAGCGTTGTCCTGCATGAACACTGTGGGCTGATTGGGTGATGAACGCAGGGAAGGAACCATATGTTGTTGAAGAAGGTTCTGATAAACATTTGCATTCACTCTGCCATGTAGCTGTATAAGAGGCCCAACTCCTGCTGCAGAAAACATGCCCCAAACCATGACACTTCCTCCTCCACTTTTCACTGACTTCTTTACACACTTTGGGTTCAGTCTTTCTCCAGTTTGTCGCCAAACATAATGTTTCCCATCGGACCCAAAGAAATTAAACTTGCTTTCATCACTGAAGTGTGGAAACGATTGCCCATTGAGATCCTCCGCAGTATCCTGTCCTCTCTTGTATTTGTCTTCCGTGGACGACCAGCCTTCTTGGGGGACTTGAATGAGTTTGTGATGTTGTAAAGATTCAATATTCTTAAAATCACAGATTTGGAACGACCAACTTGTCTTGCTATGGTTGATAGGGTCATCCCTTTGGCCTTTATCTGGACAACCTGCTGCCGGAGGCTTTCAGTCACTTTAGAACGGCCCACCATCTTGCAGAGCCCGTGAAACTGGAAGTTAGGCTGCTAGTTAAATAGGGGTTGACAGATAATCAAGGAAATTAGCACCAGGTGCCAGATTAACACCAATAACTGGGATGTATTTGAAAGTGTTCTCTAATTTTGATCAGTGTGTTTTCTGCAAAATAATGGTTTTTGTTGAAGTGCCTTAGTTATTTTGTGGAAAAGGTGTTCTGGTAGCATGGTATAGACAGGACAAAAACTCCTTCAACTGTTGAGCAGTGAAGATGACATTATTTCAGAATTGTTCAATTGTTTATAAATTGTTCTCTAATTTTGATCTCCAGTGTAAATGATTAGTCGTCCAAAATGTATACTGACGGATAGACCAAACATTCTGTCAAAAATCTATGTAACTTAAATATGAGAAAATAAAGATTGTTGGAAGTGTTCGCACCTGGCAGCGCTTCAAGTATGGCCACTGAAGGGCTGCTCCGTCGCTGCTGTAAATGTAAACTGCACATCTCATTCTGACTGAGGCACTCGTTTACTACTTGGACTCCGGCCATATCTAAGGGTTATGAACCATGTTAAAAGTGAAACGTTATTACAAGTATTGTTCGCAGATATCAAAAATTTTAAACGACGTATTTCATTGTATTGAGCGGATGTGCATCAGGTGGTATTTTTCTGTCACTAAAGAACTGAAGGGCTGATACATCAGTTTAATGCAGTAAAATGGTTTGATATGAGGTGTGTATATAGTATGGGATGTCCCATAATCAAACTGACCATTGTTTTTTTCTGCTAATTAGAAATGGGAACTTTATATCCCTCGAAAGCAGGGGTAGGGAATGCTGATATCGGAACTGAACAATATGTAGTAGCCTACTTTGCTAAACTAAATGATCTTGCACATAGTCATGAACACCATTCAAAAGGGTTTTTTCTACTTCTTGTTTTCTTGTCATATGACAGCAAAACAGCTCCCTGCTTCCTGGTTACAGTTTACATACACCTTGTTGACTCTGCAAAAATGTTAATTATTTTACAAAAACAAGGGGGATCATACACAAACATGTTTATTTTTTTTTCTGTGTTGTTATACCTAAATGATGCACAACTGTTTTTTTGTTGTTGTTTTTGTTTATTGATAATTGATCATAACTCCCTTGCTTGTCCTGAACATTAAACTGCTTGCTGTCCTTCAGAAATATCCTTGAGGTCCGACAAATTCTTTGGTTTGCCAGCATCTTTTGCGTGTTTGAACCCTTTCTAACAATGACTGTATTATTCTGAGATCCACCTTTTCACACTGAGGACAACTGAGAGACTCATATATGCAACTATTGCAGAAGTTTCAAACGCTCACTATATCTATATACTATATGTACACTGTTTTATGTTAAATATCTTATTCAGGTCAGTACTAAATAAAAATAACATGCATTTTGTGATCCCTCTTATTTTTGTAAAATAATTAATATTTTGCATATTCTGCAAGATTTATGTAAACTTTTGACCTCAACTGTACATCAATAACTTGATTTAAGAAATTTTCTTTCCTCCAGATATTAATTCTGATATTAATTCATAATTTAAATGCTTTACTGTTTGTTTTTTTTTGTTTGATTGATTGATTTGGTAGCAATGAAAACTATAACTGAGTCACCTAATAGATGATGAAAGCATTGGGTGTCACATTGACTATCCCTGCAAAGCACAACAGTTACATAAACCATAATGAGAGAACAAAAGTGTCTTCAGGAAACGTTTATCATTTATAATTAAACAAAAATCTGGTTTGATGAATCCAAGTGAATACGTGAAATCCAAGATCCCAAAATTTTAAGTTCATTAAATAACTAAAGATTTTTTTTTTTTCTTTCATTTAACAAATACCTTTGCTTTATAATTAAATATTTCGGATTGTTTTGACATTTTTTCCCTTTCTTCCACAGGAACTAAAGGACAGATGGAAAAAGGGAAAAAAGGTGCTTCTATTACTATTTATTATCAGTATAATTGGCATGCTAGTTTTTATGCACATGGAGGTCATACATATTATATTCAAGCTCCTCCACCAATAAAACCTCCTCCATCAAAAAATAAATTCAAAATTCCAGAGGCTTCATATTCAATAACGCCCATCAAAGACTGTGGTTCAGTGGACCACAAAATGGAATATCTGCAAATAAAAAATAAGGTTGTGCGAGAGACCTTCAAGTTTAACTACACCATTTGCATCTCCAACCTTTTTGGCGACTACAACAATGTGCTGCAGTTTGCTCAAACGATGGAGATGTACAAGCTTCTGGGTGTACAGCATGTGGTTGTCTATAAAACTAGTTGTGGACCGGACTTGGAAAAGCTCTTAAAGCATTATGAAACAGAGGGGATACTGGAGATTGTTTCATGGCCTATCGACCAGTTTCTGAATAAATCAAGAGGCTGGAACATCAAGCTGCACAAGGGAGACATTCAGTACTACGGTCAGTTAGTAACACTCAACGAGTGCATTTACAGGCATATGTACCAATCCAAGTACGCCTGCCTGAATGACATTGATGAAATCATCATCCCTTACAAACACACCAATTTACCATCTCTTATGGAGGACCTCCAGCCTGCTCATCCCAATATAGGGGTGTTCCTCATAGAGAACCACATATTCCCTAAAACACAGTTTGAAGAGAGCGGGAAGTTCAAACGAGCAGAATGGAAGAATATTCCTGATATCAATGTCATGGAGCACATTTACAGAAAACCTCCTCAAAAGAAAAATTACAATCCCGCAAAGATGATTGTCAACCCAAGAAAAGTGCAGCAAACCTCAGTATATTCCACGCTGAAAGACTTTGGAGGCAGTTTCCATGTACCATTTAATATATGTAGAATTGTTCATGTGAGAGTCCCACTACAGGGGCATCTTACCAAAGAGGAACTATTTGTGGACAAAAGAGTCTGGGACTTCAAACAAAAACTGATACTAAATGTTGACCAGACTTTCAAACTTTCTAGTTTTTTGTAGGTGGGCAGAATGTTTAGACTTTCTGTTTGATTTAAAGGGGCCATGAACTAAGAAATCAAAATTCCCTTTACCTTTTGACATAAGAGGTCATTATACTTTAAAATCATCCTGTGAGTTTCAGAACTCAAAACTTTCTCGTCTAAAAACAGCTTATATTGAAGCCAGTCCGCCTAATTGAAAGGTTGTGAAATGTGCTACTTTTTTTATGTATGTAGCACCACCTCCAGAAAAGATCAACGTCTGGTTCTACATCACTACCTGTTTAGCCCGGCCCATTGATTCACTACATCGCTGTCTACAGCCCCACCCACCGATTCACACACATAGTGTAAATAACAAGAGAGGCAAACGCAGGTCTATACAGAAACCAAACGATAAAGATGGCTCTGACAACAAGACACTGTACAGTGCCGTGTCAGTAAGAACTTTGCAGACAAGGCACAATTTGATGCTGGATTTTCAGAAAGATTGAAGCTAAAAGACTCTATTGGATCTGACAGTCATATAGTGTATAGTATAGTGTCCCCATCACTATACTGGAGTGCTAGGACCCACACAGACCACAGGTTGAACACCCCCTGCTTCCCTCACTAGCACCTCTTCCAGCAGCAACCTAGTTTTCCCAGGAGGTCTCCCATCCAGTTACTAACCGGGCTCAACCCTACTTAGCTTCAGTGGGCGACCAGTCTCAGGCTACAGGGAGATATGGCTGCTGGTATCTTGGTGATTTCTCTTTTTTAAAAAATACCCTGTGTTATACACAACAGAAACAGAGAAACCAAAAGATCTGTACTGAAAATTACTGTAATATATGATTTGATATATGACTGACTTTTGACTTTGACTTGTACAGTAAAACCGACAAAAACGTAATACTCAAAAATAAGCTTGGTCCTGCTGCCTGGTGCTGAGTGCCTTATTATGACCCACCTTACATCTAAATGCCAAGCCTAAAATTTATATCCTTTTTTTTGTTTGTTTTTTAGGGGCCAAGCACCAAAGGTGTTGTATTGACATGAGTACTGAGACCCAAAATTTATTAATAAAATTTTAAGAAATTTATTGCACAAATTACACCTAGGGTATCTTTTTTAGGGCTTAGATATATTGCATCTCCAACAATGTTAAAGAACGTCCCAGGTTATGTATGTAACCATGGTTCCCCGAAGGGAACGAGACGCTGCGTCGAAACGCTATGGGAACGCCCCCGGCGAGACACCGTACTGAAGTGTGTGTAGAATCAGTCCAATGTCGAAGTGCCACGTCATGAATGGTATGACGTAGCGACCAGGAAGCATAAGAGGCACCGGCAACACGCTCATTCAGCTTGCCTTGAAGCGAGCGCATGCAGGGGGTGCAAGGAGTATGGCAAGTAGACGCAGCGTCTCGTTCCCTTCGGGGAACCATGGTTACATACGTAACCTGGGACGTTCCCTGTCAGTTCACTCGAGCTGCGTCGAAACGCTATGGGAACGAGAATGCCCACTGCACCATACGAGTAAGACCCCTGCCTGTGTGGTGTGCACATCAGGAGGAGAGCACTCGCAAACCTAGAGTAGAGGGAAGGTCCAGGTTGTAAAAGTGCACAAATGTGTGCGGAGAGGACCAGCCCGCCGCATCACAAATGTCGCTGATGGCCTAGCCCAGGGAAAGGGCTTTAGAGGCCAACATACCCCGGGTTGAGTGTGCTCGGACCCCCAAGGGGGAAGGGAGGCCCGAGGACTCATAAGCAAGTGAGATGGCCTCAACCACCCACCTGCTTATGGTCTGCTTGGTGGCCGGAGAACCTTCCACAGAAGGAGCTGGTCTGCTTTACGCCACTGGGCAGCTCTGTGGACGTATGCGTCCAGTGCTCGAACTGGACACAGCAGATTAGGACGCTCCTGACCCACTTCCTGGAAGGGGGGAGGACAGAAGGCCTGAAGCACCACGGGACCTGGCGTCGCGGTGGGTACTTTGGGGATGTACCCCGGCCTGGCCTGCAGGTCTCCCACTCGCTTGAGGGAAGAGACAGCGAGGAGGAACACAGTCTTGAGGGTTAGGAACTTGACTGGCACCTCCTCGAGGGGTTCAAAGGGTGCTCCGCAGAGGCCCTCCAGAACCACCGCCAGGTCCCAAGTAGGCACCTTAGTGCGGTGCACAGGCCTCAGCCTCAGTGCGCCACGTAGGAAGCGAGTTATCAGGGGATGTCTCCCAATAGATAGGCCACCCAGAAAGGCATGGTAAGCGCTCAAGGCCGCCACATACACTTTCAGGGTAGAGGGAGTTAACCCCGCGGAGAAACGGTCCTGAAAGAACTCAAGAACTGTACCAATCGGGTAGTTAACAGGGTCCTGCAGCCGTTGTCCACACCATGAAGTGAAGAGCTTCCACTTCAGGGCATACAGCTTCCTAGTGGCGGGAGCTCTGGATTGGAGTATGGTCTCAACAACCTCAGTTAAAAGACCTGAAGCTATGAGGTGTACCCCCTCAGAGGCCACGCCCACAGCTTCCACAACTCTGGGTGGGGGTGCAAGATGGCACCCCCCGCTTGAGAGAGGAGGTCCCTCCTGAGCAGAATCTCGAACGGAGAGCCGTCTAGAAGGGCCACTAGGTCTGAGAACCACACTTGGGCCGGCCAAAATGGGGCTACTAGGAGAAGGCTGACCCCGTCCTGGCGCACTCTCTCCAGAACTCCCGGGAGCAAAGCAATCGGATGAAAAGCATACAGACGCAGCCTCGGCCACGTCTGTACCAAGGCATCCAACCCCAGCGGGGCTGGGGTTGGATGCCTTGGGTCAAGAGTCAAGAGTGTTTTTTATTAGGGTCAAGAGTGTTTCTCTGCATTCAACATGGATAAAATAAAATAAATAAAATAAAAAAAGCACTTGGACTTAAAATACTGCTTTGTTAAATTACAGTCTTGAATTTATAAATAAAAAAAAAATTGTTAATGTCGTCATATTGTGAGATGCAGAGGCCGAAAAAAAGTGTCTTTGCCTTTCATGCGTACAGAGACAAACGGAACATGAAGCCGTCTTTTTGTTTTAATATTCACAGATACTAGTCCATACTGTGATTCGAATTAAGTGACAGACCTACTGTTGATTCATTCATCCAAAAATTTACCAATTCCGTGGCATATAAAATAATATGTGGAGGGTGTTGCCCTGCTTATAACATGAATAAAATAAAATAAGGGTTGATGGTTTATTATTATTATTATTATTATTATTATTACAAATAATAAAATTAAAAAAGCCTTTGGACTTGAATGGACTGGTCTCTGTCCTAATTGTGTTTCCTAGTATTTAAGGGTTGAGGGTGTTTTATTACAAAATATATATATATATATATATATATATAGAGTCGTGTTTCTGGATGATCAGATGTGAGGTGACGTGTCTCCAGAAGATCAGAAGTGATGAGATGAGTCTCTGGAAGATTAGATGTGCAGTGATGTGTCTCTGGAAGGCCAGATGCAATTTGACTTGGAATTAGAAGAGCAGTCTTGGTTTGACTTGTCTCAGGGAGTGTAGTGGTGAACTGACTTGTCTCAGGAAGTGTAGCTGTGATGTGACTTGTCTCAGAAATGGCAGCTATGATGTCTCTTGTCTCAGGAATGGCAGCTGCGACGTGACTTGTCTCAGGAATGGCAGCTATGATGGGTGCAGACTCTGGAAGGGCGGCCATGACAGGTGCAGGCTCTGGTGTGGCGGCCATCTTGACAGGTGCAGACTCTGGTGTGGCGGCCATCTTGACAGGTGCAGAGAATGTCCCGTGGCCACCATTACTGTGGAGTCGTGTTCCTCCTCCTTGACACTCACAGTAAATGACTAGCCCACACACAGCAAAGCAGTCATTGAACTGTGCGAGAGATGAGTGCAGACCTTCGCAAATGAGCTTAGTCTTTAGTGGTTGATTCACACCCTTGCAAAAAAAAGTCTATAATGTGTAATATGCGAAAACTAAATATTCCCGCACATAGCCCTTGAGTGATCGTGTGCCCTGCTCGAGGGCTAATAACACATTTAGCTGTGTCCATAGCTAAATCAGGTCTGAGGGAAAAGATGCTGGATCCTGATATTCTGTTACACCAGGACAGAATCGGGAGATGTGCGGATCCAAATGCAAGCCTTTATTAATTAACTCAGGGTCGTACAGGCAGGGTCGATAAACAGTGTCAAACACAATATAGATAATACAGAATCGTAGTAGATAAACAGGCAGATAGGTCGGGCTGGTGGCAAGCAGGCAGAGTCCAATAAACAATCCAAAACAGGGAAACCAGAGAAGAATCACAGAACGATAGACAGTCCAGGTAGGCAAGGGGAAAACAGACAGGGAATAAATGCTTTGTATGAACAGGCTAGGCTAGATTAATACTCAGCGAGTGAATAGTGGAAGGGGTGTGTTATTTTTAGTGGGTGTGACTGGATGCAGCAGATGTATGTGATTAGTGCGGAGGGTGATGGGAAGTGTAGTCCGTGACAGTCTGTGGGGTGTGAGAGTGAATGCAGTGTGGAAGTGACCTCTAGTGGTGGCCGGCCAGAAGGCCACAGGCTTGGTTCGTGACAGTCTTTTTATTTCTTCACATTTTGTTTTTGTATTTCTGTCGTCTATTTTAACACCCAGTCTTTGAAGTGGTCATTTTGTAGCCAAAGCTTTTGAAATGTACATTTTCCTGGTATGTTTGCCTTAGTTAACAGGTACAGCCTGGTGACTGCATTTGACTTAAGTGATTGCCAGCTGACAAGTGGGAAGGGAATAAAATGCCACTGAAAAATAGCCTTAAAGGAACACTCCACTTTTTTTGAAAATAGGCTAAATTTCCAACTCCTCTAGAGTTAAACAGATGAGTTTTACCAGTTTTGAAGCCATTCAGCCGATCTTTGGGTCTGCCAGTAGCACTTTTAGCATAGCTTAGCATAAATCATTGAATCAGATTAGACCATTAGCATCTCGTTCAAAAATGACCAAAGATTTTCAATATTTAATTTTTTAAAATTTTTAAATATATGAATTTTATTAACTCTTCTGTAGTTACGTTGTGTACTAAGACCAACAGAAAATTAAAAGTTGCGATTTTCCAGGCTGATAATGTCACGATTCATCCTGCTGTGGCTTCCTCCTCTCTCCCCTAGAGGGAGCCTTCACTATTCACATGGACTTTAACTCACTACATTTTCCATAACCCCGTGCTCATG
Organism: Cirrhinus molitorella; assembly: GCA_033026305.1. Taxonomy (NCBI): domain Eukaryota; kingdom Metazoa; phylum Chordata; class Actinopteri; order Cypriniformes; family Cyprinidae; genus Cirrhinus; species Cirrhinus molitorella. The sequence goes on along the minus strand of CM065125.1, from coordinate 18,528,921 downwards.
GACTTCCTGTCACCTCTCACTTCTCACCCCAGTCAGCCATCTTGCTCATCACCATTGCAGTATAAATAGACCTCCATTTTTTGTTTTAGTTTGCAAAGTATTGTTTAGCCTAGTCTTTTAATTTTTCTTAGTGTCTTGTTTTCCTTGTTACCGACCCTGTTTTGTCTTCCGTTTCCCGAGTGTTCTCCGCCAGCCTTTTCGACCCACGGCTGTATTTCTGGATTACGTTTGTTGCTTCGCCTACTACATTCCTGTCTGTCGTGTACCAACCCTGCCTGTACAACCACGAGTTTACCCAATAAAGTCTGCATATGGATCGCCCCTGTCCCGTGTCCTTTGTTACAGATAGGAACTGTACTCTCATTCTAGTGTAATAATCAGGGATCTTTGCTGCCGTACCATGGATACAGCAGGTTCAATGATATTACACAGCGTCTGAATATAGTCCCCAGCTAGGTAACTTCCAACATGACTGGCACTAAGCCACTAAGGTAATAGTAAAATAGCTGTATAATATCCACTGTATACACACCCACATCTAATTGTGTGATTATGGTAATTTCAATTTCAACTGGGTTTGGGGAAATGCCATGCTACTCTCCGACTGAAGGTGTGAATTAGAAACTTTTAGATAACTTGGAACTTTGCATTCTAAGCCGCAGGCAGGTAACAGACACCTGTTAAATCATTCAAAGTTGGTGGTTTCTGGGAAGAAGAAAAACTGGAAGATCATCTAAAACTGATCCTGACGCTCAAAGAATTACCATGTTTTTTCTATCTTCTAACTTATTTGCTCTTTAAATGAAGAGAAAAATGACACAAAATTCTCAAATAAAATAAATGTGTGTAAACATTTCTTGATCTAAGCATATTTCTTTCAGATTCAGACTTTTATTTTGCTGGGGAAAGCAATATCATGGATAGACGACTAGGGTGTCAAGCACCCACCAGCAGAATCATAAATCGGCGCCTATGATGTAGCATGTTAAAAGTAACACGTTATTGCAGGTATTGTTTCTATGCTTTATTGTGCATTGTGGGTGGTATTTTCCATCAGTAAAGAACTGAAGGGCTGATACATCAGATGATAGTGTCACAGATTCCTGGAGGCATAAATTCCAAAGAAACCTTAAATTGCATGTGTATTTGTAAAACAGAAACTGGTTTTGGTTTTCTATGTGTTTTTACGGAATACTTCTTGCGTAAATGCATTGTAACTATTATATTTGTTCATTTTCATTTGGGAGTATATGAGGAGAAACGGATGATTCAGAAAGTATTTTCTTGACTTCATCAGTAAGTGTTGAACACGATTCTAAAAATGGAATAGTGGGGTCTTTTAAAAGAGAAATATTTTTATAATGTGCTATAAAGTGTACTGTTTGTATTCATTTAAAAATACATATTAGGCCTAATTAAAGTAATATATATTAAAATGAATGACTTCAAAATGTGATGTAACAAACTAAAATGTACTTAAATATTTAATCGGACAAGGAAATAAATAAGAGTAGGGTGAATTAAGGGTGATTGGGACATAAGGTAAAATGGGACAGTATAACTATGCAGAATTTATTTTCCCACCTAATGAGTTTATATATATATATATATATATATATATATATTGCTGAGCCCTAGCTTTTTTTTTATTGTTATGCAATTATGTACATATTAATACAAATATATCTCACAACAGTAGTAGAAGAAATAGAACAGGGTATACAGAGGCAAGGTGGTTATGGGGGTGGGGGGTAGTGTTGGTTGCAACAGTGCAGTTAGCCCACGGTTCAATACATATGTTTTTTAGCCCTGATTTTCTGTTTGGTTATGATGTATCAAAGCATTTTTTTAGATTTGCAATTTAAAATGCTATTAAAAAACTCCAGTACACTGTAGAATAACACATATGTCTACATCACATTTCTTTTGAGAGAAGTATTACTTTTATGGATAAATAATAGTGCTATAAATACATGTTTCCTTCTGAGGGAACTCGAACTGCGTCCTCTAGAGGTCACTTTGGGGAACGTCTCATTTGTGACCCGTGTCTGAAGCTTATATGCAAAAACTACTGCATCATACTAGCGCAACCTCACAGTATAAAAGGGTACTGGTCGAACACATCATCCTCTTCTTCTTCAGCGACTGTTTTGTTTGAAGTTGTGCAATCTACAAACGATAAGCAATCTATTCTTGTCTTATCATGGCTGTCACTAGCAAGATGTTTAAGAAGTGTGTGGACCCGTGCCCTCGTTTTCTGGCACCTGGTGACACACACAATCTTTGTGTCATATGTTTGGGCGAGAGCGAGCTGCTGGAGGATGATGACATCTCTCTCACATCATCTGATCCGGCCGCCAGTGCTCTGCTGGGTTCCCCCCAGCAAGAACAGGAGATGTTAGATGAGGAAGAATTTATTCTAATATTGAAGGAATGCATAAAAATGGCTATGAGATGATGTCTCCAATAGAAGAGAAGGCTCCCTCCCTGACATCTGAGCCCCTTCAAATAACATCCAGCTTGAATGGCAGGGCATACACAGCAGCAGGTCAGGCTGTGGCTTCTCTGCAAGCTATGGCGGTGCTCCAGGCCTATCAGGCTGACTTGCTGAAAAGACCTGGATAAAGGCCAGGGGCTTTCCCCTAATGACATGGCAGAACTCCGCCGGACCACGGATTTGATTCTCCATGCTGACGTCCATTAAGACGGTTGTTGTGAAGTTTGAGGAGAAGGCGCGTTCTGCTGCCTTCAAATCCTTCATTTCATGAAGGACCAGGTCTGAGCCCAAACAACCAAGGGGTCCTTGTCCATCCCGGACACAGAAGGCCAGAAGGCTAGTGTCTCGCCTCCCTCTGGGGTTTTTTACATCTACCCCCACCTCTCCTCCCTAATTCCCCTGCGCCTTCTCACTCGCAGTCTCTCTTCTGGACCTATGATGCATGGGTTATGTTCTCTTATTCTAGAACAACCCAACTGATGGTCTGGCCTTAGTTCTACATTACTACCACTGCTACTGTGATCTGTGGGAATGGTTCAACTGACTGGAGGCCCTTGGTGAGTATGATCCTTTACAGTTATATAAATGGATATCTGTAATTAAACTCAGCCATTGGCTGGGTCACAGTATGTACGGTTGGTTTGTGTGTTCTTCCTGTGTTTGAGGTGGGACCCTCCTTTCATCCTTTCATGCTGCTGGATTACCGCTTGTGGACTGTCACCAGTCTCTGCAACCAGATCATTCGGCACTACAGGAGTATTTCCTGACGTTGGGCTCCCCGTTACATTACTGCAATCCATTGACTCTGAGGAGCAATAGCTCTCCAGCCATGATTGAGCCTTATACTCTTCCATGATCTGCGGATCTGGCTAGAGTAAGATAGAAAGCACAGATCTTTTGGGTTTGCTTTGGCTAAATGCATCAGGGTGCAGCACTGCTCCCCTCTGCTTGAGGGTTTTTAAAGGAGCTGGCCCCTTGAAGGATCAGGTGTTCCTTGGTCTATACAGAAGTCTGAGAAACCTATCTTGGGCTTCTGCTACCATTGGTTACCCTGAGGTGCCCCTCCCCTCTCGGGAAGGCTAGCTGAGTGCCTCCTCAGCTCTAGCTGAGGGTACTAATACATGTCCATACCACTTCAGGTATTTGACTATGTGGGCATTTGGGATCCCCCCTCGAAGCTGGATCTCGCTCCAATGCCCCCTGCTGGTGCCATCTAGCACTGGTCAAGCAGGGTTGGTCCTCCTCTCTGCAGAGAGTTGAGCACCTGCCCTATAGCTACTAGTTACTCCACGTAACCTCATCAGATAACGGCCGCTTGCTGTCACCTGATGGGTTTCTCTCTCCACCACTTTTAATGGTACGGCAGTGAGGTTACCCTATTGTGGGTATTAAAGGCCCTGGGCCTCCTGGAGTCTTTAGACTAGCAGCTTAGGTCATCAGACGTGATTTCCTACCCTTGTATTCTCCTTTTACATCAGATGAGCATGGCAGTGCTCCCCTCACAAAAGTGAGGTAGTTCTAGCATGCCGTCTTTTACAAGGCTGTGGAGGTCCCCCTGGGTGCAGCTGCCCAGGCCTTTCTAAGCCTTCTCTGTAAATCTCCCATGACACTGGGTGAGCATGGCAGTTCTCCCCTCACTAAGGTGAGGTAGCTGAAGCATGCCGTCTTTTACAGGACTGAGTAGATCCTCCTCCCCATTGAAGGTTTGGTACCAGCACTATGGCCACAGGATACCCATATTGACCGCATCGGATAAGCTGGCCGCTTGCTGCCACCTGATGTTCTTTCTCCATGCCATGCTAAAAGCCTTAGGCGGAGGTCACACTACCCTGTTTGAGGTATTAAAGGGTCTTATAAGCCCCTTGGGTATGGCTAGGCATTCACCCTGCAGCAACCAATTACTAGTGGTGTGAGTTTTGAGCCTCTCAGCATCCTCATCAGAGAAGTCAACCGCTTGCTGCTGCCTGATCGGTTATCCCTCCACCACACTAGCTGGTGCAAAGGTTGCATTGCCCCTTTGCTGGGTTTTTTAGGCCTTTCGCTACTGGGCTCCATTGAATTCAGCAGCTTAGGTCGTTAGACCTCTTCTTGCCCCTATTATGTCTCTCCAGTCTTGGAGAGGCTTGACAGTGCTCCCCTCGCTAAGGCGGGGTTGCTTGAGCATACCATTTCTGGGTAAAAAGGGCAGATTATCCTCTCTTGAATGACCGGACATCTACCCCGCGGCTGCTGCATACTTGCCCTGGCTTTTTTCACTCAAAAAATGAGGTGCCTACTTTCAGATTAAACGGATGCAAATAAAAACACAAAACCAGTCCTAAATTAAAGGAAACAAGTTGACAAAAAGAATGAATCCAATATTTGGTGATAATATAGCATAATGAGAGATTTATAAGCAGTTGTTTGGAGTCCGGTCATTTTTGACCGGGAACCCCACGAGTGTGACTGGGATCCGAACACAACCAGAGGGTTAAAGGCTTACTCCACCTCAAAATGAAAATTTTGTCATGAATCACTTACCCCCACGTCGTTCCAAACCCATAAAAGGTTTGATCGTCTTCTGAACACAATTTAAGATATTTTGGATGAAATCCGGTAGCTTTTTGACTGTCCCATTGACTGCCAAGTAAATTAAACTGCCAAGACCCAGAAACACATGAAAGACATTGTCAAAATAGTCCATCTGCCATCAGTGGTTCAACCATAATTTTACGAAGCTACGAGAATACTTTTTGTACGTAAAGAAAACAAAAATAACGACTCGTTAGTCGAGTCGTTTTGCAGAAATATATCATGTGTTGGGCTAATTTTAAATGTATGGCATGAAACCTTGCACAAGGTGGAAATTCAAAAACTGTTCCAATCACCCTTAAATCACCTTAAACAATAATTATTTAGTCTATTATTGTTAAATTATTATTTAAGTTTTTAACAAGGCTCTTCTATCTGACCTGAACAAAGCCTGCCTTTTTATAAAAAGACCAAAATATGTAATAGCTTACTTATTACCTAAACTAAATTACCTTGCTTGTCCTATGACAGCAAAATAGCTCCCTGCTTCCTGGTGACATTTTACATACACCTTGCTGAATGTTAATTACTTTTAAAACATTTTGCAAATTATGCAAGATTTATGTAAACTTTTGACCTCAACTGTACATCAATACATTGATTTAACATTTTTTTTTCCCTCCAGATATTAATTCTGGTATTAATTCATAATTTAAATGCTTTACTTTTTCTTTTTCTTTTTTTTTGTAGCAAATAAAAACCATAACTGAGTCACCTAATAGATGATGAAAGCATTGGGTGTCACATTGAGTAAAGCACAACAGTTACATAAACCATAATGAGAGAACACAAGTGTCTTCAGGAAACATTAATCATTTATAATTAAATGAAAATCTGTTTTGATGAATCCACGTGAGTAAGTGAAATCCAAGATCACAAAAAATGTATTAAATGACTAAAGATTTTTTTATTTTATTTTTTATTTAACAATAGCATACCTGTGCTTTCGGATTTAAGTATTTTGGATTGTTTTTACTTGTTTTTTTTCCCTTTACACCACAGGAACTAAATGACAGATGGGGAAAGGAAAAAAAGTGCTTCTATTACTATTTATTATCAGTATGAGTGGCATGCTATTTTTTATGCACATGGACGTCCATACATATTACTTTCAAGCTTCTCCAACAAAAAGTGCTCCTCCACCAATAAAACCTTCATATTCAATAACACCCATCAAAGACTCAAATCATTTCATGGTGTCTGCTTTTATTGACCACAGACTAGACGGGGTCATTCGAGTCATCAGCATAGTCAACAGAAGGAGTCTTCAGCCACTTTACTGTGCTTACTGCAGCACCGAACAAGTCTGCAAAACTGTTGACACTGATGTCCAGATACACAGCGACCATTTTAGCTACACGTATGGTGCCTCAGATGTGATTTGTAAAGGTGAACACATGCAAAATGCAACTCATGTTCTAATAACGACTGACAAGGAGGGTTCAGCGGACCACAAAATGGAATATCTGCCAATAAAAAATACGGTTGTGAATGAAACTTTCAAGTTTAATTTCACCATTTGCATCTCCAACCTTTTTGGCGACTACAACAATGTGCTGCAGTTTGCTCAAACGATGGAGATGTACAAGCTTCTGGGTGTACAGCATGTGGTTGTCTATAACACTAGTTGTGGACCGGACTTGGAAAAGCTCTTAAAGCATTATGAAACAGAGGGGATACTGGAGATCGTTTCATGGCCTATCGACCAGTTTCTGAATCCATCAAGAGGCTGGAACATCAAGCTGCACAATGGAGACATTCAGTACTTTGGTCAGATAGTAACACTAAACGAGTGCATTTACAGGAACATGTACCAATCCAAGTACGTTCTCCTGAATGACATTGATGAAATCATCATGCCTTACAAACACACCAATTTACCATCTCTTATGGAGGACCTCCAGCCTGCTCATCCCAATATAGGGGTGTTCCTCATAGAGAACCACATATTCCCTAAAACACAGTTTGAAGAGAGCGGGAAGTTCAAACGCGCAGAATGGAAGAATATTCCTGGGATCAATATCATGGAGCACATTTACAGAGAACCTCCTCGAAAGAATATTTACAATCCCACAAAGATGATTGTCAACCCAAGAAAAGTGCAGCAAACCTCAGTACATTCCACGCTGAAAGACTTTGGAGGCAGTTTTCATGTACCGTTTGATGTATGTAGGATTGTACATGTGAGAGTCCCACTACAGGGGCATCTTACCAAAGAGGAACTATTTGTGGACAAAAGAGTCTGGGACTTTGAGCAAAAACTATTACCAAATGTTGACCAGACTTTGAAACTTTCTGGTTTTCTGTAGGTTTCTAGTTGACATGTTTGTATGGTATTGAAGGATCTGAGGATCCTCAAATGCAAACTGTGTGTGTTTTGCTTCACGAGAGCAACCACACATTTGTGCTGTGTTTTACTTTCTTTTTTTATGTTCTTCATTTATACTTCATTCATTTATAATCATTTATAATCATTTATCATTTAATAATTTTATTTTTCCATTTAATCATACAATCATTTATAATAATCATTATAGTCATTTATATATCCATTTCATTGATTCATTAATCGATTAGTCATTTATATTGTGTTCTATTATTGTTATTTTTTTTATACATTTTTCCATTGTTGTTTAGTCTTATGACTGTGTGGTTTCAAGGGCTGTTTGTCTTCATAAATAAGAGATATGAGAGAATGTTTATGAACCTCAAGGTTTATTGGATGTTGTTGTGAAGCAGTTTGGTATAGCAATACTTGTTGTATTTGTGTTCTTCAGACGAAGTCTGAGCATTGAGACACATGCAACTAAGACTATTCAATAAACTCTGCTCCTTTTTACCATCATTACTTTGTCAGTGGCAGAATGTTTATTCTTTCTGTTTGGTTTAAAGGGGCCATTAACTAAGAAATCAAATTCCCTTTATCTTTTGACATTATACTACACAGTCATGTGAAAAAGTTAGGACACCCTATTGAATTCCATGGTTTTCTGTATCAGGACATAATAAAAAATATCTGTTCCTTGGCAGGTCTAAAAATTTTGGAAAATAAAACCTCTGATGAACAACAATACATGACATACACCATGTCATTATTTATTTAATAAAAATGAAGTCAAAATGGACAAGCCATGTGTGACAAAGTTAGGACACCCTTACTCCTAACATAGGATTTTAGAGGGTAAATAGCAGTTAGGCGCTGCTAATCAAATGCCTTTGATTAACTGATCATCAGCAAGAGTTAGCACATCTATAAAAGCAGACATTTTGCCAGTTTGCTGGACTGGAGCTTTCAGGTGTGTGTTAACACAATGCCAAAGAGAAAAGACATCGACAATGATCTTGGAGAAGCAATTGTTGCTGCCATCTATCTGGGAAGAGTAACACGGCCATTTCCAAACACTTTGAAGTCCATCTTACCACAGTGAGGAAGATTACCCACAAGTGGAAGACATTCAAGACAGACACCAATCCTCCCAGAAGTGGACGTTACAGGAAGTTCACCCCAAGATCAGACCATGTAATACTCAAAGAATTGGCAGACAACCCAAGAACTTCACCACAGACTCAACAGGCCCTAGTTAACATTTTAAATAAAAAAGTTCATTAAAGTACAGTTAGAAAAATATGGGACAAGTATGGCATTTTTGGAAGGCTTGCCAGAAGAAAACCTCTTCTATCTAAAAAAGCATGGCAGCATGGTTTAGGTTTGCAAAGTTGCATTCGAACAAACCATAAGACTTCTAGAACAATGTCCTTTGAACCAGAGTGGAGATGTTTGGCCATAATTCACAGAGCCAAGTTTGGTGAAAACCTGTAGGGCATATCAGCACAAACACCTCATATCAAAAGTCACACATGCAAGTGGAGGGCTGATGATTCTGGGCTTGTTTTGTAGCCACAGGACCTAGGGACCTCACAGTCATTGAGGCGACCATGAACTTCTCTGTATACCAAATTATCCAAAGTCAAATGTGAGGCCATCCATCTGACAGCTAAAGCTTGACCAAAATTGGGTCATGCAACTAGTCAAGTCAAGTCAAGTCAGCTTTATTTATTTAGCGCTTTTTACAATACAAATTGTGTCAAAGCAACTTTACAGTATCAAAAGGGAAAGTAATATATCAATAATTCAAAAGAACCTTTAAACTATTTTAGTTTGAGGAAATTAATCAATAGTTCCAAATTAATAAATTGTTTGTCCCCAATTTAGTTTTCCCCAATTTAGTTGTTGACCCCAACTGAGCAAGCCATAGGCGACAGTGGCAAGGAACCAAAACTCCATTTGTTATACAGGTGAAGAGGAGGATGATATGGAGGTAGGATGGACACAGATAGAGGGATAATCAGGAAGGAACCTTGTGACCATCATGCGCTCCTACACCCATAAGCAAAATAATTACTGACAGTTAAAAATTTTAGTACTGATCGATCATCGTAGTGATTAAAATAATGTTAGAATAAAATAAAATTGTATAATTGTATAATGCTTGTATAATGTTTTCTTATATGTGTATTTGTTTTATTGAATGATTTTTCTAGCACAAACACAAGTACATAACTACAACGGCTTGAATCTGCTGCTACGAGTCTCAAACGCTGTTTTTCACATGCAAATGACGTGCTTCGCGCACTCTCCCTTTTACACCAAATATCTGTGTGAAACATGTAGCAAAAGTGATTTGTGCATCTGTAGAGGGAACGGCGCTGTTTCGGTGAATTCAGTTCCCTTGTTTCCCCTTCGGCGCACATGCGTCAAATCACGACCATGATTTCGAGCGCAGTGGAAAGTATGTGCTTTATAATCTCAAGCGCCAGTTTATTATGCTATTTCCTACCTATCAACATAAGGTATATTTTACATTGTTTATTAAATACGTGTAGGATGCTAAAGCATAGAATGTATTGTTTTCAGAGGTTTTATAGCTCCGTCATTCATGGGTTAGGCTACTGCTAAATTTAGATTTGAGAAACTAATAACATAATGCGTCAAGTTTAATAAACACATTTCGATCATTTACATTATTATATTATTGTTATATTGTTGTTGTTGTGTCGGTTTTGTTACACAACCTTATGTTTACCATAAAGAAACCATATTGCACTGCACAGTAAGAGCTCTGTTGTTGTTATAAAACTACTCGCTTCCAGAAGAACTTTAAAATGATGTATATGTATTTATAAAATCAAATAAATATAGCTTACAGTAGAGCTGCAACTAACGATTATTTTTGTTGTCAACTAATCTATTGATTCTTTTTTCGATTAGTTGACTAATCTGTCGATTATTTTTCAATTGATCTATTATTTTCTTATCAGTTGATAAATGATTTCAGTCAAAATAACAGTAACTTCTGCTATTAATCTTTTAATATTTTATTCAAACGTTTTCTCATAATTAATAATTTACAAAAAATAAATAACAATAACAACAACAAAGAAAGAAAATAATAACAATAAATAAAGAAAAATAATACTAAGATAGAAAAAGAAAAATAATAATAATAAAAAAGAAAAAAGAAGAAAAAGAAAGCAATGAAGCAAGAAGGAAATAATAATTAGAATAAAGAAAGAAAAGGCAGTGATACAATACAATCAATAGAATTGCACATTATGGCTGCATTCACTGTTTACTGTTTGGGACAGTTGCTTAGGTAAGATGTTTAAAATGTTGTTTTTATTTAGCAGATTGAAACATCTTGAATTCATATCTGTAACGTGGGTGTGTAAATGCTACGCGATGGGTAGGAATAGGTAATTTTTGTTTTTATTTGGCGTACTATTTATATGCATTTTCATGAATGAACAGCTGAAGTCACAACCGCATTCAGGAAATTAGACCGAATCAAAAAATGGCGTCGTAACACCGGGAAGTTTTATCACAGTTGACAGCCCGCTTTTTTGAAAAAAATGAGTCCAGTCGAGGCTTTTCCAATCCATCACACAGTTAAACAACTAACACGGATTTTAAACGCTTTACCGAGTGCAGACGAGCGCAATCGCGCCTGCGGCACCGATGGCAGCTCCAGTGGATCTTAAGATGAACGCGAATCATTTCTTCTTTTCCGTCTCCTGGGTCATGATTAGCTATATAGTCAACTTGATGTCCCGTGGTGTTCCGTTCATTCATCCCAGCTTTGAATGCGGTTGTGAATCCTGACAATGGAAAGGCGTCAGTTAGGCTATATTTGCCTTATATGGGGTACTGATAGCGTATAACAATAAAATGCTCTATGAACGCAACTCTATGAAGTGATGTTGCCAAATAGCATTCACCTTTGCTCTAGAGCCTTGTTTTGTATTAAACATGGCAGAAAACAGTCTTAAATAGGGATAACTGCAGGCTCGCACAATGGGCGTGGCTAAGGTGCGACGCATCGACGCATTCCATGCTAATCGACGTATTTTCATAATCGACGTAATCGATGACGTCGACGAATCGTTGCAGCTTTAGCTCACAGCTCTCACATAGTCTCTGATACAGTCAATATATATATTTCAGTCAACAAAACCATAAAATTGGGTTTTTATTGGTAAATTTACACTTATGAATGAGAAATGTGATCAATAGAATGTAAATTAAGTACTGTTCCTCTTGGTCAGTACTATTTTTTAGGGCTGGGTATCGATTCAGATGTCTCAATTAGATTCTTGATTTTTTTATTTCATTCCATGAATATATATATACACATATATATAGTTTTAATACAAATGCTATTGGTATTTCTAAAAAAAAAAAAAAAAAAAAAAAAACTTAACAGTTTACAAATTGTGAATTAATAAAAGGAATTAAAAGCCACAGGCCCGTATTGTAAACCTATTATTTTTTTGTATAGGGTCCATTTTTTTAACAATAATAGGGCCCTAGAAAATGTACATATTAATTTGTCTGGTAATCAGATGAAGGCATAAAATATTCATTTCATTTATCCTGATCAAATGAAATTTAAAACAAACAAAGTGCTGCACAACAAGGTTTACTGTAAAAATTACAAAGAAAACAAATGTGATTACTCATTTAAAAATAAAGATTTATTAATATTCAGCGCGTGAGTGTATAATAGCAGTGCGTCACGCCATCCGACATTCATTCATGCATTCATTGAATGTTCTTGTCAATAGTTTCTCCGCCATAAGCACTAAATGAATGACATGATTTATGTAAATAAGAGGGTGACATCTAGTGGAGAAGACCAATGATAGATTCACAGTAATCAGATCATGTTTTAAATGTTTGCTGAAATAAATATAGGAAAAGATCGATTTGCAGCTTTTGAGAATCAATATCGAATCAGCGTTTAAAAAAAAAAAAAAAAAAACGATTAATCGAAAAATCTGGTTGTTTGTTTTTTTTCTTCCCAGCCCTACTATTTTCGCTAATACATTTTTGGACCAAACACCATAGTGTACAGTGCCAAAATAGGTGCAGTTTCCTCATATTCATTACACAAAAAAAAAAAATACAATTTACATTTAATCCTTTCTTAAATTTTTGTAAATAATGATTTGCTGGATAAAATCTGTGAATAAGCTTCTAAGGAACTTCTTTAATCTTATTTCTGTGGTAACAACCACACCTTTCTCCAGCAAATCAATTTTCCATTCAGTAAAGAGACCCAGTGAGGCAAAACATAAGGTATAGTAACAATTTCTCTTTGGAAAAGAGTATGAATAGCTATTATTATTCTTGGGATTTAATGAAAAACTAATTTTACCAACATAAAATTATTTTGTAACATCAAAAGACTAGTCTTCACATCAAAAGAGAATAGTCTTTATCAACACCTCTAAATAGCTCTTTGAAAGGAATGAGCCAAAAACAACTGGAAATTCTTTTTGAGTAACTGGTATTTTACAATAAGAATTTAATGAATTTCTTGTATTGTACAATGCACGCTCAACATTTCCGAGGTTCCGGCGACCGTTAAAACGAAACCGAAAGTAAAACGCAGGCGCGCATTCAAATGCAAATTTAATACTCGCGTTAAGAGAGCAACTCCCCAATGCGCCTAAATTAGGCTACATAACATATCTAGGCTGTTATTAGTATGTAAACTATAATAGGTTGTGTAGTGGTCTATAGCTCTGTATCATGCTTGACAAAGTTGGTCTCTATTACACTTTGTATATTAAGAGAGTAGCCTACTTTGATTATGGCTGCATTTATTGTTTGCACTTAATACGACTAAGGAAGAACTCTGTTGTTTATTTTTTGGTTATTTATACTGTTTTTATTTATATGTTCAATTTGAAATAACTTCAGTTAGGAGGTTAAACATTCTAGAAGCTCATAAACGTTATAGTGTAATGGGGGGAACCATTTTCCCCAGGTCTTCAGGAAAACATAAGTTTGTGTAACAAAACCGACACCCACCAGCAGCAGCAACATAACATATATAATAATATATTAGTGTAAACAATCGTCAGTATTTGTTTATTAAACTTGATGCATTATGTTATTAGTTTCTCAAATCTAAATTTAGCAGTAACCCATTAACGAGGGAGCTATAAACCCTCTGAAAACAATACATTCTATGCTTTGGTATCCTACTCATGTATTTAATAAACAACGTGAAATATACCTTATGTTGATAGGTATCTTGTAGCGTGTGCATGTTTAAGATTTGAGGGAAGACAATCTGCAAAGATTCTGCTTATGTGTGTGCTGCAACCAGATTTCATAATCGGTTAGGATTTTAAAAATCCTGTAGTGTGAGCCCAGCTTAACTGTAATATAAATACTACATTAAAAAATGTTATCTTTTAAATGGTCAAGATCATTATTGCACACATTATTTACTCCTCAAAATATTAACTAAATAGAACTGAACTATATACACCAATTATTTAATTGAAAAAAAAAGTTACACTTGAGGTGTTTGGTATTTGACTGACAAAGAGTAGCTATGAGAATATTAATGCTGTCTCTTTATCACTCCCCGGATTAAAATGCGATTGTAAAACGTATTGTCAACACACAATCAATGCACATTATGTGTTCATAATTACTCAGAATTGTTGCAAAAATAAAGAAACTGCTGTCTATCCTACTTCAACCCATTCAAACACATTGACAGCGCTGAGTTGTTTGGAACTATTGAGAGCTCCATGAAGTACGTGACAGCGCGGGGGCGAGATCAAAGCGTGTCGCAACTCTGATCTCAACGGCTGTTTAAAACAAGTAGCCTACTAGCTTATTTAGTAGGGTGTATATTTTTAACTTTTATTTTGTATTTTCTTTAATGTCTAAACCAGTGGCGTTCCGTCCATATAAGCTGCTCCGCATACCCAGAAAGTCTGAGAGAATGCGTTCAGGGGTTAATTTAATATATACATGGTTATAAATTGATCCCTTGTCATTTGTGATGTAACTTAAAGCTTAATAAAGAGTTGTAAATAAGTACCTCAAATTATTTATTTGCCAAACAACCGTAATTCTCTGTAACTCTGACAGTTACATAAGCTTCGGGGCAAGCGGAGGGTGCCCCACATCCACATTCAGCTCTGATGCATGGATTATGGTCAAAACAAATGTCTTGCAGGTATTTTTTTTACGCTTGAACCAACTATTATGACACCCCCTAACTGTGCAAAGTAGGCCAGTCTTTCTGTTATCCATATTAAAAGTTAACTAGCCAGTAAAATCTACACAGTCAACGCAAAACTACAGAACCACAATACAACTACTATTAACAGAAGTGCCTTCCCGGAAATCTTACGCATTATAGTTCGAAAATGGCGCCCGCGCCTATACATGAAAAATAAGGTGGATAGAGCGGAGGCGAGAAAGCTGCAGTTAAATTAAATACAATCTAATATAATTAAAAAACTTAGCACTCATATAATTAATATAATATATTATAACTACAATTCCACCAATGAACATTTTTCTTGCGTGAGTTTATTTTATTAGTGTGTACTCACCTTCCAGAGGATCGCAGCTGCGTGGCCACATGATTTGCCCTGTCCAGCGACACAAGAGCAACCTGCCGTCTCAATTGTCCCGTTATTTGCAGCAAGGACCCATGCTGAATGAACATTTGATCGACTTTGGCTGGGATACACGTCGGCTTTTAAAAACACAAATTCGTCGTCTACTTCGTGTACCAGCACTTGCCCGACTTTACCGCTGTGCAGGTACTGATATGCCTCGCTTTTATAATTACGCATCGAAGACCCGTCTACTCCGAGCGACAAGAATAATTGAAAATGTCCTCATAAGTTATGCTAGACCACTTTTTCATTTCATCCTCCCACTATACACCGCAGATGTGGTAAATATTTACCATCACGGTGTTTAAGAGTGCTCTGTGTGTGCTCCCACCACATCGCGGCTCACGCTCCTTATACCGTCTACCGAAACGGAAGTCTAACACATTATAAGGAAGTACGTCATTGTATTTACTTCTGCGTTCCAAAATAAGGTGGATTGTTATGACACCTCAGGATTCATGCGCATTCGCTTAGTTTTGGTGGCATGCGCATGATTTCATTGACCAGGTAAACTGTACGCGAAGCGCTCACCCAAGCGGAAAAGGCGCTGTTGCTGACAGATCTGAAAATCACATTGTGTTTGATGCACAACTGACTCGACTAAATCAAATGAAAAAGCATCATAACTGTATATTTTCATATATCCTCAAGCAATTCAAAATTTGAAAGTCCACTGAAAACATAGTGTTGAAGATGTTATTGTCAACATGCCTAAGTGGTAGCCTAAATAAAACTGAAAAAGTGTAAACCGGGAAAAAGAGGAAATGATAAAATATGATTTCTTCTCTAATTGTATTGTTGTTTGCAAGGTTACATATTCTAAAGATATTATTATTAGTTGCATTTTACATGGTCGTAGTATCAAACGGGTGGGAGTTTTACTAATATTCACTGAGAATTAATAATAATAATAGGCCTAATAATAATAATAATAATAATAATAATAATAATAATAAAATCATTCAGTCGAAGCAGAGATATAGAACGGGGGAATCCCCCACCTCCCCACCCTCTGAATATTACCTGTCATAACGTAATACGTGTAAACCTTGTTTGGTGGTTTTTATTTGGAAAAGTAGCTGTTTTTCTAGCATGAACATAACAATGGAAAAAAAAAAGTCACCGCTAGCCACTGGTCTAAACTTTTTAAAAATCCCTCTCGGGCCGCAGTTTGGACACCCCTGTTTTAGACCGGGCACGCTGGCCATTTTTCCCATCTTGTTTCCAGAAGAAAAAAATTTTAATTAAGTGCAATTTGCTTAAAATAAGTAACATTATCTGCCAGTGGTGTAAATAAAATACTATTAAAACAAGATTATTTTACTTACCCCACTGGTAGATAATTGTGCTTGTTTTTTTTTTATTTTTTTGTTTGTTGTTTTTTTTCTACTGGAAACAAGACTAAATATCTTACATCAATTTCTAGTAAATTAATCTTAATTCAAGAATTTTTAGATTTTTGACTGAAAACATAATAAAAATAAATAATAAAAATATAAGATAAACTTTTTCTGCAGTGTAAAATTAAAGTATTTACAGATTAGCTACTGTCAGAAGCATCTCAGATTCTAAAGATTCTTTAGAATATGAGATAGGCGTTGTAAGGTAAGGCGAAAAGAATGAGTGTCACATCACCACCGTTACCTGAAAGTATAGCATATCAATTACATGCACCACTGTATGCGTCAAAAGGGATCATATGTCTTCAGGAAGCAAACCTGAGAGCGAAGTCTGTGTGCATCTGTTTATAACTGTTCATTTCAAACAAAACCGCATTACCGCACTACTTTAAAATAGCTTAAACGAATACATAAGTCATATAAATTCTCTCTCAAAAATCTAACTTAAATGTGAGAAAATAAAGAATGTTGGAAGTGTTCGCATACCTGGCAGCGCATGAAGTATGGCCACTGAAGGGCTGCTCTGTCGCTGCTGTAATTGCAAACAGGACACTTCTCATTCTGCACTGTCAGACTGAGACACTCGTTTACTAGAAGCTACACTTGGACTCCGGCCATATCTAAGAATTATGTAACATGTTAATAGTGACCGGTTATTACAGGTATTGTTTGCAGATATCAACTATTTTAAACGACGTATTTCATTGTATGGAGCAGATCAGTAAGTAAATACCTGTATCGTCAGTAAAGAACTAGGCTGATACATCAATGTATCGTGTCACAGTGTCCTGCAGGCATAATTTCAAAAGAAGTCTTAAGTTGCGGGTGTGTATTTAATACAGAAACCGTTTTCTGTGCTACCGAATTTTGCGTGTTCAGTTTTTTTTACGGAATACTTTACACATGGCAGCGTATTTACATCGTGAGTAAAGGCACTGTTATTATTTTACCTGTTTTTCTGTTTTCATTTGGGAGTATATGAAGAGCAACAGGGATGATTCAGAAAGTATTTTGTTGACTTCGTCTGTAAGTGTTGAACACGATTATAAAAATGGCTTAGTGGGGTCTTTTAAAAGAAAAATATTTTTAAAATCTACTTTAAAATGTAGTGTTTGTTTAAACAATAATTATTTAGTCTATTATTGTTAGATGATTATTTAGATTTTTATCAAGGCTCTTCTTTCTGAACTGAACAATATGTAGTAGCCTACTTTGCTAAACTAAATGACACTAGTCATAAACACCATCCAAAGGGGTATTTTCTACTTATTGTTTTCTTGTCATATGACAGCAAAATAGCTTCCTGGTTACAGCTTACATACACTTTGCTGACTCTGCAAAATGTTAAATTATTTTACCAAAACAAGAGGGATCATACAGAATGCATTTGTATTTTTCTGTGTTGTTTATTTATCTGTGTTGTTACCCGAATGATCCACAGCTGTTTTTGATGTTGTTTTTGTTTAGTGATAGTTGTTCATAACTCCCTTTTTGTCTTGAACATTAAAGTGCTTGCTGTCCTTCAGAAATATCCTTCAGGTCCAGCATATATCCGGCATCTTTTGCATATTTGAACCCTTTCCAACAATGACTGTATTATTTTGAGATCCACCTTTTCACACTGAGGACAACTGAGGGACTCATATATGCAACTATTACAGATATTACACTCACAATACTATATGATTATATGTAAAATTTTTATCTTAAATATGTTATTCAGGTCAGTACTAAATAAAAAATAACAAGCATTTTGTATGATCCCTCTTAATTTGGTAAAATAATAAATATTTTGCAGATTCTGTAAGATTTATGTAAACTTTTGACCTCAGCTGTACATCAATAACTTGTTTTTTTCCCTCCAGGTATTAATTCTGATATTAATTCATAATTTAAATGCTTTACTGTTTGTTTGTTTGTTTGTTTGTTTGATTTGGTAGCAAATAAAAACTATAACTGAGTCACCTAATAGATGATGAAAGCATTGGGTGTCACATTGACTATCCCTGCAAAGCACAACAGTTACATAAACCATAATGAGAGAACAAAAGTGTCTTCAGGAAATGTTAATCATTTATAATTAAACAGAAATCTGGTTTGATGAATCCAAGTGAATAAGTGAAATCCAAGATCCCAAAATTCATTAAATAACTAAAGCTTCTTTTTTTTTTTCATTTAACAAATACCTGTGTGTTATGATTTAAGTATTTTGGATTCTTTTGACATTTTTTGCTTTACTTCACAGGAACTAAAGGACGGATGGAAAAAGGAAAAAAAGTGCTTCTATTACTATTTATTATCAGTATAATTGGCATGCTAGTTTTTATGCACATGGACGGGCATACATATTACGTTCAAGCTCATCCAACAAAAAGAGCTCCTCCACCAATAAAACCTCCATCAAAAAATAAATCCAAAATTCCAGAGGCTTCATATTCAATAACGCCCATCAAAGACTCAAATCATTTCATGGTGTCTGCATTTATTGACCACAGACTAGACGGGGTCATTCGAGTCATCAGCATAGTCAACAGAAGTAGCCTTCAGCCACTTTACTGTTCTTACTGCAGCACCGAACAAGTCTGTAAAACTGTTGACACTGATGTCCAGATTCACAGCGACCATTTTAGCTACACGTACGGTGCCTCAGATGTGATTTGTAAAGGTGAACACATGCAAAATGCAACTCATGTTCTCATAACGACTGACAAGGAAGGTTCAGTGGACCACAAAATGGAATATCTGCCAATAAAAAATAAGGTTGTGAATGAGACTTTCAAGTTTAACTTCACCATTTGCATCTCCAACCTTTTTGGCGACTACAACAATGTACTGCAGTTTGCTCAAACGATGGAGATGTACAAGCTTCTGGGTGTACAGCATGTGGTTGTCTATAAAACTAGTTGTGGACCGGACTTGGAAAAGCTCTTAAAGCATTATGAAACAGAGGGGATACTGGAGATCATTTCATGGCCTATCGACCAGTTTCTGAATCCGGCAAGAGGTTGGAACATCAAGCGGCACAAGGGAGACATTCAGTACTTCGGTCAGTTAATAACACTAAACGAGTGCATTTACAGGAACATGTACCAATCCAAGTACATTCTCCTGAATGACATTGATGAAATCATCATGCCTTACAAACACACCAATTTACCCTCTCTTATGGAGGACCTCCAGCCTGCTCATCCCAACATAGGGGTGTTCCTCATAGAGAACCACATATTCCCTAAAACACAGTTTGAAGAGAGCGGGAAGTTCAAACGAGCAGAATGGAAGAATATTCCCGGTATCAATATCATGAAGCACATTTACAGAGAACCTCCTCAAAAGAAAAATTACAATCCCACAAAGATGATTGTCAACCCAAGAAAAGTGCAGCAAACCTCAGTACATTCCACGCTGAAAGACTTTGGAGGCAGTTTCCATGTACCATTTGATGTATGTAGAATTGTACATGTGAGAGTCCCACTACAGGGGCATCTTACCAAAAAAGAACTATTTGTGGACAAAAGAGTCTGGGACTTCAAACAAAAACTGATACCAAATGTTGACCAGACTTTGAAACTTTCTGGTTTTCTGTAGGTTGGCAGAATGTTTAGTCTTTCTTTTTGATTTAAAGGGGGCATGAACTAAGAAATCAAAAGTCCCTTTATCTTTTGATATATAAGTGGTCATTATACTATAAAATCATCCTGTGAGTTTCAGAACTCAAAACTCATTACTCTAAAATACGCTTATATTGAAGCCAATCCACCAAAACGAAAGGTTGTGTAATGTGCTGCTTTATGATGTAAGTAGCACCGCCTCCGGAAAAGAAGATCAACGTCCACTTCTATATCACTGCCATCGATTCACTACATCACTGTCTACAGCCGCACCCACCGATTCATACATGTAGTGTAAATAACAAGAGAGGCAAACACAGGTCTACATCGAAACCAAACGATAAAGATGGCTCTGACAACAAGACACTGTACAGTGCCGCATCAGTAAGAACTTTGCAAACAAGGCACAATCTGACGCTGGGTTTTTAGAAAGATTGAAACTAAAAGAATATATTGGATTCAACGGTCATGTCGCAACACACAAGCGCAAGTAACTGTTTTTATGATGTGGTCACTATTGCTCTGTCTAATATTACAGATCTTTTGATATGTACTCAGTATGTGTGTTTTAACCTAAATCCCCTAAATCTGTGCATCTATGAAGGATGAAGGCTGTCAAACATACACAACTGTTAGCCAATCACAGCAGTGGGCATTTACTTCTGAGTCTACAATCCGCCATGCCTGTTAAACAGTATAGAAAATAGCCTATTACTTATGAAAAAAAATAAATGGTTAAAATAAAAAATAAAAAAGCAAATGCAGGCCATGACCTTTTTAATTAATAATTCATTCATTTATATACAGGTCCTTCTCAAAAAATTAGCATATTGTGATAAAGTTCATTATTTTCTGTAATGTACTGATAAACATTAGACTTTCATATATTTTAGATTCATTACACACAACTCGAAGTAGTTCAAGCCTTTTATTGTTTTAATATTGATGATTTTGGCATACAGCTCATGAAAACCCAAAATTCCTATTTCAAAAAATTAGCATATTTCATCAGACCAATAAAAGAAAAGTGTTTTTAATACAAAAAAAGTCAACCTTCAAATAATTATGTTCAGTTATGCACTCAATACTTGGTCGGGAATCCTTTTGCAGAAATGACTGCTTCAATGCGGCGTGGCATGGAGGCAATCAGCCTGTGGCACTGCTGAGGTGTTATGGAGGCCCAGGATGCTTCGATAGCGGCCTTAAGCTCATCCAGAGTGTTGGGTCTTGCGTCTCTCAACTTTCTCTTCACAATATCCCACAGATTCTCTATGGGGTTCAGGTCAGGAGAGTTGGCAGGCCAATTGAGCACAGTAATACCATGGTCAGTAAACCATTTACCAGTGGTTTTGGCACTGTGAGCAGGTGCCAGGTCGTGCTGAAAAATGAAATCTTCATCTCAATAAAGCTTTTCAGCAGATGGAAGCATGAAGTGCTCCAAAATCTCCTGATAGCTAGCTGCATTGACCCTGCCCTTGATAAAACACAGTGGACCAACACCAGCAGCTGACATGGCACCCCAGACCATCACTGACTGTGGGTACTTGACACTGGACTTCAGGCATTTTGGCATTTCCCTCTCCCCAGTCTTCCTCCAGACTCTGGCACCTTGATTTCCGAATGACATGCAAAATTTGCTTTCATCCGAAAAAAGTACTTTGGACCACTGAGCAACAGTCCAGTGCTGCTTCTCTGTAGCCCAGGTCAGGCGCTTCTGCCGCTGTTTCTGGTTCAAAAGTGGCTTGACCTGGGGAATGCGGCACCTGTAGCCCATTTCCTGCACACGCCTGTACACGGTGGCTCTGGATGTTTCTACTCCAGACTCAGTTCACTGCTTCTGCAGGTCCCCCAAGGTCTGGAATCGGTCCTTCTCCACAATCTTCCTCAGGGTCCGGTCACCTCTTCTCGTTGTGCAGCGTTTTCTGCCACACTTTTTCCTTCCCACAGACCTCTTGCTTGAGGGTGTCAATGATGGCCTTCTGGACAGCAGTCAGGTCGGCAGTCTTACCCATGATTGCGGTTTTGAGTAATGAACCAGGCTGGGAGTTTTTAAAAGGCTCAGGAATCTTTTGCAGGTGTTTAGAGTTAATTAGTTGATTCAGATGATTAGGTTAATAGCTCGTTTAGAGAACCTTTTCATGATATGCTAATTTTTTGAGATAGGAATTTTGGGTTTTCATGAGCTGTATGCCAAAATCATCAATATTAAAACAATAAAAGGCTTGAACTACTTCGAGTTGTGTGTAATGAATCTAAAATATATGAAAGTCTAATGTTTATCAGTACATTACAGAAAATAATGAACTTTATCACAATATGCTAATTTTTTGAGAAGGACCTGTAGTGCTTTATATGTGACGGCAGCCATATTGCACCAGAACACTCAGAGTGATGAAGCAAATCAGTAGACATGTGCATGATTAGGAGGCCATGATGGTCAGAGGCCAATGGGCAAATTTGGTCAGAATGCCAAGGTCACACTACTCTTTTCGAAAGACATCCTGGGATTTTTAATGACCACAGAGAGTCTGATCTTGGTTTAACATCTCATCCGAAGGACAGTGCTTTTTGACAGTATAGTGTCCCCATCACTATACTGGAGTGCTAGGACCCACACAGACCACAGGTTGAGCACCCCCTGCTGGCCTCACTAGCACCTCTTCCAGCAGCAACCTAGTTTTCCCAGGAGGTCTCCCATCCAGGTACTAACCAGGCTCAACCCTACTTAGCTTCAGTGGGCGACCAGTCTTGGGCAACAGGGAGATATGGCTGCGGGCATTCTGATTATTATTATTATTATTTTTTTTAAATGCCCTGTGTTATACACAACATAAACAGAGAAACTGGTGAAATACTAGTAACATTATATTTGTTTATGCAAATTGCATGTGACATTCAATACATGATGATCATATCAAATGCAAACTAACTGCAATCACAAAAGTACTAAAGAGGAGTTATATGACATTCAGAATTCCTCCTGTTTCATCTCTCTATATATAATTTAACTTTATTAGCTCATTTATGCACATCAACACATTATGAACTATAATGTGCATATGCAAACTTTCACTTAGTATTTGCATGTTGAAACGTAATTGAACTATAATTGAAAATAAAAACTTAAAATATATATAACAACCAGAAGTGAGGAGAGTAACAGAGCTTGCCTTTACTTTCTTTCTTTTTTTCTTTTTTTCTTTTTTTTTGCCTTTACTTTCGATAAAACATGCAACATACAGAATTGAGTACACCCCACACATTTTTGTAAATATTTTATTATATCTGTTCATGTGACAACACTGAAGAAATGACACTTTGCTACAATGTAAAGTAGTGAGAGCACAGCTTGTATAACAGTGTAAATTTGCTGTCCCCTCAAAATAACTGAACACACAGCCATTAATGTCTGGTCTCAATGTCTGTAAAATACTGTACACTCAAAACAGAGGCATTTTTATTGATTGATATGTATTATTTAATGTTCATAAATTTTGCTGGCACAGACACAGTGAACATATTAGGATACTGAATAGTTCTTCATATTAATACCTGAAAATGTGTTAGGTAGGTGCATACTTGAACCAAAAGATTTGTACTGAAAATTACTGTAATATATTATTTGATATATGACTGACTTTTGACTTTGACTTGTACAGTAAAACCGACAAAAACATAATACTCAAGAATAAGATTGATCCTGCTGCCTGGTGCTGAGTGCCTTATTATGACCCACCTTACATCTAAATGCCAAGCCTACATTTAATATCCCATTTGTTTGTTTGTTTTTTAGGGGGCCAAGCACCAAAGGTGCTGTATTGACACGAGTACTGAGACCCAAAATGGGTCTATAATGGGGCTAAAATGTAAAGTAGTGAGTGTACAGCTTGTAAAACAGTGTACATTTTCTCAAAATAACCGAACACACAGGCATTAATGTCTAAAATGCTGGCCACAAAAGTGAGAACATCCCAAAGTGAAAATGTCCAACTGGGCCCAAAGTGTCAATATTTTGTGTGGCCACCATTATTTTCCAGCGCCTTTACCCTCTTGGGCATGGAGTTCACCAGAGCCTCACAGGTCGCCACTGGAGTCCTCTTCCACCCCTCCATGATGACATCACAGAGCTGGTGGATGTTAGAGACCTTCGCTCCTCCACCTTCTGTTTGAGGATGCCCCACAGGCCAACTTAGAGCAACCTATATAGTCAATACACTACAAATAGGAAAAACGTGTGAAACAACGCAATAAAAATACGGTACAGAAAAATTCTGTTTTGATAAATGGAAACTAAAATTTAAAGCAAAAAAACAAAAATCCCACCTTCGACAAAAAATATAACATTTTCAGCCAGGGCCGTAGCTGGGGTTTGTGGGGTCCTGGTGCAGGTTGTACCCATGGGCCTTGTTTGAAATGTTTTAATTGGCATTCTATTTATTTATTTGCGCTATTTACACAATGATTAAGTTTTTCGAGTTTGTAGGTGTCCAGATATAGAAACAGTATAATCAAATGGAAAATTGCACTGCATATTCTTCACTTTATAAATTAAATATAGATTAATTCTTGTTAAAACTACAAAGTAAGAGCTCAGTCAAGAGCTGTCATTAATTTTCTTTCATTCATTTTCTTGGATCAACATTAAGGACACTGACAGCAGCTAGTAAATTAGGCGTGTTCACTTTAAGAGACAATGCATAGAATATATACAATTTCTTTCTCAACTGTTTACTTACACTGAAAACATAACGACCATTTTTCCGAGGATACTCTCCAAGACGGGTATTTCGACATCAGTTTTTATGTATTTGTCAGTTCAAGTACAAGAAGCGGCAAATTCTATGCTCAAGCGCTTTGAGATGCGTCATTATCATTAAACCCAACCAAAAAGAATATCATGGACAGAGGATTAATTTTGTAATTGTTGAGTTATTATAACCCAAAATAATTTAACATTAAACCTAGATTAAACTATAGATTCAATTAAATAGATAACATTAGATTACATTTTAAGTTTAAATAGGTGAAATTAAATTTCAATTCAGTAGAATTTAGTTCACTGTAATATTCTGTACTAATTTTACTCAGGTACAGGATTTGTGTACTTTGATCACCACGGCTGAAGACTGTCTACTGCTGGCTATGTCTTAAACTGAACAGAAACACACCCCTGATCAGCTTTATTTACGGTATAAATGTTTGGAAATAATATTTAACATTTTCAAGTCCATTATTTGTAGCAGGCAAGCCACCCAATAATCACAATAAGCTTTATGCTCTGTTACAACACAAAGTCTCAGCCTATTCTGTCTATTTTATGACAAAATACTAACTATAAATGTGTTCATCCACTCTTTAATTTTTAGTGAGATAAATATTTGCCTCAGTTCAAGCGGCATGATTTTTACCTCTTCAAATCATTAGATGTCCATTTAATGACATAAAGCTTGTTTTTATGTTGTGGCAGCCTATGTAACAGTAAGATCTATTTTAGCATCTCTAAACAGCCTAGTATCCTGTCGCGCTACTGATGTGGCTACTATAGCTTTTTGAAAGCCTTGACCTCCATATTTTTATCATCTTGGTAATTTTTCACATCTAGAACATGCATGAAATACTCATTACACATTTATTTGTAATTCAGCTGTAGGGGAGAGTGGGGTAAAGTGAGACATTTTTATCATTTGCTCCCCTCTATACAAGCTAAAATTATATATAAGTAAAATTTACACATTTCCCATAAATTCAGGATGTTTCCTAGCAATGGAAATTATCAGAATGTATTCAGTAAAAATATGATTGTTTTTTAAAAAGTCGTCTTGTGTCTCCCTTTGGTAAACTGAGACAGACCAGAGAAATCAAGGGGGTAAAGTGAACCTGCTGGGGGTAAACTGATCCACTTACTTTTTCCACTCTGAAACTACCATAACAACACATCTTGTAACAGTCATAATCCTGACAACTAGCTTGACAGCCACACATGCTTGACAACCACACATTCCATAACTAATGTCGGACTAGTAACAGAATCATGGGGATTGGTCAATTAAGCACATTTTTTTCTAAACACTTGAAAGTAACTCTGAACAAAATCAAATACAACATAATATAATTAAAATGTTTTAATTAACATTCAAATGACAGATAGAACCAGTAAGATTAGAACACAGTCTGGGGGTCAGAACACAGGACCCTTAGAGCCAGCTAGTGTCTGGGGGTCAGAGCAAAGGACAATCAGAACCAGCTAGAACAGCCTGGGACTCAGAACACAGGACTAGACCCACCTGGATTAGAACATCGGCCTACTGTCGTACTCTACAACTAGGCCTACTCTACATTCCAGCCTTGAAGGTTACACGGAAAGATGAGGAGTTGCTCTCCCCGTGTGGTTCCTCCAGGCCTTTTAGGTTGAGAGAGCTTCTTCACCACATCACTTTTAGGAACATATGCCACATAATTTTCCTTTATAGCAAATGTGGGTCTCTCACACTCTTTTGTGTTTCCCTGGATTCTTCTGAGAAATTGTGCAAATATTTTGTCATCCTCAACTTTCTTATCCATGCCAATGTAACGGACGCTCCTGTGTTTGGTTGCAAAGTTAACTATGACAAAGTCACCCATGGACAGATCTGTGTTTCCTGGATCACTACTCTCATCCTCAGAGCTCTCTTCGTCAGACACATTATCAGTTGAGACAGGGACATCACTCTCCTCAGAGCTGCTAACTATGATTTTCCTTTTGGTTGCTTTCTTTTTTGGTTTTCCCTTTCCTTAGCTTTTCAATTGCCTGCTTCTCAGGAGGATCAGTTAGGATGCGTGGTGTTACTGTTGACATGAAGGCCTCATTCACAAGTCCTGCAATCTGGTAGATCGAGACTGTTTTGCCAGGGTTGGATCTCAAACACCCATCAAAAGCTCAGCTGTGTTGGGTCTTGAAAGGGCCATACACGGTCACATCGAGAGGCTGCAAGCGATGGGATGTGTGGGGTGGGAGGGTGAGCAGAGCAATGAGCGCTCATGGTATGCACAGTACATACAGCCGTACACCTGCAAGCACCACTGTCACACACCATATAACTCCTGTAACTTTTACCAAAAAAAAAGTGCAGTGATGATGGTGATGACCTCAACACCGTGGTCGGCATCTCATTACCGCGGTAATTCGGTGATCGTCACAGCCCTAGTTGGTAGTTCATCAACATGTATAAGTTTTTGATTAAGTTGACAGCAAGAAAAATTACTTTTACATGCAAAAAAATATTTTTGTGAAAAAAAAAAAAAAACATGCTTACCACAGCACCATGAGGTCCTCTCCTTCATGGCCAAGGGGAAATGGGAGGGGCGTGAAAACATAATGGTCACATGGTGTCTCACATAACCCGATGTCTCACATTACCCCGTTCTCCCCTACCAGTGTCAGTCACACCCATAGAGGAGACCCTGCAGCTGCCATAGAGTCGAGAAGATGTACAACTAAAACAAAGAAAACAAAATTACAATGATATTCAAACACTTTACACACAAAGACATGGGGCAATTCACCACAATAAAAGGATAGCAACAATAGTCGTGAGAGCGAGGCACACTTTCTTCACCACTCTGCATACAATGGCCATACTGTGTGTGCTCTGCATCCCTGATGTAATATAGAAAACTACCATTTAAAAATGCTACCACTCAAATAAATACATGCAGCATACATGTGGATATGGCAAAAAAAAAAAAAATCTAAATAATCCTGTATATAATAATAAAATAATCCTATGTATAAAAGGACATGCCATTTTTGTCACTTTCACAATGAAAATATGTGTTATGAATGAATGCACTGCAAAAATGAAAGTATTATTGTCTTGTTGTTTCCAATCAAAATATCTAAAGATTCTTAAATCTAGATGCATTTTGTACATAAGAAAATGGACATAAGGTATTTAGTCGTTTAAGTATATATTTTCTTATTGTGCAAATTATCTGCCATCTATGGGGTAAGAAAAATAATCTTGTTTCCATTTGTATTACGATTTTTTTCTTGTTTTAAGTAAAATGCACTAAATTTACATTCCAAAATACTCACTTAGAAAAGCATTTTTGTAGTGTAAATGATTAAATGAGGCATTTAAACATCGCTTTCAATTTAAAAAGGGGGAGGAGACTGAAAGAAACTCTGGGTTTAATGTTGAAAACCTGCTCCTGAACAGGTTAGAGAGTATAAGTTACCTCTCTTTTAGAAACAGGCTTGACTTACCCTGCATTCTCAGGTTTGACAAACCTATAAAAATAAACAGTGTTGCTTATTATTATGCTAATTAAAACAATTTATGTATTTTAACCAAACTAATGTAATTAATTTCTGTTGTGTATTTAACTACAGTTACGTTGTTTACGAAAATGTTCCGGTCAAGTTAGTGTGTATGAAACGAAATAAAGAGAGCGGTCAAACGAAGTCAGTGTGTGTCATCTTGTTCTTTATACAATGTTCATTCTCACGAAGATATGACAAAGTGACGACGAGGATTCAGGCACGCACGCGTGTTATGAGGATGCAGCAGTGAAACGGCTTGACGGTGAAACAAGCAAAATAGGAGCCTGCTGATAATTCACGTCTTGAAAAGGGGGAGGAAAGACAACGACTCAGATAAGTAACTGAATTGATTGTTAATGACTGAAAACAAAACAAAATGGCATCAGTTTTCGGCAATATGGTCAGTTTGATGAAAGCAGTGAGCAGTGGAGTTCTTATACAGAAGGAGTTGAGTACTTTGAGGCAGCAAATACTATTGCTGAAGATAAAGTTCTACCCACGTTTTTAAGTGTGATGGTCCAAATACATTCACTCTACTGCGTAACCTGCTACAACCAGAGAAACCGGGAGAGAAAATGTATGAGCAAAAAGTGAGCACTCTCAAAGCACATTTCTCTCCAAAGCCATTAGTAATTGCAGAGCAATTTTGGTTTCACCGACGAAATCAATTAGAAGGAGAAATTGTGACAATGTGGTAAGACTGGGCACTCACCTGTCACTTACTGGTTTAAGGACATGGAGTGCCACAGCTGTAAAAAGAAAGGACACATAGAGCGTGCATGTAGAAATATATCAGGGAAAGGGAAAATGCAGCAGAAAACAACATTCAGAAGGGAACAAAAGAAACAAGTATTCACAGTTGACCAAGAAAACAAGAGGAGTACAGACACATCAAATGATGAATTTCCTTTGCATGTGCTCACTGTTGCTGGGGGATCCAAGACATACAAAGTCACAGCGCTGCTAGAAGGACAGCCAGTGAAGATGGAGATCGACACTGGTGCTGCGGTGTCGCTTGTGTCAGATGTGGTATACAGTGAAATACTGAGCAACCTGCCACTCAAACCACTTGATGTTGTTCTGCTGGTTTCATCAGTCAATGGAGCCTAAGTTCCAGAAGCTTTAAAAGCATCATCAAATAATTTCATGAAACTTCTGAAACTCAGGCTTCACTGACTGATGTTGTATGAACAGAAATATAAGATGTAAGATGCTCTTATTACAGGGACCCCAGCAAAGACAAGTGAAGGTGGGAACGGTGGTCAGCTGGAGAATTAGCCCAACTGTGTTGAGATGGCAGTATGTGTGTTCACCGCCTGGAAATACATGTGTGTCAGAACTATGTTTGAAGAAAGCTCTGTTCCATGTGTCTTTATTTTTGGTCATGGTTACTTTTATTTATTCTTTTACTCATTTATTCATGTTTCCTGTAATTGTCAGTAAATAAAATAGAAGTTTCATTAACTTATGCATTAATTCATTACTTGATTGAAAACTGAGATGTATTCACCATGACTCCATTTGTCTAGTGTGTAGAAATGCAAAAGATATAAATAAATATTGGTCAGAATTTATCATTACTATTGTTCATAAGTGTTGGAGTGGGCTAGCAATGCATTCTGAGGTAATCTTAATGTCAAAGTAGTAACACTTACATTTTCAAGTGTGAAATCAACAGTCTTCTCCAAAGGTGAGGACTTTGAGCAGCTGATCGACTCTCCTTTGTGCAAATATTGCAAACATGGAGGAAAATGTACTAGGTAGGGTTGTCGCGATACTGATGCTATGACGTGTTTGTGGACCTGTTATCTTATTTTCTTTTTATTATTAGTACTGCAGAACTCATAATTACATACAAGCTCAGGGAAAGGAAGTAATATCTTTCACAAAGAACAATCATAATGACAAAAAAAAACAAAAAAAACAACAACAACTATAATGGGTTTGTGTACATTATAGTACAAGATTATATACAGAAAAAAATTGATTAAATATATTTTATAATCATAATATTCATAAAATCATAATGCATGCAAAATGCATTTTTGTTATTTATAAGTCTCAGGGATGAAACGAGAAAAAATCTACAAGAAAATGAGGACAACAAAGAAAGCCAGTTTTGCATGTGGATGAACAATTTTGCACATCAAATAAATAATAACATATTCAAGAGTTTTCATAATAAACAAACAAAAAAATTGTAAGGATTAAACTGTGGGCAATATTAGTAGTATGAATAGTAGTATGAAACCTTAAAAGCAGCTTGGTTACGAGCTGTGATGATGACAGCTAATTCACGATTTACCAGACTCACTCACAGTATTTCAGTATTTTATCCCGTGATTTAATACGGTTGAGCCTCCTTTACATCCTCTCCCCTCCTAGCTGAACTGAAAGCGAAAGTATAACAGACATCCCAAGTCTCCCGGAAGTTCCGGGAGTCTCCCGTATATTGATAGTGGCTCCCTGATGCCCGCGAATTGAATAAAATATCCCGGAATCTAGACCAAGCGGGCAAGGGCGTGCACACGAGACATTATGTCTGCATCGTGAATCTTATAATGCGCATCTTAGAATGACGGAGTGAACGAGAGAGAACGAGAGGGAGTGAGAGAGACCGTGCTGCTTGTGGAACTGTGTGTGTGCAGACAGAGCATCGTGATTGGTAGAGCCCTATGATTTCCGCGATGCAGAAAACGCGGACGGAATCGCGGAACCCATTCATAAAAACGGAATGTATTATTAAACGCGGAATATCACGGAATTTGTCAAAGTTTGGAAGAACTAATCAAAAGTACGTCATCAAGTTAAATCAAATCGCGTTTTGAACTAGCATGTGTAAATATTAAGCCGCAAAAAGACATGAATCCTGGATGTTCCGCTTGTTTCTGTTTTTATGAATGGAGCAGATGCGCGAGGGGGGGTATCTCCCTGAAATGAGTTTGTGTAGGTTGGGATGTCTGGTATAATCGGTAAGAAAAGCACGCATACAAAAGCCATTGCACGCTTGCATTACAATAACACTCCCGTACACCAAAGCCCAGAATATTAAAAAGTCACCCTAAAAACAAAAACAGAGCATCTTTCACACATACAGTGGAAGAAGTCTACACACCCCTGTTAAAATGCCAGGTTTATGTGATTTAAAAAAATGAAAATACCACAAATAATTTCAGAGCTTTTTCCACCTTTATTGTGACCTATAATTTGTACAACTTAATTGAAAAACAAACTGAAATCTTTTTTTCTGTGGAAAGTAAAAATAAAAAAACAAAATAATGTGGTTGCATTAGTGTGCGCATACTTAAACTAATACTTTGTTGAAGCACCTTTTGATTTTAATTACAGCACTCAGTCTTTTTGGGTATGAGTTTATCAGCATGGCACATCTTAACTTGGCAATATTTGTTCACTCTTCTTTGCAAAAACACTCCAAATCTACCAGATTGAGTGGCCATCTGTTATGCACAGCCCTCTTCAGATCACCCCACAGATTTTCAATTGGATTCAGGTCTGGGCTCTGGCTGGGCCATTCTAAATTCTAAAACTTTAATCTTTTTCTTGTGAAGCCATTCTTTTGTTGATTTGGATGTATGCTTAGGGTCATTGTCGAATTGTTCAAGTAGTGCTTTAATAAGCCATGGAGATATATATAAATTATTTAAAAATGAATATGATGTGTAACATGATTAATTTGAAATCGAAGGTTTATAGATCGCAATGCAAATGGAAGAAATTTCACGTTATGGTCATCACAATTGCAGATGACAACATCCAGGATCAACACTGTTCATGTACCGCAGTGTAAGATTAATTATTTTACATTTAACCAGTTTAATATGGAGAGGCAATGAAATGTAGACCTTTGTTTATGTGTTTTTGACCTACACTATACATGACGTGAGAATAGTTAGCTGAGGTTTGTACATTAGCATGGACTCGTTTAAGCCGTACATTAGCATGAATAGCTAGTTTAAGCCAGAGATATAACGATATTTACAGACATTAACTGCTTGAGCAGATGACAAAGGCCAATTAATGAGAGTATGACAACCAGAAAATAAACGTTAAATAATAAAAAAAAAAAATCCAATTTCCATTGCCAATCCTCTCAGGATACCAGGAATCAGTGTTACATATACCTCAGGCACATCGTTATATTATATTTGTAGCATAAACACCATTTAAATGACGAGAGCTTCGGATCTACCAATGCTTCTTTATGTTGCTGCAACCTACAGATGTCCGAGTTCCATCTCCGTGCAGCTGATACTCAACTGCCATTGAATCATCTGCGTTCTATGGGCGGGGCTTACCGATAGGATAGGTCAATTGTGTCCAAAGAGTTCAACCTTGGTTGCATCAGACCATAACACAATTTTCCACATGCTTTTGGAAGACTTCAAAAGGGTTTTTGCAAAATTGAGCCAGGCTTGGATGTTTTTCTTCGTAAGAAAAGGCTTTTGTCTTGCCACCCTACCCCACAGCCCAAACATATGAAGAATACGGGTGATTGTCGTCACATGTACCACACAACCAGTACTTGCCAGAAATTCCTGCAGCTCCTTTAATGTTGCTGTAGGCCTCTTGGCAGCCTCCCTGACCAGTTTTCTTCTTGTCTTTTCATCAATTTTGGAGGGATATCCTATTCTTGGTAATGTCACCGTTGCACCATATTTTCTCCACTTGATGATGACTGACTTCACGGTGTTCTAAAGCCCGAGAACCACATTATTTTAGCTTTTTATTTTTATTTCCCACTGAATAAAGATTTGTTTTTCAGATTGTTTTTCAATTTAGTTGTACAGGTTATAGGTCACATACATTTTCAGAAATTATTTATCATGGTCTATTTTTTTTTTTAAATCACATAAACCTGGCATGTTAACACGGGTGTGTAGAATTTTTATATCCACTGTATATGTAGTGGTGACAAAAGAAAAGGAAATAAGTATTGTCATCAAAATATATTATAATTATAATATATTATTTAAATTTATAAAATGAATGTCATTAATGAAAACAATGTATGGAATTTGTGAATATTTACAATTTATATTTTTGCTGAGAGTATTGCAGACGATCGATTATATGATTACTTTTGACTTGGGACTCGTTTACGCTGCTCAGACAATACACAGACTTGGAAGGTGAAATAGCAGCTGCGTGTCCTGTATCTTTATTGACTTTAATATCTTCATGTGTTGAGGACTCAGAGAAATAAAATCAGACATGGCACTATTAAAGAATCTTAGCGCCGAAGTGTCGCAGATCAGAGTGTTGATTCAGTTGCCCCAAACAGCTCAGGAACAAGGTCTGTCTTCACCAGGTTTCCAAACTATGCATCAGCTAACAGACTATGACATTGTGGGAAGAACTGTCGTAGGAACAGCACATGGTGTACAAGCTGTGTATTCATCCATGGCAATTGATCAGCTAAGTCAGTCTATACCTGCATCAGTGAATCCCATCTAAACAAGCAGTGATGAGTTTGCCGGTGATGTCTGGAACCCTCCAGTCAATTTAAGTCATCTGAGTCGGCCTGAAAAGGAAACAGTAAGTAAGATGTTAAGAGAGGAATGTGCGTCATTCTCCAAGTCAGATGATGACATTGGATGCATAGAAAATCTAACCCTGAAAACATCCCTAAAAGACACGTTGCACGTTCATACATCTCTGTGCCAAAACCACTCTATAGAGAAGTAAAAGATTACCTCCATGACCTGATTGCTCAGGGTTGGATATCAAAGTCATCATCATCATATGCATCACCTGTTGTCTGTGTTAGGAAGAGGGATGGAAGCCTCCATCTTTGTGTGGATTATAGGGAGCTGAATAAGAAGACCCATCCTGATCATCAGCCAATTCCCAGAGTTCAAGATATCCTTGAGAACTTGGGTGGGAATGCATGGTTTTCGCTGTTAGATCAGGGCAAAGCATATCATCAAGGCTTCATGGCAAAGGACAGTAGGCCCCTGACCACATTTGTAACCCCATGGGGGTTTATATGAGTGGATACGAATTCCCTTTAGCTTGATGAATGCTCCAGCGGTCTTTCAAGGGTGTATGGAGGAATGTTTGGAGAGTTTAAGAGACCAGTTTTGTGTGCCATACCTTGATGATATCTTAGTCTACAGCAAGTCTTTTGAAGATCATGTCCACCATGTGCAGGAGGTGCTTAGACAATACAGAATAAAATTGCCAAACCATACATTTATAGCTTGTAAAAACACGCTGATGTCTATGGAAGCGGCAATAATGATCTTACAAATATAATCTGATGATCTGTTTATTGATATCATATACACATTGTGTAGGTAACTGTAAAGTCTGCTCTTCTCCCTGCTCACCGGAGACTTATTTTAATGTCTTTCAGGAGGAGAGGATGAATTTGCGTGTTACCGCTCGGATTCAGTGTGAACTAACATTGCACATATTCCAGAATCGGAATATCAGATGTTTCATAATATAGTGAGTACGTTTTGAAATTTCACGTTTGTGAATATGAAAAAAAAGAAAAACAAAATAAATTGTGTCTTACAGCTCTATTGTGGCTGCGGTGTGCCACGTGACAAGCATGACACGTCACCATAGAAACAATAAAGTGATATGTTCTACAATAATGGTCACCTAAAAAACTCACCCTGGGGGGCTCAGCTACAATATTTTAAACTCACGTGTGAAAGAGTGTGTGACAGAACATCGTGAAGAGGAACTGATTGAAGTTGAGCACACAGTATCACCTGAACCATGCAATAATTCTACATTAGATGTGAGACATCCTAGGAGAGAAAGGCGAGCCCCTTGACTGTTCACTTATGATAATCTCTGAACCCCCACTTGCTATAGTACAAGCTGTAGTAGCGAAGTTCAGAAGTGTCCGAATATGTCTTACCTTGGGTGACAAGCATTTCCACCATGGCCAAGTCTAGTGCCATTTTATAAATCTTACCCATATCTTGTGTACAGTTATCAGGGATAGACTCTGGCATACTGCAGGCTAACAAAATATATATATGTTGATTTGGTAAAAGCAGTATAGCCCACATGGAAGGACAAAAAGATTGAAAAAGATTGAAAAAATGTGAATTGCAAGATGTCGGGACGACATCTACTTTTGACAGGGAGAGTGTACTGGTGACAAAAGAAAAAAAGAAAAGGAAATAATTATTGTCATCAAAATATAATTATAATACATCATTTAAATTTATAAAATTAATGTTGTTAATTTGAATATCTTCCCTCATAGTGTTGAGGGCGTAACATATACACACCCACATCTAATTGTGTGGTTTTGGTAATTTAAATATCAACTGTCAGTGAAATGCCATGCCACTTTTTGACTGAAGGTGTGAATTAGAAACTTTTAGAGAACTTGGAACTTTGTACAGCATTGTAAGCCGCAGGCAGGTAACAGGTAATCATTCAAAGTTGGTGGTTTCTGGGAAGAAGTAAAACTGGAAGATCATCTAAAACTGATCCCAAGGTTCAAAGAATTACCAGTTTTTTTCTATCTTCTAACTTTTTTACTGTTTAAATGAAGAGAAAAAAGACACAAAATTCTCAAATAAAATAAATGTGTGTAGTCAACAGGAATTTGCAAGAATGTCACATTGTTTTCTACAGATACCAGCAAACCTCATGTCCTTTGAAAAGCTGCTCTTTGTGAAGTGGAAAACAAATGAAGGAAATAAACCTAATGGAGAAAGACAATGCAGAAGAGGGGGATGACATGTTGGACCTAACATAGTAGGAAACGTGGCAGCTGTATCTGTTGAAAAAGTCCAAAATTCATTCAGACTTTCTAGACACAGCTTTACCGAAAGAGGACTGTGTCTTGAATTTAGTGGTAACACTTTACAATAAGGTTCTGTTAACATGAGTTAAAAGAACACTCAAAAATGAAAATATACCCACACTCAGATCATCCAAGATGTACAGTAGATTAGTTTCACTCACCAGTAGATCCTGTGTAGTGAATGGGTGTCGCTTCTGGGCAAAATACAAGTCCATAATCCATAATAACACTAAAAAGACCATGTTTAAAACTTGCTTGATCTAAGCATATTTCTTTCTGATTCAGACTTTTTTTTACTGGGGAAAGCAATATCATGGATAGATGACTCGGGTATCAAGCACCCACAGGCAGAAACATTAATCAGCGCCTAGGATATAGCATGTTAAAAGTGTAAAAATATGTGGGTGGTATTTTTTCATCAGTAAAGAACTGAAGGGCTGGTACATCAAATGACAGATCACAGATTCCTGGAGGCATAAATTCCAAAGAAGCCTTAAGTTGCGTGTGTATCTTTAAAACAGAAACTGGTTTTGGTTTTCTACGTGTTTTTACGGAATACTTTGTGAGTAAAGGCATTGTTATTATTTTATTTGTTGTTCATTTTCATTTGGGAGTATATGAGGAGAAATTGATGATTTAGAAAGTATTTTCTTGACTTCATTGACTTCAGTAAGTATTGAAAACAATTATAAAAATGGCTTAGTGGGGTCTTTTAAAAGACAAATATTCTTAAAAACTGCTATAAAGTGTACTGTTTGTATTCATTTAAAAATATATATTAGGCTTAATTAAAATAATATTAAAACAAATGACTTCAAAATGTGATGTAACAACAACTAAAACATACTTAAATAACTAATCGGACAAGTAAATACACAAGAGTAGGGTGAATTAAGGGTGATGTTATTTGGTACGAAAGAAATGTACACCTGCTCCCTACCACATGCAAATAGTGTGTAAAACCTTCTTTGATCTTTTTAGCAAACTGATGACACTGAATTTTGATGCACTGCCATAATAGTTATAAGGTAATTTGCTCTTGCCCTCTTGCCTGAGGAGTGTTGAGAAAGGAAACCTCGCAGAGACGCAACCTCGCATAGAGACATAAAATTTTATGATAATTAATGAATTAGTGATATAATTCTATTAGTGACTATTTGATCACCAAAAGATTTACCAAGCTGTCATTAAAACAGTAAAATAAACATATAGGGAGAACGTGCCTAAGCTAGATATAGGCTACAACAGTCGTGGCTTAATTAAATGGCAGAAACTTGTATTGATGTTTGCTTCAAGTGATAGGCCAGGTAAGTTAAATTATATTATTCTGCTGTATGTCTGACGTTTTCTTTACGTTTTGTGACTAAAAGCAACCAAAAAGCCATTTTAATGTGGTTAAGCAAATACTAATAATAAATATAGCTGCAAGCAGCAATTACGGGGCCAAGCACACTAGAGGCAAAATCAGGAGCTAAGCATGGCATGGAGCACCAGACCACCTGCAACAATGAGTAACTGATACAAGTTTAGGATGATTGTAACTGAAATTGATAAAAAATTATAAATTTTGGTAATATGATTCAATAGCTTATCACTTATGACCAACAGGTGGCACTGTTATCAAATCGACGTTATATCAGTGTAAGGAGATAATTGCACATACAAAGTTTGGTGTCAATATGTCAAAGCTTTGCAGAGATAAAGCCTCAGATGTAGTCTGGCATCATGCCTCAAATCTGTTGCATCGCTATACAAAAACGGTTTTGTCTATGATCATGAAATCCATACATTTTTTGTCAGCAAAGTTTAAAGATGATCTGATTCGATTTTGGTGAAAATCTAAGCAAAGGTCTAGGAAGACGTTCAAAAAAGTAGGTTTTTAACATAAATCAATGTGGCGGACAGGAAGTTTGACCAACTATGGCATAATTGGTACCTATGTTGTTGGCATGACCCAATGAATATTTTGAGACCAGTTTCATTAAAAAAAAAAAATAAAAATAATGTAATCTAAAAATTTTAGCATTTTTGTAAATTTCATAATTAATCTGTTTCTGATTAACTTCTTTCATAGGACATTCTTTAAGAGAGAATAAAAAATACAATCTACCCCGTAATAACACTCTTCACTGCTTTTGACAAAAATTGTAGTGTCATCTGCTAATTGACTGAGCTTAATCTCTTTGTCACATACTGATTTTCCATGAAAACTAGCTTTTTTAATGAGTGGCCATCACTTGTGCAACTAATAAAAAAAAAAAGAAGAGGCGATATTGGGCACAAGTGCCATAAAACAATTGGATTGAGCTATTACAACCATTATAAGAGTAACTGCTATAACTGCTTTTTGAAAAGATATACCAAAGCCAAAAAAATCTATAACTTTGAACATAAAAGGATGTTTAATAGTATCAAAGTAGCTAAATAATATTAAACTGTTATCTGAAATCAAATGTCCGTAGACAATTAAATCAAGAATTCATCGAATATTATTTCCAATATAGCGTCCTTTCAGAAAACTTGATTGTTCTTCATCAATTATCATGTTTTTTTAATCTTTTGGCAAATAAATGTGAATAAATTTTAGTGTCATTGTTCAACAAACTAATTGGTCTCCAATTTTCAAAATGTAATTTATCTTTGTTAGGTTTTGATATAAGTGTAATTATGCCTTGTTTTAGTGATGCAGGAAGTTCTTGAAAATCAATTGATTCTTTAAAACCAGCAAGTAAAAAGAGTGCAAGAACATTACAAAAAGATTTATAAAACTCACGTCAATCTGTAGAATCCAGGAGACTTATTCTCTTTAAGACTATTTATGCAGTCTATAATGTCTTGAATATTTATTTCTATATTACATGAATTTCTGAAATCTGTAGTGATCTTAGTAATATTGTCAGATAAGTTACTAAGAAATAAATCTGTATTAGCTGGTTGATTAAGAGAACAATAAAATGTATTATAAAATTGAGATACAAAGTTAGATACATCTTAGGGTTCTCATTAGTAGCAGCGTTTATTACTAATTTGTTTACAGAGGTTAAAAATATCTTGTATTTTTTTCTCCTGCTTCCATCCATTTTCTTCTAGACCTAACAAATGCTCCTCTAGCTTTCCCTTCATAAATATTGTCTAAATCATTCTGTAATGTTGCAAGCTTTAATAAATCATTGCTTGACATATTTTGGTTATTTCTGCATGTAATCAAAATAATTTCACTGATTATCTTATTCTCATTTTCTTTTTTCTTGCTTGTAATAGATCTTCCATAGGATATTGCCAATTCTCTTATTTCAAAGTTAGTTCCCAGTATTTTCCATAAATCTGTGTTGTAGATGCCTATTGCCAATATTTATTTAAGGTCTTGATTTTAACACAAAAATCATTTTAACAAACTATTATGTAATTGCAAGGTCGAGTTCAGGTGCAAAACAAGTCTTTTAATAACAAATCCACAATGATAATCCACATAGGAGACAGGCAACGGAAACACGCACACAAAGACACAATGAACAGAATCCAACTTAAGTAGGGTGGTTAACGAGACACAGACAGGTGAAGTGATTAACTAATAATGACTTAATTAGGGGAGGAACAGGAACAAAACCAAATAAGGGCAAAAAGGAAGTGGAAGGAACCAAACACAAACAGGACTAAACCAACGCAAAACACAACAAAAGAGTCCCAAAACCTGACAGTAATTACCAATATCCTCTCTTAATCTTATTTGACTGACGACCTTGAAAGTTAGCTTTAATTGATATACCTTTGTGATCAGTTAAAATAGATGGTTCAATAGGCACAAATTCTACTTTATTTTTAACATGCTCTAAGCCAAAAATCAATATGTGATTTAAGAGACTTGTCCCTATTACTCCAAGTATATATAAGAGAAGATGGATTCTTCTATCTCCATGTCTAATATATTTAACCTTAAACAAACATTGCTTAATTCATTTACACTACTGTCAACTTTAGGTGGCCATCCTGTTTTCCATCAATCAAACAGTGTTAAAGTCACCACTCCAAATTACTTCAGCAGAAGGGAATTCTGAGTGTAAATGATTAATATGACTTTCAATATCTTGGAAAAATTTGTCCATTCATTTTTTATTTTTTTTTTTACTGTTAGTGGCATAAATGTTTATAATGATAAATTTAACCTGCCTTATTTCAACAAGACCCTCGATCATCAACAACCTTGATCAGAGGTCTTCAACCCTGCTCCTGGGGACCCACTCTCCTGGAAAGTTTATTTCCAACCGGCTTCAGCACACCTGCCTGCAATTTTCAAGCAGTCTTGAGCTTGATTGGTCACTTCAGGTGTGTTTTATTAGGGTTGTAGCTAAACTCTTCAGGATAGTGGGTCCCCAGGAACAGGGTTGAAGACCTCTGACCTAGATCATCTGTCTTGTGACTTATTACATGCCCTGAAAACTTATTTCTTAAAAGAGCGA
This sequence comes from Cirrhinus molitorella, assembly GCA_033026305.1. NCBI lineage: Eukaryota > Metazoa > Chordata > Actinopteri > Cypriniformes > Cyprinidae > Cirrhinus > Cirrhinus molitorella. The sequence continues at coordinate 18,488,295 of CM065125.1, read as the reverse complement.
CACCTGCTGTCTTATTTGAAACACCAAAAGAAAACCAAATGTCACTACCTCACTGACTTTTCCAAAAAGACACATCATCTTTGCAGGTGTGAGTTTCTTGAATGAAACAAAAATCTGCTTCTTTACCTTTACAAAACAGAAACAGAGTTTTTCTTTTTAGCATGTCTCATATCTCTGGCATTCTTATTGGAAAATATTGTTATAGACATAACTCGAACAAGAGACAACAAAACCTTAATAAAACAATTAGTATTGAGAGTGTATAAAAGGGTGCACTGTCCTCTTACTTGCATATTTTTCAATGTCTGTCACAGCTAGTCCTGAAAACCTGTTTGCTTCAATTTGAATAACAAAATATAATGACGTCTGATGGCAATTATTGTAAATTGTAGATTACACCTTTGTGAATGTCCTTGTCCTTCCATTGTCAGACATTGTAACATTGTGTTGTGCTCTGGCTATATATACTTGCCAGTTGATGCACCTTCGTTAGAGAAAGTCAAGATTTACCTGGGAGCAATTTACCAATTCAGGACAGATTTAGAGAAAAAAAAAAAAAAAAAAAAAAAAGTCTAATGGAAATGTATAGAAATATGCTTGACATATTATGACAACTTGTTCAACCATTTTGCATATAAAGACTTATGCTATGAACTAATGCCTAAATGTTGTGGGGGGTGAGACTACAGAGACCCATTATAATACATTTTGATCAACATGACATAAGCAATTGATAATGTACGAAACAGCAAAGAATTGTACTTAATCATTTGCATGGATGTACCAAAGCATTTGCATTGTTGTTCAAAGAAACAGAAACTGCTTGTGTTGATGTGAAGGTTAGTTTTGATCTTTTTGTGAAGAAAAAGTACATACTTTTGAGTATCTAGCATAACAGTAGGCAATTAAGCTTTGAGACATACTACTTTGTCATAGCCAGAGCCGTTGAGAAACAGAGTTGTGACACTCCCATAGGCTTCCATAGGAACTGAGGAATGCAGAAGTAAAGCGTGTCATGGAGCGACCAATTGTTCCAAACAACCAATAGTTCCAGCATTAAAGCCCATTCATTTCAGCACTTCTCAAGCACAATCACAGGTAAATTTAAGAAATTACTCAATTTTTTTAAATTTTAACACATCTGTTGACCTCTCAGAAATCTGGCCAGTAGTGGTATTTGGTAGTGGTAAGGGTGTTATAGTTAATGTTTATCGTTAGATAATAAATAGTTATACTATAATTGCAGTTAGATAACGTGAGAAACACCATAATAGTGACCATAACTAGATACTAGTTGTCATATTTGTAAGTTTTTAGTCTTTTTGCAATTCCTTTCTCACCCTGTAGGAGGTTGAATGAGTTTCAGTAACTGCAGCCAAGAAATATATGTTTTTTTATTATGTTAAATGCCATATTTGCTTGCCTTTTGTAATATTCACTTATGTTGTATATGTGAATATCATAAAATAACATGAGTAAAACTTTTTTTTTATTTAACATTAAATCGTTAAATCAAAACCTATAAAAAATGAGTGTTTGATCATGTCCAAATGCACATTCAAATGTATTTAACCCTAAATACTACACTAACTGTAATATAAATACTATATTAGCAAATGTTATATTTTAAATGGTCAGGATCATTATTGCACACATTATTTAGTACAAAAATCTCCTTAAAATATTAACTAAATAGAACTGATCTATATAGGAGAGCTCTGAGTGCCTGGAGTAAAAAAGAAAAGCGCTCAACGTCATCGCGTTTTTTCCATTGTCCAATCAAGTGTTTTGATGGTTGGATGGTTTCCTAGCAACATAAAAAAAACCGCTGCGCACTACTCTTTTTTTTTTTTTTTTAAGTCACCAAAAAAAGGCAGTGCTGTGAGCCTCGCGTTTTCAGACATAAAAAGCGTATTCAGTGTGATCGGGGCCTAACTTTTTAAGAGCGGCTGCATGGGCTTTGATGATGACACAGCTGTTTCACGATTGGTCAGATTCACCGCATGACAGCGATCACGTGTGTTTCGTGTTTATTCTAACCTTTTTAATTCCCACAATTGCAACAAATCTGTGTTTTTAGAACTGTATAAGCTTTTTTACTGTAGTCGCATGTTATCTGTAGCCAAGTTTATCATAAAACACGAATAAGAGCATATGAAGAGTTCAGATGCAAAAGCCTCTAAATCCATCTGACACATTTCTTCAAAAAATGCATTTTTATCAGGCTCAGATGTATAGGTTTCTATGTAAGTACTGGTACTTCTGATTGAGCTGAGGGTGGGATTTTGGTGAGTTTGAAGTAAAAGTATATGATGGATGTATAATATGTGTCAAGAGCATTCACTCAGTATCATTATCTAATTTTTGACCAAGATGGCTTTTAGAGGGTTTTGCATCAGAACTCCTCATATATACCCCCACTTTATTAGCATTTAAATAGTATTATATATCTTTATGCTGAACTATGTTGCTGTATTAAGCAGTAAATAAAAGGCGTTTCTGTTGCTCATGAAAAAGTTTCTGAAACATCTGTGTATTTGACAAATTTTGTGTGCATTTTATTCACTTCATCTGTGATACAGAGCAAGCAAACTGCGTGAGCATCACTACCGAGAGCAGAAAGTGTCCAACTTGACCTGTACGTTTTCAACTCCACCACCGACTGCAACAGGCTGATCTCGTTGACTGCCGTCTGTAGCCGTAGTTCAAGTCAAACGCGCCTAATGAGAGCTCCATGAACCACGTGACCGTGCGGCGGCAAGATCAAAACATGTCGCAACTCTGATTCTGAACGGCTCTGGTCGTAGCTGCGTCTTTAACTTATGCTCTGTTGCTTAGTTACGTATATTTTGTCACTGTTTAATCTGCCCTGTCAATCATCCTGTCAAACTGTTAACATCATCCACATTTCATTTAATTTGATTTCCTACCTTATTGGAGAGAAATTAAGAGGCATGTTGATCTTTCATGTGGGTCTTTCATGGCGAGAACTCTGCTCATGAGTTTGCATAATGATGCATTTTGAAAAGTAATGACCAAACGTATCAATATATAAAAGTTCACAATATGATGTTTACTAAACAAAGTTCGGGAGGAGCACGTTCAGATAATCAACACGACCAATCCACTATCAGCAATCACATCTAAAAGGGCTAAAATGCCGAGCTCGGACCCCTCTCCTCAAACGAGGGAAGAGTACTCCAAGTTCGGGAGGAATTACCGAGCTCGGAGCCCTCCCCACGGACAGCACGCCAAATACGCATATTATCTATCTAGCCTCATTATCTGTAAGGCGAACTCGTGAAATGATGTTCACTAAACAAAGTTCGGGAGGAGCACGTTCAGATTATCAACACGATCAATCCACTATCAGCAATCACATCACACAGACAGATACCGCTATAAATGGATTAAGCCTTCCTACCTTCATTCTCTGCAGTTTCAGCATCCCTCCACCACCCCGACTCCTCTCCATCGGCCCATTCCTATCCCAGCTCGGGGGGGGGGAGCGCTCAGGGTTCGGGCTAAAATGACGAGCTCGGACCCCTCTCCTCAAATGAGGTAAGAGTACTCCAAGTTCGGGAGGAATTACCGAGCTCGGAGCCCTCCCCACGGACAGCACGCCAAATACGCATATTATCTACCCTCATTATCTGTAAGGCGAACTCGTGAAGTTGCTGTAGATTAAATATAACGTGGATAACATTATTATTTTTTTTTTTTTCATGTTAGACATTGATTATTTAGCACTCAAACCCCTTTTGGATGTAACATTTCGGATCTTTCAGACGGGTGAATATTCGCAAAGCTGTGGGTCCTGATGGCATCCCAGGCTGTGTGGTCCGAGCATGTGCATTTCAACTAGCTGGGGTTTTCACAGACATTTTCAACCTCTCTCTGTCTCTGTCTGTGGTTCCCTCATGCTTCCAAAAAATCCACCATTGTACCCATAACAAAGAAAAAGTCACATGCTTAAATGACTGGAGGCCTATTGTTCTGATTCCATTTTCAGCAAGTGTTTTGAGAGACTCATCAGAGACTACATCTGCTTTATGCTGCCTACTTCTCTTGACCCGCTACAATTTGCTTATCGTAGCAACCGTTCCACAGATGATGCTATTGCTTTCACCCTATACACTGCTCTCTCCCACGTGGAAAATGCCTGCCACACACACACACACACAAAGCTACTAATGCATTTATAAAAATCACAAGTTTTTTTTTGTTTTTTGTTTTTTTACATTTGGTGCACTGGCAACTAACATGAGCAAACAACGAACAGCTGTATTTTTATTAACCAACCTTAATGAAGAATATTACATAAATGTAATAAATTTATTGTTCATTCATTTTAATTGATACATTAGCTAATGTTAACAAATTATACCTTATTGTAAAGTATTACCAGTTCATTATACTAATAGATGTATTTGGCATTTAAAATGAGATGACAGACAGAGAAACTGTCTTATACACATCATTCTGCCTAACATCTTCTTTGCACGTCAAAAATAAAGGTAAGTGATAAGATGCTCTGTTTTTTGGATGAACTATTTTATTCAAAACATAATAATAACCAAAACAGTCCTGAGGTAGATCAAGTTTTGATCTCTGGAAACAAAACTATCACTTTAATTAGGGCCCGAGCACCGATGGTGTGAGGACCCTCTTGGAATTGCTCCGTTTCTTATTATTAGGGCCCGAGCCATAACTGGGCGAAGGCCCTATTGTTCTTCTAAGGACTGTTATTTTTAGGGCCCGAGCCCTAATGGGCTAAGGCCCTCTTGTTTTTCTAAGGATTTTTCATACCCTTTTTTTTTTTTAGGGCCCGAGCCCAAACTGGGCGAAGGCCCTATTGTTCTTCTAAGGATTCTTATTTTTCTAAACTCTTGTTTTTCTAAGGATTTTTCATACCTTTTTAGGGCCCGAGCCCAAAATGGGCAAAATCTTGATGTATTGCACACACATACTTTCACGTATTCATATGAAACTTGGTACACATATAGATCTCATTGAGCCAAACAACTTTCATACTCTATATCATGGGCTCCACCCAACAGGAAGTGAGCTATTCAGGGCTGTTTAAAAAACACATGCTCTGGAATTTGATATACTAGTCTGAGGCCTTTCCACCGATTGCCAGCAAACTCGGTCAGCATGATCTCAAGACATTGGGGATGCAAAATTGCCAGGGGATTTTTGATATCTCAAACGGTTTGGCCGTGGTGAGGCGACAAAATTATGTTAAAGTGTGATGCCGATCACATAGATGTGACTATTAGGAGTCCAAGTTATAGCGCCACCAACTGGCTGCAGGAAATGTGTCATTTTCAATATGCTTTAAAATCAAGATCTTAATTTTACTCGATTTGCTTCAAACTTCATCAGTATAAATGTCAAAACACTGCTGATGAGAATCTGTAAACAGGTTGTCGATACATGAAATGTTGTTGCCATGGCAACGTGTCAAAATTAAACATTTGTTTCCCGTGATTTTGTCTAAGCAGTTAACATGCTTAGATTTCTGTGAAACACAACACACATCTCAGCATTAATGATAGTTAGATACTGGCAAAAGCTCATAAATGGGCATGGAGGAGACACTCTATATCGGCAGCTTTTGACAATATTTGGGGGTTAGTTTTTCCTACAGTCACCAAACTCGGTACATATATTGTTCAACTTTCTAATTTACATCCATTAGCTACGACCAAGAGGAAGTCAGCTATTTTGGTTTGAATGTGGATTTTTTGAAAAATCAGGCTGTGGAATTTGAAATACTCCTATCAGGAAAACCAAGAAATTCACACCAAACTTTTTCTGCATGATGGCAAGATACTGAAGATGCTAAATTGCGACCAGATTTGGGATATCTTGAACGGTGTTGATGTGGTGATTTGTTAAAGTAACAGTAAAAAAGATAACCATAATTTTATTATATCTTTAAAATGCAGCATTCAAACTCTTTCAAAGGAAGGAAGTATGCCAGAATTCAACCAAATCCAAACTCTATGAATTAAAGAAAATTAAAAAAAACAAATACACATCTCATCTCACTCTGCCTCTATGTGTGTGTGTGTGTGTGTGTGTGTGGTTGTGGGTGTGTGAGTGTCAGAGTGTCAGAGTAAGTGTGGGAGGGGGGATGGGTGAAAAGAGAGACAGAGTCAGAGAGGGAGAGAGAAAAAAATATTTAAACTCTTTGTAACAGAGAGATGAAGACTGTAATACCTAGGATGAACACCGGATGGAGTCATACGCTAAGATATCTTTTAACCCATCAGAAACATTCACAGAATCAGTTATGTAGTTTACTTTTATATTAATTAAGGCATTAACTAATATGAACTAACAATGAACAATATATGTTTACAGCGTTTATTAATCTTTTTTTAGAGTTAGTTAATAAAAATTTTCCTGTTCATGTTAACTCAGTGCATATAAACTAATCTTAAAATACAACTTTGCATTTTAATAACATAATACATGTTGAACTTAATAATAATTAACATAAATAAATGCTATCTAATTATTTTTATTGTTAACTAATATAATTTTTTTTTTAAAGATTTATTTTTGGCTTTTTATTATTTTTAGGACAGATCAGGAAGGACAGGAAGCGAAGTGGAGAGAGAGAAGGGGGTAGGGTCGGGAAAGGTCCTCGAGCCGGGAATCGAACTCGGGACGCCCGTTGCGCAACGGCGCTGTATGTCGGCGCACTGCCCACAAGGCTATCGGCGCCGACGTTAACTAATATAATTAACCTATTCACACATGGAGGTCACTACAGTGGACAGATATTTGGAAATATCACACTGGTGGACTCACCATAGGGTGATTCAGCCTTTTGTATCGATTAATGACCTTGCTATTCCATGCTAACTTGTCATTAGCGGTTATCAAGAGACATTTCCATAATTTTCTATAAAGATAGATATGCACAGTTTCCCTAAAGTTGTATTGTTCATTTTTTGTGTGTCTGTGTGTGTTTAACTCTGTTGATGTCATAGTGTAACCTTTTCATTGCTGTAACCCTTAAAACCAGACAGCAAATAGCTCTGTAGCGCCACCTATAAAACTTTAACGGAGTGCGCCTCGAGCTACGTTTCACGTACGTGTACGAAACTCGGTACATACATGTAACACACCAATACCTACAAAAAAGTCTCCAGGCACAACATCCCAAACCCAACAGGAAGTCTGTTATTTTTAATTTCCTGTACGATTTTTGTGCAGTTTTTGCCATTTTCAGACCTCATATTTTAACGAACTCCTCCTACAGTTTTTATCGGATAATTTTCAAATTTGGTGAGTGTGATCATAAAGCCTTTGCGATGCCAAATTGCGAAGATCTTGAGTTTTCGTTGAAGGGCGTGTCCCTGGCAGCCTGATGTTTCGCCATGAAACAGGAAGTTGCTGTAACTCAGGCAAACAATGTCCGATCTGCCCCAAACTTCACACGCTTATTAACAGTCATGTCCTGAACACATGTCCATCCCCATATTTAGTCATAGTCATAGCGCCACCTGCTGGCAACAGGAAGAGACATGTTTTATGCTGTAACAAACTGCTCCTAGAGATTTAATTATAGCAACATTATAATTGGTCAGTCTAATTTAAAGCCCTGTGTGATGTTAAATTGCGAAGATCTTGAGTTTTTGTTAAAGGGCGTGTCCCTGGCGGCCTGATAAACTTTGATGTTTCGATATTAAATAGTAACTTGCTGTAACTCAGCCAAACAATGTCTGATCTGCCCCAAACTTCACACGTTTAATAACAGTCATATCCTGAACACATGTCCTTGTCCATATTTAGTCATAGCGCCACCTGCTGGCAACAGGAAGTAACATGTTTAACAAGTCAAGTCAAGTCAGCTTTATTTATATAGCGCTTTTTTCAGTACAAATTGTGTCAAAGCAACTTTACAGTATCAAAAGGGAAAGTAATATATCAATAATTAAAAAAAAAAGTGAAAGTGACGAGACGTGAGGCCAAGTATGGTGACCCATACTAGGAATTTGTGCTCTGCATTTAACCCATCCAAGTGCACACACACAGTAGTGAACACACACACACACACACCGTGAACATGCACCCGGAGCAGTGGGCAGCCATTGCATTGCTGCGGCGCCCGGGGAGCAGTTGGGGGTTCGGTGCCTTGCTCAAGGGTCTCACCTCAGTCGTGGTATTGAGGGTGGAGAGAGCGCTGATTAATCACTCACCCCACCGACAATCCCTGCCGGACCTGGGACTCGAACCTGCAACCTTTTTTTTTTTTTTTTTTAAATGCTTTATTTATAGGTATTTCTATAAACAGAATGGAAGAAAAAAATAATAATAAATACAATAAGGAGATACAAAAAACATCCCAGGAATACACCCTCCCTCCCTCCCCCGACCCCCCCCCCCCCCCCTTGTGCGGCTTAGAAGCAAAAACAAAAAGCTATCAGTTTCTGACAGCATCTTCAAAAAACAACGTACATATGTAATGTACAAGGTCCATATATACATACATAAATATATAAATATTAATTTGTTATATGTAAATAAAAAGGAAATTAACCACTTAATACCTGCCTCAGATTGTTCAGCTTAACATCGATGTGACTTATGTGAAAGGTTGTAAAACAAGGCAAAAGATCATGGAGAAAAAAAAAAAACACTAAAAACAAATAAATAAAGTAAAAATAATTGAGTGACAGACTCTATAGACCCATATGCATTCAAGTGTTTAGGTAATCCCTCCTTGTAAATTATCAAAATATATTAAGAAAGGTGACCATGTTTCAAAAAATTTACGTTTTGAGCCTCTGACAGTGTATTTGATTTTTTCAAGCTGGATATAACACATCACTTCTTTAACCCATCTATTATGTGTTGGGGGCTCAGCTTTTTTCCAATGGAAAAGAATTAAACGTCTTGCCAACAGTGTAGTAAAGGCAATGACCTTTTGCATCCCTTCTGTAAGCACAATGTTTTCAGGACTAGTACCAAAAACAGCTAATAGGGGGTCAGGGTCAATAGTAACACTATATATATCATTAAATGATTTAAAAATATTTTCCCAAAATCCCCTCAACTTTGAGCAAGACCAGAACATATGAGCTGTTGTGGCTGGTGAGTGTAGGCATCTGATGCATGCAGGGCTAACAGTAGGATAGATCTTAGCCAATTTTGAATTGGTAAAATGTAGTCTGTGAAGTATTTTAAATTGAATGAGGGCATGTCTGGCACAAGGTGATGATGAATGTACTTTGTCCAAAATACCTAACCATTCCATGTCAGTAAAGTCTCTACCCAGATCAAGTTGCCATGAGTTTTTAACATGGTCTAAGTTTTGTGGATTTATGGTGCTTATAAGTGAATAAATGTGAGAAATTAGACCTTTGCCCTCTGGTTTTAAATCTAACACTGCTTCAATAACTGAAGGAGTAGGTAATTCAGGAAAAGACTTGAACATTGACTTAATAAAACTTCTTATCTGCAGGTATCTAAAAAAAATGGGGTTTGGGCAAGGAGAAATTATGCACAAGGTCCTCAAATGAACAAAAAACATTATTTGAAAATAAATCTTTTAGGGATCTAATTCCTTGATCTTTCCATGCCAGAAACGCAGCATCTAAAAATGAAGGGGGGAATAAACAATTGGAGACAATGGGAGCAGCAATTGAAGCAGCCTGGAAACCAAAATGCCTCCTAAACTGTGACCAAATTTTTAACGTATGCCCAACTACTGGATTTGGATATACAATGAAGCTCTTTCCTGATATTGGAAGTGGTGCACAAACCAAAGACTTGAGAGAAAATTTGGTGCAGGCTTCCTCTCCTTGAACCCACACAGGCATTGGCTGGGAATCCCAAGCTGATACCCAGTACACAACTTTTTGAATGTTGGCTGCCCAATAATAAAACAAAAAGTTAGGCATTGCCATTCCTCCTTGACACTTAGGTTTCTGCAAAAAGGATTTTCGAATTCGAGGGGATTTACCTCCCCATAAAAAGGAGCTTATTAACTTATCCAGGTTAGAAAAAAAACATTTCCTGAATATAGGTATATTTGAAAATAAATACAAAAAACGCGGGAGAACCCTCATTTTAATCAAATTAACACGGCCAGCCAAAGATAGGGGTAAGGCAGACCATTTCTTAAAATCATGCTTGCAACGTTTTAGGAGTGGGGAAAAATTGGCCTTAAATAAATTATCAAATAAACGCGTAACTGAAATACCCAGGTATTTAAATCCATCTTGAACCACTCGAAATGGGATAGTATAAGAAGCAGAGTCAGGAGATGTTATAACCGAAAAGTACTCCGTCTTATGCATATTAATTTTATAGCCTGAGATTTTTCCAAAATCCTCTAATACTGACAAAATGTGGGGCAGTGATGTAGCGGGACTGGAAACATATAAAAGAACATCATCCGCATATAAGGAAATTTTATGCTCCATACCATTTCGGGTGATGCCTCTAAAAACAGGAGACTGGCGAAGAAATATGGCCAAGGGCTCAATGGAAACTGCAAACAATAAGGGAGACAATGGGCAGCCTTGCCTTGTACCTCTATGCAAGGAGAAATATTCTGAAAAAACATTGTTTGTGCAAACAGAGGCTACTGGGGCAGAATATAAAAGCTTGATCCAAGAAATCATATTTTTTGGAAAACCAAATTTTTTGAGAGTGAAGAAAAGGTACTCCCACTCTACCCGATCAAACGCCTTTTCGGCATCGAGAGATATAATAGCTTCTGTGGTGTCTGATTTTGAGTGTGTGTATATTACATTAAACAAGCGCCGCAGGTTGTTAAAAGGGTTACGTCCCCGGATAAATCCTGTTTGATCACTGTGAATAATTGTGGGCAAGATGGGTTCTAGACGTAATGCAAGGGCCTTGGCTAGTATCTTAAAATCAACATTTAATAATGAAATTGGTCTGTATGATTCACAGAGAGTGGAGTCCTTATTTTCTTTCAACAAAAGTGAGATTGATGCCTGTGTAAGAGTCAAATGAAGGGAACCTCTTTCGAAAGCTTCATTATATACAGCAACAAGAAGTGGACTCAGTAAATTGGAGAACTTTTTAAAGAACTCTATAGGAAATCCGTCAGGTCCAGGCGATTTACCGCTCTGCATGGCCACAACAGCTTCCACAATCTCCTGTTGCCTTATAAATTCCCCAAGTTCCGGACCAGTACTGAGAGTAGGCAGATTTAGCTTTTTAAAAAAGGATTCAAAGAGAGGCAAATCATTAGTATATTCTGAGGAATACAGAGCGGAGTAATATTGAACAAATCTGTTATTCATATCTTGGGCAGTGTGTAGCATAGAGCCTGAAGAAGACTGAATTTGGGTAATCATCTTAGAGACATCTGTCTGACGAGCTTGATAGGCCAATAATTTACTAGCCTTGTCACCAAATTCATAAAACGTATGGCGTGTCTTAAGCAACCTTTTCTCTTCTTGTGAAGTTGTTAAAAGGTTAAATTCAGTCTGGAGCTGAATTCTTTCTTTATATAGAGTCGGACTTGGATTTGTTGCATATTCCTCATCCAGCTTACTTATTCTATCTGAAATGGCTTTGAGGTTTGAGATCTCCTGTTTTCTGGCATAGGAAGAGAAGGAAATAATTTTTCCTCTTAAAAAGGCTTTAAGAGCCTCCCATAATGTAGCTCTTGAAATATCAGGTGCATCATTTGTCTCCAAAAAAAATACTATCTCTTTAGATAGAAACTTAACAAATTCATCATCTGATAATAACAGGGAGTTTAACCTCCAGGGCTTACGACAAGAGTGATAATTGGGAAAACTGATCTTAAATGAAGAGGGGGCATGGTCTGATATCACAATGCTATGATATTCAGTCGCTGAAATAAAAGATAGCAGACTTTTATCTATCAAAAAAAAATCTATACGGCTATACGAATGATGCATTGGGGAAAAAAAAGAAAATACTTTGGAGGAAGGAAAAAAGAATCTCCATGGGTTGAGCAGTCCAAACTGCTCACAAAAATCCTGTATAACTATAGCAGACTTAGATGGCTGTATGACTCTAGGTGAGGACCTGTCTAGGGAAGTGTCTAGGACACAGTTAAAGTCCCCACCAATGATCAAAGCATGATTGTCTACCGACGGAATTGCACCAAAAATTTTGTTAAAAAAGTTATGATCATCAAAGTTTGGGGCATAGATATTGACCAAAATGACTTGTTTTCCACACAAGCAACCTACCACAATAACATATCGACCATTAGGATCTCTAATAACACTGCTGCTAACAAATGGAATATCTTTCCTAATAAGTATAGCAGCACCTCTACTCTTCATGTTAAAACAAGAATGAAATATTTGACCCCCCCAACACCGTCTAAGTTTCACCACATCTGCATTTAGGATGTGCGTTTCCTGTAAAAAGATGACCTCTGCCTTTAGGAGGCGCAAATGTGCCATAACCTTATTTCTCTTAATAAAGTTATTAATGCCTTTCACATTCCAAGTCACAAAGTTTATCTCAGTTGTCTGGGGCTTAGATATTTTGTTAAAAGGTAACAAATAATAAACCGACTCAAATGGAGCACCAAAGAGACATAGTACGTTATATAAACAATTTTAACATAAGTGTTCGTTAAGGTGAACAGGTGCTTATTGAAAGCTAACTGAAAAGACGTGCCGCACAAAGACCCGACCCTCCCCCATTCCAAAACCCATACGGTAACCATCAAAAACCAAACATCCACTGGTTTGTAGCGTGCCATCACTTACCAGTTATCATTCCTGCTCTGTTGAACTGAAACTTACAAAGCCGTATGAAAAACACGTTATCATCTCACATATGAACACGCATATAAAACAGAATTAACATATAACTTTCGTACTGAACAGTGTCACCAAATATATTGTTCATAGAACTGACTGTCCATAATTACGGAACATCAGAAGTGAGAACCGTTCAAACAAAGATGGGTTTGAATATGTCCATAAAACAGTCAATCGTGAGTTAGTTCAGCATTGCTTAGTTAGCACTACTTGTCCACAGCAGGTGGCAAAACACCCTGAATGAACTCGGCGGCCTGTTGAGGAGAATCAAAGAAATGTCTCATACCACTGTGGGTTATTCGCAAGCGTGCAGGAAAAAGAAGGCCCAACTCGATACCGGCATCCTTAAGCTGCGCTTTAATCGGGTTGAAAGCAGCTCTCCGTTTGGCGACCTCCGCACTTACATCTGGATAGAAGTGAATCCGAGAACCCTTGTAAAGGAGCTGTCCCCTTTCCCTCGCGAGTCGAAGAACTAATTCCCTTGTCTGATAGTGATGTAGTCGGACGATAAAGGGTCTCGGAGCCTGGTTTGATCTTGGTGGGGGAGCCAGGGAGCGATGTGCTCTGTCTACCACCGGGGGTTTGGCGAAGCTTTCCTTTCCAAAGACTTCAAGTAGAAGTTCCTCCATGAATGTGGTCGGATGTGTACCCTCAGATTGCTCAGGAATGCCAATTATTCTGACATTATTTCTCCTCGAGCGTTTTTCTAAGTCATCGAGTTTAGCCTTCATCCGTTCGTTATCTTTCGATAAAGCAGCGCACATGTTTTCCAGAGAGGCAACGCGACCATCCACATCAGTGAGTGATTCCTCAACATCCTTAAGCTTTCCCTCCTGCACCTGCAGCAATGTTTTCACAGCCGAAATAGAAGATTTCAACTCGGAGAGAATCTCTGTTCTGAGCGCCGCGACCTCTGATCTGATACCCCCAAGAAGTTCGCGAATATCATCCTCCTGCGCCGAAGCGGCCATGTCCACTACTTGCGCACTTTCTTCGGCGGTATCTGCGGCTTTCCTCGTATTGACTCTCGGCATTTTAGATTAATAATGGACTTGATTCGAATCTAATTTACCTCCCGTTATAACGCCAGATGCGTCAGACGTGCAGAGAAGTAGAAAAAATGAATATAGCAAAAATAAATACTCAAGAGCAGAAACTTCGCGACTTCTCACTCCGCCATCTTACCGGAAGTCTCGAACCTGCAACCTTTTGATTACAAGTCCGACTCCCTAACCATTAGGCCACGGCTGCCCCCCACAAAAGAAACTTTAAACAATTTTAGTTTGAGGAAATTAATCAATAGTTCCAAATTAATAAATTGTTTGTCCCCAATTTAGTTTTCCCCAATTTAGTTGTTGTCCCCAACTGAGCAAGCCATAGGCGACAGTGGCAAGGAACCAAAACTCCATCTGTGACACTGATGGAGAAAAAAAAACCTTGGGAGAAACTAGGCTCAGTCGGGGGGTCAGTTCTCCTCTGACCAATAAACAAGTAGTTTGTACTCCCATACAGACCTGTAGAGATGGTCTATATGTACTGACCCACCATCTGGATACAAACTGGATCAAGGGAAACTGCAGTGGCCAACTGTTCAGGATTCATACTGGATCTGACCTCGGAATAAGCAGGAGACAATATTAGCATAGATTCCATTTTTCTTGCATCAGGTGTTATGGGAAGTGTTCCCGGTTCCGGTTGACCTAATTAATGCAGCCTAACAATCCTTTAACGGATTTGAATATTAGAAATATTTGAATGTGTTAAGTGTATGCCAGGTTAAAGAGATGGGTCTTTAGTCTAGATTTAAACTGACTGAGTGTGTCTGCCTCCTGAACAGAATTAGGTAGATTGTTCCATAGTTTTGGTGCCAAGTAAGAAAATGATCTGCCACCTGCAGTTGATTTTGATATTCTGGGTATTATCAGATTGCCAGAGTTTTGAGAATGCAGCGGACGTGAGGGACTATAATGTGATAAGAGCTCGCTCAAGTACTGAGGAGCTAAACCATTGAGGGCTTTATAAGTAACTAGCAAGATTTTATAATCAATACGATGTTTAATAGGAAGTCAGTGCACTGTTATAGTCTCCTAGCAGCATATTAAAAAGCATCAGCAAGTGTAAAATAGACTAGCAACATGCTATACATATGTTAAAACATGTTAGCAACACATAGCTAAGTGCTAAAGCATGCTATTAATGCAATTCAACAGGTAGTTGCTGTAACTCAGGCAGGCAGTGTCTGATCTGCCCTAAACTTAATATGTTTATAAGAGTCCTGACTTAACACATCTAAAGGCCAATCTCTATTACAATCATAGCGCCACCTGCTGGCAACAGAAAATTGCTTTTTTCACAATAACTTAAACATGCAGTGTCCAATCTGCCCCAAACTTCACTTGTTTGATAAGAGTCCTGACTTGAATACATCTAAAGTCCAATACCCTCTTACAATCATAGTGCCACCTGCTGGCAACAGGAAATGGCTTGTTTTACACATGTAATGTCCGATCTGCTCCAAACTTCACTTGTTTGATAAGAGTCCTGACTTGAACACATCTAAAGTCCAATACTCTGTTGCAATCATAGCCAATATTCAGTTATAGGCATAGTCATATAGCCACCAGCTGCTAGCAGAAATTTTGGCACATATAAATGACTATCACATATTCCTCCTATATTTACAACGCTGTTGTTCTAAAGATACTGGTCGGCGGTAAGCCCGGGTAAGAGGGCCCGTTCATCGCTGCTTGTTAAATTATTTATTTCTCACTAATAAAAATATTTTCTTATTAGCCAGCTCCACACTGAAGAGCTGCTTTATAACAGGAAATCAAGTTGTAATTCTAACTGAAAGCGACAGGTTTTTCATGTTAAATACCGCAAAGCTGTTTGGCTATCTATTGCATAATGGACTATATAAATAAACATGATGTGAGCGGACATTACTGCAGTAAGTTAACGTTACTGACCTGCAGAGCTCGTGCAAACATCCACATCATTGTAATCAGATGCATTTTTAACTGCTGCTTTCACACTTCTGTCACTTTTTGTTGTGTTTATTTCATTACTGAGAGGAAAGCGCGCAATATATATTTACATATTCATCAAAACGCAGCTCAGATTCTGCTGCGTTTGCTCTGAAGCACTGTGTGTCTTCTTCTCTTGAATTGCATCCATGAGGGCTGCCGTTGGTCACACGTTGTCACATGATGCGAATTTGCAGCTCAGAATTCAGCAAGCTTGAACTTGGAACAGGCTTGCGTTTACTGTCTGAAGCATTTGCATGCATATGAATGGAAGTCAATGGAACAAAAAGTGCAGTGTGACCGCCCCTTAGAGTGTAGATCGATCTGCACTTCGAATTCTAAACAGAAATAGTAGACCATCTGGGAATCGTTGGAATACTGTTTTAAACATACTACGATTTGGGACATACTAATTCTATTTTTGAATATTATTTAGGACGGATAGTAGGCGAATTGGGACGCAGCACATGTAATTAAAATGGGATGCCCTCTTTGGTGTGACACCATGTAGGTGTTTGGGGCAGGCATCAATGCTGTGTAATGTATGAACTGAAGAAAATCCAACATGTCCTCCAACTTATACACCCAATGTAAGCCATTTTCACAAATCCTCAAAATACGTCTCAGAGCATATACAACAATTGCTCCCCTATCAGTAACAGGTATCCAATGCACTTTCAGGATTATGTGTAGCTCAGTTGGTGTAATCATACGAACACAGGTTTGATACTAGAGTACATGTACATGTTCATACACGTTATCATAGCACGTTTTTTTTTTTTTTTTTTGGAATATGCACTATAAATCATGAGTTTGCACTTCTTTAAGGGGTAGGTTTAGGGTGGGGTTAGGTGTGGTCATTCATACGAATTACACCTAGTAAAATATGTTTGAATTACCGCGAGATCTGTGTAAAATCTCGTCATTTCATGACGACAGATCCAACGCGACACTGTCATTATTTTTACACCCGCTAGAGGGCACTTAACTTTAAAACGTAAAAATGGGTCGTATAAGGTGAATAAAAAAAAAACATAAAATTGTAAACCACATTAATGTTTCTAAAGGTTTGTGTTGGTTAAAAGTGTTTGTCAAAGTTAATTAGTGATGGGGCCACCCAACCTTTTTTTTTTTACTTGTCTGTTTAATTTTGAAATGTTTTCAATTACTTTTGGACTTCAAGCCTTCTTTTACCTCAGTTACATGTGTTGTGATTAGGGCTGTGAATCTTTGGGTAAATTGCGAATCGAGTTTCGATTCAATTCAAGAACTTGAGACAATTCACAATAAAATTCAATGCAATTCAATTATCAACGATTCGATTCTGCATACTTTAAGTGTATTCACAGGATTATTTAAATGCTTCCCCTAAATTACACTTCCGCCTTTATGGAGTCTGAGAGTAAGGGGGAAAAATAACAACAAAAGTAAATAAAACACTTTTGTCCACTGTTAGATGTTAGTTTAATGATGCTATGGCATGACATATAGCATATGTAGAAATGTACCCTAGTGAAAAGTCATATATTTAAAATACATTCATTTCAAACTAAGTATAGTTCAAATCTATTAACATATTTACTAATATATCCCTCAAGACATTATAATTAAACTTTATTTGAAGTACTACATGTGAACAATGCACATTTCTTAATATTAAGCCTAAAATGTGTTTTAATGTCACTATTGCTGAGGATTGTATTATCTTTGCATAAAAAAGGTTTTTAAATGCAATATGTTTAAAGTGTACCTGAAAAATATACTTGCAATAGTTCCACTTTAGCACAATCAAATATACTTCAGTTCATCTTATGTTAGACTTCAGCACTATACTTCCAATTTAGCACACTTTATGCCAGTTTAGTATAGGCTACTAAAAGTACAGTTTCAAGGTATTTTTTATTAAGAACATAAATATGTAAATTTATACTTAGCATGAAATAAAGATATTTTAAATACTTTTTAGTATATTTATTTCTCTTTATTTTTTATTAGCCTATGTAAGCCAAGATTTAAAAAAGGCTTTAAAAGTAGGCATTTTATGTCACCTTGCATGATGTGAACTTCTTTATCTTATTTTCAGAGAATAAAATGCTACAGCATTTAAACTATTACTTTCTATTAGTGAATGATGATTTTAATGATGTAGTAACAAACGCAACTTTCATGCATGTGACAGATAACGTAACGTAGATAACGTAAATTACCGTAACGTTATTTTAAGGTTGCTGTTAATGCTGTGGTTATTTTAACTGTTTTCTTTGTACTTTCGGTTTAACAACATTAAGTTAAAACGTCATTTACACTAAATGGAATTGTGCATATGCTTTTAGACACACTGTCTGCGTTCGAAATGCCATACCATCATGCTACTCTTACTATTTCTGCAGTATCCAGTATGTATACTGTGCACCGTATGCAAATTTTCTGTATGCTTGGAATACCAGGGTGACCTACTATATTTGCCAGAATCTGCTAAATATAACTCGGGTACACTGAAATCAGTATAGAAGCTGTGCTCGGAATGGCATACTACCATACAACTACCATACAACTCAAATTTTCTGTATGCATGAAATGCCGGATTACCTGCAACATTTGCTGAAATTTGATGTATGCATCTAAAGACACTGCATGGGATACTGTTTCCCAGACTGCAATTTGCACCATGTGATGTTTCAGCTTTAAATAAGTGAACTGGAGGTGGGGAATAGTGATTATAAATGCAACACACACACACACACACACACACACATACACACGTATATGTGTGTGTGTGTGTGTGTGTGTGTGTGTGTGTGTGTATATATATATATATATATATATATATATATATATGTACACACAGTTGAAGACAAAAATTATTAGCCCCCTGTGAAATTTTAGAATATTTCCCAAGTGATGTTTAACAGAGCAAGAGAATGTTTTCACATTATTTCCTTTTTTTTTTCTTCTAGAGAAAGTCTGATTTCTTATAGCTGCTTGAATAAAAAATTAAATTCAATCCAAAATAAATAAATAAAAAACTGCTAAGGTCAATATTATTAGCTCCCTTAAGAAATTGTTAGTTTGATTAGCTATTGAACAAACCACTGTTGTCCAAATTAACCTAATTTGCCTGATTAACCTAATTAACCTAGTTAAGCCTTTTTAGCTCTTTAAGCTGATGATTAGTATCTTGCAAAACAACTAGTGAAATAATATGCACTGTCATCATGGCAAAGACAAAAGAAATTAGTTTGGACTTGAGAGAAAGAATTGTTAATGCTCATAAAGATGGAGAAGGATACACACGTTTATCAAAGCGTTTTTAAGTGTCAAGAACTGCAGTGAGATGCATTATCAAGAAGTTTAAAGAGACCAACACAGTGGAGAACAAGACAGTCAGAGGCAGGAAGTGAAAGATTTCAAAAACTTTGGAAAGAAAGCTTAGTGAGAGAGGTTTCTAAAGACCCAAGAACAACTGCCAAGACACTAGTGAATGACCTAGCCAAGTCTGGAATTGATGTCTCAACGAAGACAGTCACTAGAGCCCTGCACAGGAATGAACTGCGAGGTTGCCGACAAAGAAAGACTCCACTTCTGAAGAAGAGACACCTCCAAGCTAGAATGAAGTTTGCTAAGAACAACCTGGGGGAATGTGATGCATACTGGAAACGTGTCCTTTGGTCAGATGAGACAAAACTAGAGCTTTTTGGCCACAGAGATGTTGCCTATGTTTGGAGAAAGAAGGGAGAGGCATTCAACCCAGAAGACCAACAAATCTGGAGGAGTTTGAGAGATTTGCTAAGGAAGAATAGGCTATCATTCCTCAGGAGACGTGCTTGAAACGTGTTGAGAACTACAGCAAATGAATAAAGCCTGTTATCAAGCAAAAGGGATACACTATTGACTATTAACATCAGCTAATAAGTTTGACCAGTAGACTTTTTTAAATTCTTGGTTATACATTTATATCTATTTGTATTACAAACCGTAAAAGCTTCCTGAATAAAGTATTATGTTTAAAAATGTTGTCTTGATATAATCGTCTTTCTGTTAAACAACACTTGGGAGTTATTTGAAAAATAATTAATAATTTTATAAGGGGCTTATAATTTTGTCTTCAACTGTATATATATATATATATATATTTGTGTGTGTGTGTGTGTGTGTGTGTGTGTGTGTGTGTGTGTGTTTATAATGTACTAAAGTAGTGTAACTGTAACAAAGGAGTCAGCGGGGTGGAGATCCAAGTGCAACTTTATTAAGATTATAAACTTTGTACAGCAGGCCGGGTCGAGACATGGCAAACAGGGACATCGTAGATAATCCAAAGAATGGTCAGAGTTCAAACAATGAGTCGAGGCAGGCAGCGAGCAAACAAGAGTAATCCAGTAGACAAGCGAGGAGGTCGGTAGGCAGGCAGAAACAATCAACAATGGGAAACAAACACAGAGTGAACAATGGGAAATTAAACACAGGAATAAACACTCGGAATTGCAACCAGGGGAATACAAGACTTTGCAGAGAACTGACAGAGAGCATGGCTTTATACAGTGTGTGTGTAATTAGTGGAAATGGCCGACACCTGTGCAGGAAGTCGGCCAGGTGATCAGGCAGGAAGTCCATGGTGAAAGGGGTTATGGGAAATGGAGTCTGTGAATGAGTTCTGAGTCTCAGTGATGGCTCCCTCTGGTGGTGAAAGGAGGGAGCTGCAGCAGCATGATTTGTGACAGAGCAGAGACAGACACACAGAGAAAAGGACAGAAAGAAGGGTGCCAACGTTCCTGGCTTTGTCCGGCCGGCCCAAGCCCTCGCAGACAGCCTCCGCGGCCAAAGAGGGACTGGGCGAGAGCGCTTTAAGGGAACGTGGGCTGCTGGGCACTACCACCGTGCAAGGAGCAGGTGCGGCTATCTCTTCTGTACGAGGATCTGTGGCCTTGGCCACCTCCTCAAGGGATGCCACGGTGATGGTATATGCGGCCCAGACAACACACAGCACAACCCCCAGTATAAGCGAGGCCTCATTGACAACCAGTTCAAGGGCTGTGATTGTGACTTGATCTGGCTCAGGAACAGAGTTTGTGACCTGACCTGGCTCAGGAACAGCGGCTGTGACTTGACTTGGCTCGTGAACAGCGGCTGTGACTTGACTTGGCTCGGGAACAGCGGCTGTGACTTGACTTGGCTCAGGAGCGGCAGCTGCAACATGACTTGACTCAGGAATGACAGCTGTGATGACACTTGGCTTGGGAGCAGCTACTGTGACGTGATTTGGTTCAGGAACTGCGGCTGTGGCTTGACTGGGCTTGAGGGAAGCTGTTATGACATGACTCAGTTCAGGAACAGATGTCATGAGGTTGCTTGACTCAGGTACTGTAGTTGTGACAACAGTTGAAACAAACAGAGTCAACAACGGGAAAACAAACACAGGAATAAATGCTCAGAATTGCAACCGGGGAATACAAGACTTCGCAGTGAACTGACAGAGAGCATGGCTTTATATAGTGTGTGTGTAATTAGTGGAAATGGCCTATACCTAAATCATTTACTAGCAAAAATCAACGATTCACGATTCAAAAATCCATGTTTCAAGATCGATGCATATGCATCGTCAGATTTTTTTAATCGACGCATCGAGAAAACAAGTGAATCGTTACACCTCTTTTTGTGATGTATCAATCTTGGGTGAATTGTTGAATTGAGAAATAAAGTTGAACAGAAACAAACAAAATTATTTAGTCTATTATTGTTATATGTTTGTTGATTATTTAGGTTTTTATCAAGGTTCTTCTATCTGACCTGAACAAAGCCTGCCTTTTTATAAAAAGATCAAAAATATACAATAGCCTACTTTGCTAAACTAAATGATCTTGCACATAGTCATAAATACCATCCAAAGGGGTATTTTCTGCTTCTTGTTTTCTTGTCCTATGACAGCAAAACAGCTCCCTGCTTCCTGGTTACAGTTTCCATACACCTTTCTGACTCTGCAAAATGTTAATTACTTTACCAAAGCAAGATGGATCATACAAAATGTATGTTTATTTTTTTCTTTGTTGTTGAATGATCCATATATTTTGATCCATGTTTTGTTTTGTGATGGTTTGTGATAGAGTCCCTTGTTTGTCCTTAACATTAAACTGCTTGCTGTCCTTCAGAAATATACTTCAGGTCCCACAAATTATTTGGTTTGCCAGCATCTTTTGCGTATTTAAACTCTTTACAGAAATGACTGTATTATTTGAGATCCACCTTTTCACTCACTATATGTATATGTAAACTTCTTTTATGTGAAATATCTTATTCAGGTCAGTACCAAATAAAAATAACATGCATTTTGTATGATCGTTCTTATTTTGGTAAAATAAGTAACATTTTCCAGATTCTGCAAGATTTATGTAAACTTTTGACCTCAACGGTACATCAATAACTTAATTTAACATTTTATTTAATAATAATAATAACAACAACAACAACAACAACAACCATAATAATAATAATAATAATAATAATAAAAAACCTAACTTTAAAAAAAGTAAATAAAAACTATAACTGAGTTGCCTAATCGATGATGATAGCATTGGGTGTCACACTGAGTATCCCTGCAAAGCATAACAGTTACATAAACCATAATGAGAGAACACAAGAGTCTTCAGGAAACGTTAATCATTTATAATTAAACAAAAATCTGTTTTGATGAATCCAAGTGAATAAGTGAAATCCAAGATTACAAAATGTATTAAATGACTAAAGATTTTTTTTTTTTAATAATAATAATAGCATACCTGTGCTTTCTGATTTAAGTATTTTGGGTTGTTTTGACTTGTTTTTTTGCTTTACTCCACAGGAACTAAAGGACAGATGGGGACAGGAAAAAAAGTGCTTCTGTTACTATTTATTATCAGTATAACTGGCATGCTAGTTTTTATACACATGGTCGGCCATTCATATTACTTTCAAGCTTCTCCAACAAAAAGTGCTCCTCCACCAATAAAACCTTCATATTCAATAACACCCATCAAAGGCTCAAATCATTTCATGGTGTCTGCGTTTATTGACCACAGACTGGATGGGGTCATTCGAGTCATCAGCATAATCAACAGAAGTAGTCTTCAGCCACTTTACTGTTCTTACTGCAGCACTGAACAAGTCTGCAAAACTGTTGACACTGATGTCCAGATACACAGCGACCATTTTGGGTTCACATATGGTGCCTCAGATGTGATTTGTAAAGGTGAACACATGCAAAATGCAACTCATGTTCTCATAACGACTGACAAGGAGGGTTCAGCGGACCACAAAATGGAATATCTGCCAATAAAAAATAAGGTTGTGAATGAGACTTTCAAGTTTAACTTCACCATTTGCATCTCCAACCTTTTTGACAACTACAACAATGTACTGCAGTTTGCTCAAACGATGGAGATGTACAAGCTTCTGGGTGTACAGCACGTGGTTATCTATAACACTAGTTGTGGACCGGACTTGGAAAAGCTCTTAAAGCATTATGAAACAGAGGGGATACTGGAGATCATTTCATGGCCTATCGACCAGTTTCTGAATCCATCAAGAGGCTGGATCAGCCAACTGCACAAGGGAGACATTCAGTACTTTGGTCAATTAGTAACACTCAACGAGTGCATTTACAGGCACATGTACCAATCCAAGTACATTCTCATGAATGACATTGATGAAATCATCATGCCTTACAAACACACCAATTTACCATCTCTTATGAAGGACCTCCAGCCTGCTCATCCCAATATAGGGGTGTTCTTCATAGAGAGGAACATATTCCCTAAAACACAGTTTGAAGAGAGCGGGAAGTTCAAACGAGCAGAATGGAAGAATATTCCCGGTACCAATATCATGGAGCACATTTACAGAGAGCCTTTTAAAAATGATGGTTTAAGTCCCAAAAAGATGATTCTCAATCCAAGGAAGGTGCAGCAAACCTCAGTACATTACACACTGAAACACTTTGGAGGCAGGTTCCATGTTCCTTATGATGTATGTAAGATTATACATGTGAGAGTCCCACAAGAGGGGAATTTTACCAAAGAGAAACTATTTGTGGACAAAAGAGTCTGGGACTTTGAGCAAAAACTGATACCAAATGTTGACCAGACTTTGAAACTTTCTGGTTTTCTGTAGGTTTCTAGTTGACATGTTTGTATGGTGTTGAAGGATCTGAGGATCCTCAAATGCAAACTGTGTTTTGCTTCACGAGAGCAACCATACATTTGTGTTGTGTTTTACTTTCTTTTTTTATATTCTTCATTTATTGTTTATTCATTTATAATCATTTAATCATTTTATTTTTCCATGTAATACAATCATTTATAATAATCATTATAATCATTTATATATCAATTTCATTGATTCATTAATCAATTAGTAATTTATATTGTTTTCTATTATTGTTTTTTTATATATTTTTCCATTGTTGTTTAGTCTTATGACTGTGTGGTTTCAAGGGCTGTTTGTCTTCATAAAAAGAACTAAGACTATTCAATAAACTCTGTCCCTTTTCACCATCATTACTTTGTCAATGGCAAAATGTTTGGTTTAAAGGGACCATGAACTAAGAAATCTAAATTCCCTTTTATCTTTTGACGTATAAGAGGTCATTATACTATAAAATCATCCTGTAAGTTTCAGAACTCAAAACTGTCTTGTTAGTCTTAAAACAGCTTACATCGAATCCAATCCACCAAAACAAAAGGTTGTGGAACGTGCTACTTTATGATTTTTTTTTGTAAGTTTATGTAAGTAGCACTGCCTCCAGAGAAGATTAAAGTCTGCTTCTACATCACTGCCAGTTTAACTCCGCCCATCAATTCACTACATCACTGCCTATAGCCTCGCCCACTGATTTACATGCGTAGTGTAAATAACAAGAGAGGCAAACACAGGTCTACACAGAAACCAAACGATAAAGATGGCTCTGACACTGTACAGTGCCACGTCAGCAGGGGCGGATCCACCAGGGAGGCACAGGGTGGCAACTGCCACCCTAAGAAAAAGCTGTGCCACCCCACCTGCCACCCCAGAAATATCACATAATGAAATCTAAAAGTAAGCAGTGGTTCATTTGCTACTTTTCAGCTGCAGCAATGACAGCTGAATGCAAAATAATGTCAAAAAACACGTCTTTCAATAAACTGTGCACGATGGAAGCCCAGTGTAGTCGGCTTCATTAGCAAATGACTCTTAGGAACCGGTTCTTTTTGATTCAAAAACACAAAGAGTTGGCTAGTTCACCAACAAATTGTTTACATTTATTCATGAATCAGATCATTACTGCTAACTCAGAAGTCCTCTGTGAAAGATCCTTTGATCCTCACCTGCAATTGTTTGTGTGTGTTTTGATTTTTATGTTGTTTTTTAATTAATTTATAATCATTTTATAATCATTAGTTATTCACATAATTCATTATTTGATTATTTATTATTTGATTATTTAATTGTTTGGTTATTTGATTGTTTATCATTTATTATTATTTCATTTAAGTATTTTATTATTATTTATTTAAGCATTTTCATTATTGTTCAGTCTCATGATTGTGTGGTTTCGTGAACTGTTTTGTCTGTATGAACGAGAGATAGATAAGAGGAGATGTTTATGGAAACGCAAGGTTTTATTGGGTGTTGTCATGAATCATTTTGATATATCATTGCTTACTGAATTGTTCTTCAGACGAAGTCTGAACATTGAGACATATGCAACTAAGATTGTTCAATAAACTCTGTTACATCTTTATCATCACCACTTCATCTCCTGCTTCCGCGTCTTTCTGGTTTTCACCGGTCAACTTCTTGACTGACAGAAGACTGTTTAACACTCATTTGGGGTATTTTGGATACCAGACCAAACTTGCTGTTAACAGGATTTGAGTATCAACAGCTCTGCTGGCTGGTTGTTCTTTTACCGGAATAACTGATATTTTCTGAAGGGATCTAGTGTCCGGGGCTGGATCCTAATTGTCTTGCTGTGGGAACTTGATCTAACATCTGAGAAATCTAATCCCGTCCGGATACGTCTGAGATTCACAGCGTAATTGTTTGGTGATCAGATTTTCCGACCGCTCGCTCCACTTTCATCATAGATGTTGCCATATCCAAAGAAAATAGAAAATAATAATAATAATAATAATAATATTATTATTATTATTAATTCATTACATTTATATAGCACTTTTCTAGACACTCAAAGCACTTTACATTGTGAGGGGGGGTCTCCTCATCCACCACCAGTGTGCAGCATCCACTGGGATGATGCGACGGCAGCCATATTGCGCCAGAACACCCACCACACACCAGCTTACTGTGGAGAGGAGACAGTGTGATGAAGCCAATCAGAATATGGGGATGATTAGGAGGCCATGATGGTCAGAGGCCAATAGGCAAATTTGGCCAGGATGCCGAGGCCACACCTTGAGTAAATGATTGATATAAGCTGTGTCCCAAAGAGGAGTGCGTGGACTTTGAAGTGTGTATTATGCACTAAGTATGAATGTGTCACAGTGGCACAACGAAGGCACCGATCAGACAGAACGCGTGTTGTGCAGTGCAAGGTGCCTTTTTTAAAACTGTTTTCAGGTAGCATTGAGCGTTCTGCGCGCCGTTTATGCGCAACCGGCGCCACGCGTTTTCACTGCCTGCTGCACCTTGCATTTTTGCAGGAGCACTCTGAGCACCTGAAGTTGAAAAAAAAGGCAACTCTGTGCAGAAAAGCACTCGATGTCATAGCTTTTTTTTCCATTGTCCAATCGAATGTTTTGATGGTTTCCTAGCAACATAAAAAAACAGCTGCGCACTGCACTTTTTTAAAAAGTCAGCAAAAAAGGCAGTGCTGTGCACCTCGCATTTTCACATCGGGGCTGAAGGCTGTCCCAAACTGAAGTGCGGACTTCGAAGTGCGAATTTGAAGTGCAATTACGTCATAGCACCACAAAGTAACCTGTCCCAAGTCAGCTCTCCTTTTTTCTTTTTTTTTTAATTGAGAACATTAAACAACAACAAAACAGGCAACAAAATCATCATTTTCAAAGTAACAAATAATTTCTTTCACATTCAACAGATTGCGCTCTCTAAAGTGCGCATTCCAAGGCCCACTGCGTCACCGCGGCGCAACGAAAGCATAGTCGAAAGTGACTTCAAATGTGGTCTCCGTTTACCAGGAAAATGAAGTGTACATCTGTAAATATTCTTTTCAAAGCTTTGAATCATTTGAACCAATTACTTTGCAAAATGATTCACTATTTCGAAGCGCTCTAAACACCACATGCTAGTGACGCCTGCTGGTCAAAAGCATGCAAATGCAACAAAAACTAAAACATGCATAAAACAGCGTTTAAAACTCATTGCAAATGTTTTATTGAAAAGTATAATACATTAAATGGAATAAAAATACTTAATACAAATATTTTATATTAATTTGCAGGGCTTGCTTTGTTTGTTTTATAGACAGCTTCTATATAAATTAACAACATTAAAGGGTGGGCACAATGGTGTTTCGTATATTCAGAGTTGTTTACAGTGTTAAAGAGTTGGATTCTCATGCTAAACATGGCCAAAGTTTGAAAAACTTCCGTGGAGCCTGCGATCACGTCGGCTAGACCGTGAGAAAGAGAGCGCGCCCATCAACGTGCTTCATTCGGCTGCACTCTGCAAGGGATTCACTCGGGAAGAATGTGTCTAAAGAAGTGTGCTTTTGGTTGTAAGGCAGAGATAACTTTGCTCAGCTTCCCGAAGAACCCAGCGTTACGTGAACAGTGGATGCAGTTCCCTTTTCCGGGGCAGCAATGGAGTTTTGCAAGTGTGTGTTTGTTGATTAATGTTTCATATACGAGGACCAGTTCGACGCTGAATTTGCACATTGTTTGATACTGAAAGACGGAGCGGTCCCAGCTATAAAAGATCCAGGTAATGATTCAGAACTGCAGATGGTAAGTGAAACGCCATCAAATGTCTGTTTTATTGGCAATCCTAACGCAAGTGATTATCGAACTTAGCTCCGCCCACGGCGCGCCGAAGTTCGGCTTTTTCCGGAGAAAATCGGAAAGCTGTATTTTTCTTTTAGAAATATAAGAAAACTAAAGACTTTTTGGAGATATTGAGGATACATTACTACTATAGGTAATCAGGATTAACATGAGATTAGGTGAAACTATGTTTGTTATGTACCCTTCAACATGAGGTTAGGTGAAACTAGTTTTCTCCAAATATACATTTAATTAGATATATTTGAAAAAATATTTAGATTTAATTTTTCCTCATTTCTAAATGATTTGTAAACGACTCGTGCAAAGCAGTTTGAAGAATCAGTCTCTCTAAACTCCTCCTTTCTGTGAGCCCTCACTGCTGTGAATCGTCAAATGGCGCAGTCCTTTGTGATTGGTCTACCGCTTGTCAATACATAGAAAAGATGGTATCGATTTTACATTAAGGATACAAGCTGGAGACTGGTGATGAAACAGTTGAAGTGGCTTACTTATACCCAAAAAGTAAAATGTTTGACATTACTAGGGGTGCTTTCAGAGAAAATACTCAGGCCGTTCACGTCACGCCTAAAAACGCCTTGAAAACGCTAGGCGCGCCTTTCTCCTTCTTTTTAAGGGGCCGTTCACGTTGCGTCTTTTGCGCGCTCAAGTTCGTTACTTCAAATGTAGCCGCGCTGTTTGTGCGCTCATAATGGAAGCGACGCGACCGCGCACATTTTTTCCAGATAAAACCCTTTCAACTTTTCAGAATGCTGAAAAAGACAAGAAGTGACAAGAAACAACCAATCAGCTTCATCCTTCTCTGTAACAATCGAAAGCTCAGCCAAGATGGATAAACAGCTGATCAACGCTGTTACAGGGATAACCATATTAAAATAAATGTAGCAGCAAAGCTACTGCAAGTGATGTTTAGTGCTGGAAATCCATATGCTTTGCTGTAACATCCGTGTCTTCGTGGAGAGCGCAGGTCATTGTTGCTTAGCAACGGCAGACGGCAAGGAAGCGCAAGTTACAGAGCGCTTTGGAAGAAGGGAGAAGCAACACGCCTCGTGTTTTCCACGCTTTTTTAGGCTCAACATGTGAACAGCCCCTAGCGCTCTGTAGCGCTCCCGTGGCGCCTGCCGTTGCTAAGCAACAATGACTTAAGTTTCAGCAAACCGCGACCTCCTCGCTTCCATTATTTAAAATAACAAACTTGAGTGCGCAAAAGATGCCCCTCACACAGTGTAATGCACTATAATGTTTAAGTTTACAACACAACAACACACAACAGGAGTTTTAGCCCGATTTATCCCCTATTTTCCCCTCCAGAGAATCGGATCAAAAATCTTGTCGAGCACCAGATTGGTTCCGATATGCGGCGCAGATTATCTGGTAATGTGAGGCATTCACAGATTAAATCTTGCACCTCCCGATCTGCTCGCATACAAATCG
Organism: Cirrhinus molitorella; assembly: GCA_033026305.1. Classification (NCBI taxonomy): domain Eukaryota; kingdom Metazoa; phylum Chordata; class Actinopteri; order Cypriniformes; family Cyprinidae; genus Cirrhinus; species Cirrhinus molitorella. The sequence goes on along the minus strand of CM065125.1, from coordinate 18,459,036 downwards.
GGCCCAGGTAGCCATAAAGATCTGGCCCATTAACGGCCTGAATCCGGCAAAATGGAAGAAATTACTCGGGCCAGATGCGGTTGCCGGACTCGTGTGAATCATGAGAATGAATGACGCCCCAGAATTGGCCCGAATACGGTGGCCCGAGTCCGGTGCCAAAACTAAGCCGGCATTGCCAGCATCGGGCCACAATCACACCAGAATAGGTTATAGAATTAGCCGAGTCTGGATTCCAAATGGAAATATATATGAAATACAGACATCTATTTTGTTAATCAAGAACAACAAAATTTAAAAAGCAATATTAGCTTGTGTGCTAAAGTATATAGCCTACCTGTATAAGTGTAATGTAATTAAATGGTTCGTTAAAAACTACAAAAAATGCATTAAAGTTTTCCTCCAGTTTTTTTTTCACAACACATGCACAACACATTTCACAATCACAAACACATGCACTACCTCAGCCCCATCCCAAGAATGACACCATATAAATACTGTATAAGAAAATTTTATTTGAATTTATTATTGAAAAAAAAAAAACATCAACAAATGCATAAAACACTACAGAAACTCTAAAAACTCTCAGGACCTCAAGTTTATCCTAAAAGGGGGACAGAATAAATGAAAGAAAGAGATAAAGAGGGGACACATATTGACACATAGTTAGTAAGGTCTCAGTGATCTCAGGTAAATTGTAACAACATTTGGAGCTTACCTTATAGATATTCATTGTTGTAGGGCCTGCTCTCTTCTTTCACCATGGCATGTTTATAAACTTCTCAGTTTCTCTCCCCAGCTCACTGCAGTATTTGCAGAAAATATTTCAAAAAGAAAATTGTCAGTCTGGTATATGTGGTTCAAGTTTGCCTATTTAAACATGAAGCTTAGCATAAAGATCAGGTGATGACGAAAAAATACAATTTTATGTGATTAAAGAGTCATTTTATTCAGACCACATTTTCACTTTGTGCAGACTTCATTATGCTGTAGATGTAATTTTAAACTAATACAATTTTACATTTTTGAAATGACAAAAAAAAAAAAAGTTTTATAAAGTTTAACCCTTATGTGTTGTTGGGGACGTTTTCGTGCACTATGGGGTGCTGTTGCATCTTAATTTGGTCACAAAATATATTATTTTGGTCATAAAAATATTATTTTAACACATATTTTGGGACAATGCTTTGAAATTTTTCAAAAACTCAACGATACACTCTGAGCAAATTCACTACCCTTTCATTATGTTCGGGATGAACACATCCACTAAATTGAACTGCTCTCTCTCTCTCTCTCTCATATATATATATATATATATATATATATATATGTTCATAAGTGTTCATAAGTTCATAGTTCAATAAGTGTCCAAGTTCATAAGTGACGCCATTGATGGGGGTCAAGTCAAGTCAAGTTTATTTGTATAGCGCTTTTCACGAAACATATCGTTTCAAAGCAGCTTTACAGCAAATTAAAGTTTGTTAAATTAAAGTTTGTACAATAATTAAAGTTTATTAAATTAAAGTTTGTACAATTTGTACAATGTTAACAGTAATGATCATATGTTGCAATCAAATCACTGTAGAAAAATTCAGTAGTGATGTATGGTGTTCCAGGGCTGATATCATCTAAAGTCCTCTGAGGGGTTGGGATCATCATCATCTCTTCTTAGGTGTTCTTGATCCAGACTGAAGCTTGTGTAATTCCTAGTTATCACAGGATGTCAATCCCGTGGCAGAAACAGAGAACAAATAGGAACATAATTAGCATAGCTGCTGTTCAAACCAAGCAAAAAGATAAAGATTAATAATGTGCAATTGATCAGATATAACAGCAGTAAAAGATTATGAGATGCATTATGTGAATGCTTGGCTAAAAAGATGTGTCTTTAATCTAGATTTAAACAGAGAGAGTGTGTCTGAACCCCGAACATTATCAGGAAGGCTATTCCAGAGTTTGGGAGCTAAATGTGAAAAAGCTCTACCTCCTTTACTGGACTTTGCTATTCTAGGTACTACCAATAGTCCAGCGTTTTGTGACCTTAGGGAGCGTGATGGATTGTAGCGCAGTAGAAGACTAGTTAGGTACACAGGAGCTGAACCATTAAGGGCCTTATATGTAAGAAGTAATATTTTGTAATTGATACGGAACCTAATAGGAAGCCAGTGCAGAGACTTTAAAATTGGGGTAATATGATCATATTTTCTTGACCTGGTAAGGACTCTAGCAGCTGCATTTTGGACTAACTGCAGCTTGTTTATTGAAGATGCAGGACAACCACCTAGCAATGCATTACAATAGTCCAGCCTAGAGGTCATAAATGCATGAACTAACTTTTCTGCATCAGAAACAGGTAACATGTTTCGTAGCTTGGCAATGTTTCTAAGATGGAAGAATGCTGTTTTTGTAACATGGGAAATATGATTTTCAAAAGACAAGTTGCTGTCTAATATAACACCCAGACTTTTGACTGTAGAGGAAGCAGCAGTACATCCATCTAGTTGCAAATTGTAATCCAAGAGATTTTGTGTATTAATTTTTGGTCCGATAAGTAATATCTCTGTCTTATCTGAATTTAATAGGAGAAAATTATTGGTCATCCAGTCTTTTACATTTTTAACACACTCTGTTAACTTTGATAATTTAGAAGTTTCATCTGGTCTTGTTGAGATATATAGTTGAGTATCATCAGCATAACAATGGAAACTAATTCCATAATTCCTAATAATATTGCCAAGGGGCAACATGTATATTGAGAAAAGCAGAGGACCTAGGACAGATCCTTGTGGCACTCCATACTTTACTGGTGATAATTGAGAAGACTCCCCGTTTAAGTAAACAAAGTGGTAGCGATCAGACAGGTAGGATCTAAACCATCTTAAAGCCTGCCCTTGAATACCTGCATAGTTTTGTAGTCGATCTATTAGTATGTCATGGTCTATAGTGTCAAACGCAGCACTAAGGTCAAGTAAAACTAGCAATGAGATGCAGCCTTGGTCTGATGCAAGAAGCAAGTCATTAGTGATTTTTACAAGTGCAGTTTCTGTGCTATGATGGGGCCTGAAACCTGATTGAAATTCTTCATAGATATCATTTTTTTTGCAAAAAGCAGCATAATTGAGCAGATACAACTTTTTCTAAAATTTTAGACATAAACGGAAGATTAGAAATGGGTCTGTAATTTCCTAGTTCATTAGGGTCTAGTTGTGGTTTCTTAATAAGAGGCTTAATAACCGCTAACTTCAATGATTTTGGGACATGACCTAAAGATAACGATGAGTTAATAATATTGAGGAGCGGTTCTTCTGCTACAGGTAACAACTCTTTCAGTAATTTAGTGGGTACAGGATCTAATAGGCATGTTGTTGGTTTAGACGTACTGATAAATTTATTTAGCTCTTCCTGATGAAGAGTAATAGAGTAAAAGAGTAATAGCTCTTCCTGATGTATAGTAATACAATGAAATAAATAACATTGGCAGGGAAAATGTTTGACTTCTCTAAAGCATTTTGTTAAAAAATAAATAAAAAAAAAATATTTAGCAATTTTGTAATTCAGCCTAGTTAAGTAGGCCTAATTGTGTGTGTGTGTGTTGTGTTTGATCTCCATTGTGAGGGCCAAATATTCACACAAGGAGTAAAACTTAAATTTTTGATATTTTTCCGACTTACACATATGGCCCATATTTTGTCCCCTAACAGTCTTGCATTATTGTTAATATAAATCAAATAACAAAAATACTGAAATGAGGTGAACACACGTGTAAATATTTTGAGTCTGTCAAAACAGTTGACTCATTTCTTATATTCATCACCCCCAGCTCTTCCTGGAGTGTGGTCCAGGTATTCCGCCATTGCTGCATCAATCACTGAGTCTGTAGCATTTGGGCTCCATCTCTTCACAGCATCTGAGAGAAAAGAATATGTAGCCTATTCTTACATGTTATAGATAAAGACAGTTGGTCTTTCAAATAAATAATACACAAGGAATGTCAGGTTTTTAAAAAATGTCATAAGGCCAAATTTCCTTTGAATTACGTAGTATAAAGGTGTACCTTTGAATGGCTTCTTGTCAAGTTGGTCACCACCCATCATACCGAATTTTGCCATTAAGGCATTTGACATGATTCTGTGAAAGAAATCAATCATGATTACTTCTTGCAGTGTGGTTCTTAATCTACAGGTCCTTCTCAAAAAATTAGCATATTGTGATAAAGTTCATTATTTTCTGTAATGTACTGATAAACATTAGACTTTCATATATTTTAGATTCATTACACACAACTGAAGTAGTTCAAGCCTTTTTTTTGTTTTAATATTGATGATTTTGGCATACAGCTCATGAAAACCCAAAATTCCTATCTCAAAAAATTAGCATATTTCATCCGACCAATAAAAGAAAAGTGTTTTTAATACAAAAAAGTCAACCTTCAAATAATTATGTTCAGTTATGCACTCAATACTTGGTCGGGAATCCTTTTGCAGAAATGACTGCTTCAATGCGGCGTGGCATGGAGGCAATCAGCCTGTGGCACTGCTGAGGTGTTATGGAGGCCCAGGATGCTTCGATAGCGGCCTTAAGCTCATCCAGAGTGTTGGGTCTTGCGTCTCTCAACTTTCTCTTCACAATATCCCACAGATTCTCTATGGGGTTCAGGTCAGGAGAGTTGGCAGGCCAATTGAGCACAGTAATACCATGGTCAGTAAACCATTTACCAGTGGTTTTGGCACTGTGAGCAGGTGCCAGGTCGTGCTGAAAAATGAAATCTTCATCTCCATAAAGCTTTTCAGCAGATGGAAGCATGAAGTGCTCCAAAATCTCCTGATAGCTAGCTGCATTGACCCTGCCCTTGATAAAACACAGTGGACCAACACCAGCAGCTGACATGGCACCCCAGACCATCACTGACTGTGGGTACTTGACACTGGACTTCAGGCATTTTGGCATTTCCCTCTCCCCAGTCTTCCTCCAGACTCTGGCACCTTGATTTCCGAATGACATGCAAAATTTGCTTTCATCCCAAAAAAGTACTTTGGACCACTGAGCAACAGTCCAGTGCTGCTTCTCTGTAGCCCAGGTCAGGCGCTTCTGCCGCTGTTTCTGGTTCAAAAGTGGCTTGACCTGGGGAATGCGGCACCTGTAGCCCATTTCCTGCACACGCCTGTACACGGTGACTCTGGATGTTTCTACTCCAGACTCAGTCCACTGCTTCCGCAGGTCCCCCTCTCGTTGTGCAGCGTTTTCTGCCACACTTTTTCCTTCCCACAGACTTCCCACTGAGGTGCCTTGATACAGCACTCTGGGAACAGCCTATTCGTTCAGAAATTTCTTTCTGTGTCTTACCCTCTTGCTTGAGGGTGTCAATGATGGCCTTCTGGACAGCAGTCAGGTCGGCAGTCTTACCCATGATTGCGGTTTTGAGTAATGAACCAGGCTGGGAGTTTTTAAAAGCCTCAGGAATCTTTTGCAGGTATTTAGAGTTAATTAGTTGATTCAGATGATTAGGTTAATAGCTCGTTTAGAGAACCTTTTCATGATATGCTAATTTTTTGAGATAGGAATTTTGGGTTTTCATGAGCTGTATGCCAAAATCATCAATATTAAAACAAAAAAAAGGCTTGAACTACTTCAGTTGTGTGTAATGAATCTAAAATATATGAAAGTCTAATGTTTATCAGTACATTACAGAAAATAATGAACTTTATCACAATATGCTAATTTTTTGAGAAGGACCTGTATGTGACAACCGCTACAGATTGTCTGGGAAGATCAGTAAATCACTCGGTATCACTCAGTATTGCAATATAACGTTGCAATGACCAAATCTAACAACGAAATGTATGAAAAGAGTATAACATTACTTACTTTGAAAATGTACGCACACAGTATGATTAAATATCCAACTGAAATTGGACCAGATCAGCGCAGAGATCGCTACCAAACTGACGCAAGTTAGCTGCATCGGTACATGACGGAGCATAAAGCGTCTTTTATTGACATTTAGTTCTGCTGCTTTAGACCAATGAAATTTCCGAAATGATAGTCAGGTGATCTAAAGGATTATAAGTGCAACAACTTAGGGTGTCCAATAGGTGGCACTAATGTCGTAAAAGTTAGGCCTTTTGCACAACTTCAATTAAGACAATTTCAAGGTAAGGTCAGTATTACAAATTAACAGTACTGTGCAGCATGGCAACTGCACACAATGTTTAAAACATACACTTTTACAACCATCGATCATGTAACAAGTGCTGTAAACTGCGTCCTTATCAATATCCATAAACCTTGTGACAAGTAATGAATGTCATTCATTGCTTACACTGACATTAGGTTTTGATATTTTGTTTTTGGCCTTTTAGACAATCTGAGTCAGTACGAACATCATTAAACTTAACACAAAAACAGGCATTTATTATTATTATTTAAGTATATCTAATAGTGTGTGAAGTCTTGCATTCAAGTAATATCAAATGTTGAGGTTACTATGGCAGTCATTTATATTTTTGCTGAAATATTATGCAGCAATACACAAAATATGCAAGGTGAATACATACCTGCTCATGAACAAGTACATGAACAAGTGTCATTGATCTATGACTTTGTTCACACAGTCTCCGACAGAAGATCCTCCAACCCTGGACAGTTGCTGAACCTGAAAGGGTAAAAAAAAAAGAGGGAAAAAAAAAGTGTCACCACAATCGAAAAAAATTAATACAATTGTAAATATAATTTACATAACACAGTTGTGTGAACATGTATATACACAATCTTCATGTCACATTTGAAACTTACACAGATTCACTTCTTTTCACTTCATTTCCACCACTATATACCAATGTCAGAACTACAGCTGGCCACATGAACATGTGTTGATCCCTCCTTGACAGGATTGCCCTCCCCTGCCAAGACTGGCTCCACTGACCCTCAGATTCAGAGCTGCTTTCATGCCATCGCGTTTCATCGTCTCCACTTCCTCCACTACTCAGAGGACATGTTTAACAAATCTAAAATTACAAAATGATGTTTTATTAACAAAGTTCAGAAGAAAAAAAGGGAGGGGGAGGGGGAGGGAGGGGGGGGTACTCTGGGTTCGGGCCATTCCCGAGCTCGGAGCCCTTCCCCGGACAGCTCGCCAAACATGCACTACTATACTCCAGGTAATTATAGGCTATGTAAGCGTGAACTTGTGAAATACTTTTAAAACAGTTAATGAAAACATCCATGTTCAAATTCATTTACAGACTTGTTATTTTTGAGGTCCTCCTAAATTTTACATATCAAACTTTTTATTATTTTCTGTAAAAAAAAAAAAAGAAAACATCTGAAAATAATAACATTTAATGCATCATTAAACATACCGTTGTGCTCTTATATGCTGCATGTCTACAATGAAAACATATTTCTTTGAAGTTTTAACAAATTCATGTTTGTAGCCTTTAATTAATACGCTTTCTTCCAATAAACTATCAATTTTCCACCAAGAGGACTGCTTAACTGGATAAAATAGCAAAACTCAAGTAACCCCCGGTGGTTTATACCAAAGAGTATAGAATGCCAAGAGGCGAAACTCTGATGCTTTTCTGGTAACAGCATCTAGATGGCGCTTCGGTAGCGCAGCCGCCATTCTGGGGTGAAAATGCCAACCGAACAGCACAGAAGCAGACAGAATGACAACGAAAGAGAAGTCAAAGAGCAAATAAAATAATGCAATCACTGCACGGAAGTAGTGTATGAGACGAAAAACTGCAAAAAGTCATTCTATATGGTTTTTCTACATAATTTTTTTTTTTTTACAAATCCACATCACATTTTACTCACCAAAATTGGCGAATCTCAGCCAAATCAGAAGTGCAATGGAAAAATTCTCAAATTAAGTCATCAGTACATTTTATGACTACTACATATTTGTATTGTATTATTATATATGTTTTACGTTATCAATTGTGGAATCCAACCATTAATTATTTGAGTCAGTTTGGCCTGCTTTATTGAGTATTTTCATTTTACTTTACACATTTACTATTCTTATTATTAGTTACTATTATAGGTCTTAAATGAATATTAGGTCTTGATGTCGCCATAATAACAGACCGACGTGTGAAACGCTCTGACATGTTTTAAAGATTCTATGCCGTGAACTTGACTTTTTTCGCATTCTTTTCGAAGTCTAGCCTTTAGTTGATCCTAATAGGCACTCGTCGTCACAGTTGTATACACGACGACTTTCTCATTTGTGAGGGAGCTGGGCGCCACGGCATTTTTGTTTCCAGGCGGAACGTTAAAGAACGCGACACACGTGTCTTCCGGAAATCCCGTATAATCTAACCAATCCTGTGACGACTTCGAAACTCCTGAAGTGTTTCCAGATAAGTGTGCCATATGCATCAGACGTTTAGCCAGCGTTCCGTGGGCGTGACGTCTGAGGCTGAGACTATACTTTAACGGACATTATAAGACAATGCTGCAAAAACAACTTGAAGCTGTTATATTATGTTATATATTTATTGTCTAACATTCCCAATTTTCTGATGCATGCATGTCCTTAATTTTTTTGGCGTTAAATCAGCGTTTATAATGCTAATACTTTAACTTAAAATAGGAATTTCACCTGAAACTGATTTCTAGAGAGCAAAGATTTTGTGAAAAATAAATGGAAGAAAGTCTGTTTTTGACAATCACTAGTCTAGTAATTGTACATTATTCTGTTCTTATTTATTTTTTTTATCGCAATAATAACAAATAACATTACAGTACAAAACATACAGAAATACTTTCAATAATAAACAAGTTATGGTTAGTTAGTTAACAGAAGTAATAAGGTAGGCTATTATTCTTAAGAAACAAATGGAAACGAGTCACCATTCTGGTTGTGTATTTTAGCTTTAATGTACGTTTTTTTAAAAACAAAGCAGCTGATATTTGCCATAGCGACAGCAAGAAGCTAGTGGACTGGCGAGTCGCTTTCAGTCCAAAATGGCGACTGCTGCTGGGCGCAACTGTTGCAATGGAGCATTCTATTGAGCATTCTATTGAGTACTTGCGAACTCATGCTAGCAGTTTTGTTTTAGGGTAAATCAAGCCTAGCATTAACCCTAGTAACTTTTAACATACTAGCTAATTTTAGCCAAAAAACTCAAACTACGTTTCAGTTGACAATGTGCACATAATTTATTTTCGGTTCCTTCGTGTCAAACAAGTAAAACTCAACCACATTAATAAAATAACACAAAATGTACTTACCCAGCAGTAGATTAATACTTCCTAAACCTTTTAGGCAGAGGGAAAACAAACTACCCTAATCTCCTCGTGGAAAGATAAGGGAAAATTAGTTAACGCTCTCTTCTGCCACCTGCTGGACTGGAGTGTGAAGCAAGAGTTTGGCAGCAGAAAAAAAATCTACAATAAAATGTGTAACCTTTATATTCGTTAAAACAGAACTCTTTCAGAAATGTAACTGTGCAGAGTTTCCTCAGTGCTATTCCAAGTATATTTTACAATGTGAAGTTTAATTTATATTTTTCACATACTTTTAATAATTTTGGGTATAACGGCTACAATTCAGCGGCTTCACAATCACTTAACAACAGGGCACTTTCTCGATATACATTGTCATTAAACAAGATGTAAAACAGCAAATGAGCATGTATTTCATTAAGATTTTCGTTTTTTTAAAGATTTATTAGCTAGACGTGTAAAGGACGTTAGTGGACGTCTATTCACAACCTCTTAAAACTACTTGGGACACTTAAATTCATTATTCGAGTACTACCCATATGTAAACGCACAATACCTTTTACATATTTCATATGGATTTCGTAAAGAGTCATGATGGACAATAAATGCACATGTAAAAGACGTAACATATGGACGTCCTCTAAAGCTTTCACAGATCAGAATAGTGATGTAAATTAATTAGGGAAGAGTCAGCTGACCTGTACGTAGCTGTGAAAGTTTTCACAGATCAGAATAGTGATGTTTGACCTAAAAATAACGTTTTTGTATTTGAGTGTTTGAGTGTTTATTGGTAATATACATTAAACATGAAAAACGCCTATCTTTCACATTCCTTCCTGGCGGACTTACCAATGGGTTTACGGACAAGAGCTTTGCTGTGAAAAAAATCACAAATCAAGCTGGTGAAAATGACACCAGTTTCAATCTTCTAAGTGACCAACTTTTGATAAAAAAATATTTCGGCCAGGAGGACACCATCACCTGAATTCACAAATCATGGAGAACAACATTCAGTTTTTTATGTCTATGACAGTGCACTGTGTAGTTATAGCCAAAAGAAAACTGAGTATCAAACTGCAAACTATCTGAATGATGGGAATCGGAGGGTATTATCAGTGAGTATATGCAAAGCAGCCTGATAAAGAAGTGGGTATACGCCATATACCTGCATATACCCTCCACTACACCACTGTATATATATATATGTATATATGTATATATATATATATCAGTGGTGTTCCGTCCATATGCTGCCAATGCTCCGCATACCCAGGCCGTCTGAGAGAATGCGTTCACGGGTTAATTAATATAAACAAGGTTGTCAGTTGATCCCTTGTGTTTGTGATGTAACTTAAAGTGTAATAAAGAGTTGGGAATAAGTACGTCAAATTATTTATTTGCCAAACAACGGCAATTCTCTGTAAATGTCACATGCGGAAGCTTCCGGGCAAGCGGATTCTCCGCAGTACTAGTGTTATGATGAGGCTGATGCGAGTGGATCCAAGTGCAAACTTTATTGAAAAGAGCAAATGTAACAACAGGGGCGAAAAGGATCAGACAGGAAAATCCAAAGAGCAGTAGCAGTGTCCAGGCGGGAAGGTCGGGGCAGGCAGCTAGCAATAAACGTAATCCTGAAACCAAGCAAGGGGTCGAGGGGCCGGCGGAGAGCAATCAGGAACCAGGGAACAACAGGATCGGTAACGGGAGAAACAAACACGGGAGAAAACGCTTGGAATTGACAGGATTTAGCTGAACAATACTTCGCAATCTGAACAGTGAACAGACCGGGCTATTTATGCGGTGAAAAGCAAGATGGCCGACAGGGGTGAGAGGTGAAAGGACACAGGAAGTTCATGAGAATGGGGTTATGGGAAATGTAGTGAAAAATGGTCCATAGGGAATACATAGTGAAGGCTCCCTCTAGCGGAGAGTAGAGGGAGCCACAGCGGTACAGATTTTGACAGAGCCCCCCCCCCAGGAGCGGCTTCCAGACGCTCAGCACAGTCCAATAACACCAAGGGGAGGGGGGGGTGGGACAGAGTACAGAGGGGAGGACCAGGACCATGCGGGCTGACAGAGTTAGGCAGGGCTAAGGGTCCAGGAGCTGCCGGAATGGCAGCATAGCAACAAAGCTGCCAAAGATGCTCATGAGACCACCAAGATGGAGCAGACAGCCTCCAGGGTGGAGCCGGCGGAGCAGACAGTCTCCAGGGCGGAGCCAGCGGAGCAGACGAGTCAGACGCCCTCCAGGGCGGATCGGGCGGAGCAGGCACCCTCCAGGGCAAGGGCGGATCGGGCGGAGCAGGCACCCTCCAGGGCAGAGCTGACGAGTCAGACGCCCACCAGGGCGGATCGGGCGAGTCAGACACCCACCAGGGCGGATCAGGCGATTCAGACGCCCTCCAGGGCAGATCAGGCGAGTCAGACGCCCTCCAGGATGGATCAGGCGAGTCAGACTCCCTCCAGGACGGATCAAACGCCCTCCAGGGTGGATCAGGTAGGACTAGAACCCTCCAGGGCGGCACGGAAGCCCCCCAGGGTGGAGCAGATAGGACAGGAACCCTCCAGGGTGGAACGGGATTCCCCGAGGGCGGAGCAGACAGGACAGGAACCCTCCAGGGTGGAACGGAGTCCCCCCAGGGCGGAGCAGACATGTCTGTAACATAGAACATAGACAGACACACACACACACACACACAGAGAGAGAGAATCAGACGCCCTCCAGGGCGGCTCTGACAGGACAGGGACCCTCCAGGGTAGATTGGAATCCCCCCAGGGCAGAGCAGACAGGACAGGAGCCCTCCAGGGTAGAGTGGAATCCCCCCAGGGTGGAGCAGACTGAACAGGAGCCCTCCAGGGCAGCACGGAAGCCCCCCAGGGCAGAGCAGACAGGACAGGAGCCCTCCAGGGCAGCACGGAAGCCCCCCAGGGCGGAACAGGCAGGACAGGAGCCCTCCAGGGCAGCACAGAAGCCCCCCAGGGCGGAACAGACAGGACAGGAGCCCTCCAGGGTAGAGTGGAATCCCCCCAGGGTGGAGCAGACTGGACAGGAGCCCTCCAGGGCAGCACGGAAGCCCCCCAGGGCGGAACAGGCAGGACAGGAGCCCTCCAGGGCAGCACGGAAGCCCCCGAGGGTGGAGCAGACAGGACCGGAACCCTCCAGGGCAGCACGGAAGCCCCCTAGGGCGGAACAGGCAGGCCTGGAACACAGAACATAGACAAACAAACACACAGAGAGAGAGAGGGCTTGGAGCCCAAGTTCTTGGCCTGGTCAAGCTGGGCCTCCAGCTTATAAAAGACCTCAATGGCCGAATTGGTGCCGGGTGAGGGCTCCTTGAAGTGGCATGAGTTGCCGGGCACTACCTTCGTGCAGGGAGCAGGTGCAGCTATTCCCTTAGATAGAGGATCTGGGGCCTCGGCCCCCTCCTCCGGGGGAGCCACCCTCAGGGGTTCCGCGGTGTGAGCCGCCACCTCCGAGGACTCAGTAGAGGTATACGCAGCCCAGACAACACATAGAGCCACATTCAGGAGGATTGTAGCCTCCAAGTAAGCCAGCTCAGATAAAGTGACTGTGACATCACTTGGCTTTGACAGAACAGCTGGAACTTGACTTGGCGCTGGAGGAACAACTGTGACTTGACTTGACACTGGAGGAGTAGCTGTGACTTGTCTTGGGTCTGAGGGAACTGCTGTGGCTTGACCGGGTGTGTGTGCAGTTGTGTTGTGACAGGGTTCAGGAGCAGCTGCGAAGGGACTTGATTCAGGAGGAGGAGCAGCGATGAATCTTGACTTTGGTGGAGCAGCTGCGACGATGTTTGAATCTGGAGGCGGAGCAGCTGCAACGACGGCGCTTGACTCTGGAGAGGCAACTGCGACGATGACGCCTGACACTGGAGGCGGAGCTGCTGCGACGATGACGCCTGACACCGGAGGCGGAGCTGCTGCTGCGACAACACCTGACTGTGGGGGCGGAGCAGCTGCGACGACGCTTGACTGTGGGGGCGGAGCAGCTGCGACAACGCTTGACTCTGGACAAGCTGTGGCGATGAGACTTGACTCAGGGGGAGCAGCTGCAGCTTGTCGTAGCTCGCGGAGAGCAGCGAGGATGTCCTCCAACCGGTCAAGTGTCGCTGTGATATGACCTGGTTCTGGAAGGGCGGCCATGACGTGTGCTGACTCTGGAAGGGCGGCCATGACGGGTGCTGACTCTGGAAGGGCGGCCATGACGGGTGCTGACTCTGGAAGGGCGGCCATGACGGGTGCTGATCCTGGAAGGGCGGCCATGATGGGTGCTGACTCTGAAAGGGCGGCCATGACGAGTGCTGACTCTGGAACGGCGGCCATGACGGGTGCTGACTCTGGAACGGCGGCCATGACAGATGCTGACTCAGGATGGGCGGCCATGACAGGTGCTGACTCTGGAAGGGCAGCCATCTTGTCATGTGCAAACTCTAAAGTAACCAAGTCCGGCCTTGTGAGGCCAGCTGCTCGTGCTGTTAGCAGTGGTGGGTCTTCTAAGCTGGAAATGTGCCTTCGATAAGTGCTGTGGATGTGGGTGAAAGCTGCAAGGGTCGCCATTTTGCGTCCATGCACCGGCGCGACCGCCATTCCGTGGGTGGCCCATGCGGCCGGCATAGCGTTAGTTTCATCCGAGTGTTCCGCGGCCGCCATTACTGTTGTGTCACATTCCTCCTTCACGAGACCCACAGAAAATGACAGGCCCCCACACCACAAAGCATAATCCAAGAAATCAGACAGACATGAACGTGGACCCTCATACCGAAGCCTGGACTTGAGTGGTTCAAGTCCATAAAATAGTTCTCATCATAAAACGATATTTTATACATGAGACCACAGAAACATTGAACATAATCCTCAATGGACACACCATTTTGCTTGAGGTGAAGTAGTCGGTCGAGAGGGTCCATGGCTGAGCTGAGAGGTGTGGTAAAGTTGCTGGATCCGGGTTTGGCGAAGTATTCTGTTATGATGAGGCTGATGCGAGTGGATCCAAGTGCAAACTTTATTGAAAAGAGCAAATGTAACAACAGGGGCGAAGAGGATCAGACAGGAAAATCCAAAGAGCAGTAGCAGTGTCCAGGAGGGAAGGTCGGGGCAGGCAGCTAGCAATAAACGTAATCCTGAAACTAAGCAAGGGGTCAAGGGGCCGGCGGAGAGCAATCAGGGACCAGGGAACAACAGGATCGGTAACGGGAGAAACAAACACGGGAGAAAAGGCTTGGAATTGACAGGATTTAGCTGAACAATACTTCGCAATTTGAACAGTGAACAGACCGGGCTATTTATGCGGTGAAAAGCAAGATGGCCGACAGGGGTGAGAGGTGAAAGGACACAGGAAGTTCATGAGAATGAGGTTATGGGAAATGTAGTGAAAAATGGTCCATAGGGAATACATAGTGAAGGCTCCCTCTAGCGGAGAGTAGAGGGAGCCACAGCGGTACAGATTGTGACAACTAGCCTCCGCTCTATTGCAATGACTCCTCAGGATTCACGCACGTTCACTGCTTTCGCTGATATGCGCGTGATTTCATTGGCGAGGTAAGCTGTCCGAAAAGCGCTCGCCCAAGCGGAAAAATGCGTTGTTGCTGCCAGATTTCGATTGCCGAAAATCACATTGTGTTTGATGCACAATTGACTCGACTAAATCAAATTAAAAAAAACATCTTAACTGTATATTTTCAGAATTTCTCAAGCAATTCAAAATTCAAAATTGAAGTCCACTGAATAGTATAATATATAAAAGTATAAAAAAGTTCTTATTTATTTATTTATTTATTTATTTTAATATTAACAAATAGGGGGAAAAGAGGAAATAATAAAATCTGATTTTTTTATTTTATTTTATTGTTGTTTGCAACTTACTTGGCAATATTCTAAAATATATTATTATTATTTGCATTTTGCATGGTTGTAGTATCACCTGGGTGGGAGTTATATTCACTGGTGATTAATAATAATAATAATAAAATAATTCAGTCGAAGCAGAGATATGGAACGGGGAATCCCCCACCTCCCCACCCTCTAAATATTACGTATCATAACAGAATACGTGTAAACGTTGTTTTGCGGTTTTTATTTGTAAAAGCAGCTATGTTTTTCTAGCATTAAAATAACTATAGTTAAACCTGAAACGATACAAGAAAGATTGGAGATGAGATTTATTCACAAATAAGGTAGGAAATGTGCATACTTTTAAATCGACACATGCCACAGTGTTTTCATCGTTAAGTTTGTCCTAAAAGTTGGTTGGGGTCTGGGACTCAGCACTCAGCATACCCGGTAAAAAAAGTCACCGCTCGCCACTGGTATATATATATATATATATATATATATACACACACACACACACTCACTATTATTGTATATAATTATTATAGACACAATTAGAAGGCTATTATTGGAAGGCTATTTTACATTCTAGGGTATCATAAACAAGGCTATATACCGTTGGTAAGTCTGATATAAATGTCAGTGTGTCTGATATAAATGGCCCTATCCATAATTCATAGCCTATTTGATAGCCTGTTAGGCATATACAAAGCAGATAGGGTATGCTGGTTGTAGATTTAGCTAAATTTGATAAAGCATATTTCTACGAAATTTGAAACATTCCGAAATTAGATGCCTGTTCCTGAAGTTTTAATGGGAGATGGAGATAATGTTTGTGAAATGTCACGTGCTTTTTCCAAATTAGCCGTCAAACATGGCTGGTTTGTTAATAATAGTATCTGCTGCTTTATTGAACTTTAATAATGCACTGCACATAACTTTATTACTTGGCCGTTGCGATGATTAAATATGGACTAGGATACAATCGAAGCATGAGTTAAATTAAGGTAAGAAAAATGTGTCTTCACATGTACACAACACTTTGGGAAGAAAATCAGTTACTCGCACTTCCGACCAGTCGCCAAAGGAATGCATTAACAACACGTAAGTTCATATACGAAGGTGTTTCTTGAAAATGTTCAATAATTTAAATTTGGCTTAACGTTGTTATTCCACTAGGTGCGACAAGTGCCTGATCAAATGTATTTGATGCAGAGATCCGTTCAAAAACCCAAGGCTGTGGAAATAAAATCTTTTGTTTATCCTTCTGAACTTTCATTCAAAAAATGCTGTCTATCCTATTCTGATCTAGCCCTTTACATTTCCCTTAATTTGTGAAATTCAAAATTCACCTCTGCAATTTATCAATTCAGGACACATTTAGTGAAAAATGTCTAATATAAATGTATAGAAAATATGCTAGTTCAACCATTTTGCATTTAGAAACGTATGCAAGGAACTAATGTCTAGATGTTTTGAGGGGTAAGACTATTCAACAGGGAACCATATCATATATTTTGATGATGATATATGTGATAATGTAGGAAACAGCAGACACTTGTACATAATCAATTGCAGGAGCGTACCAAACACTGATCTATATACTAATGATATATGATAATGATATATAATGATTATTATAGTGGAACCAAAGCATTTTCAATTTGTTCAACAGAATGAGAAATTGCTTTTATGATGTAGCCTACACAAAAGTAGATGATGTAAGGGTTGAACAAGTAGTTTTGAGAATTTCAGTTGTGATCTGAGAAATGCACCAAAGCAACTGAGAAAAACTGCACACACAACATTGTATGTAAACAACCCTTTGATTGGTGTTTATTTATGTAAAGTATGTATTTTTGAGGTCATGTCTGATAATAAAATAAAAATAAAGCAACACACTTCTACTGAATGTAAATTATTTATATAGATATATTTTCTAGAGGCATGCCTCAATATTGACTTTTGAGGGGTACATAATTTCAAAACAACCAAATAAATCCCAGTTTGTATGTGTGTGTGTGTAGATAGACAATTTTATAAATATCACAAAATCTCATTCAACTGAGATGAAGGGAGCAATGTTGTTTTAATGAAGGAATCAGACACCAAAGACCATGTGAGGATAAGAACAACAGTTCACTGAAGACTCCTGGAATTGTAATGTTAAACATTCATTCAAAAACATTCTAAAGGCTCACCTGAAGTTTCACATGACATTCACCTAGACCAGGGGTAGGGAACATTGATCCTCGAGAGCCATGCCCCTGCAGATTTTAGCTCCAACCCTAATCAAACACACCTGAACAAGCTAATCAAGGTCTTCAGGATACAGGTTGGCATGTTTTTCTTCAGGGTTGAAACTAAAATCTGCAGGGACATGGCTCTCGAGGATCAACGTTCCCTACCCCTGACCTAGACATTCTGTTGATTTCCTGGGAAGAAGGATAAAGAGACTGGTCTGATGAATAACGTCTCAGGTTACTTATGTAACCATGGTTCGCTGAGATAGGGAACAAGACACTGCATCCTCTAGGGGGTGCTAGGGGAACGCCGTCAGCGTGACTCGTGTCTGAAGCATACATCCAAAACTACAAGCGGTGGCCGGCGACAGCCTATGACGTCACTACCAGGCGCGACCATAGCATAAAAGGCCGCCGGTGGAACACATCATTCGCTTCTTAGTCTGAAGCTTACGTCCGAAGCATAATGACCAGCCTAGAGGACGCAGTGTCTCATTCCCTATCTCAGGGAACCATTCCCTCTCTCGACGTTCCCTCTCAAGGGAACATCAAACTGCGTCCTTTAGGGGGCGCTAGGGAAACGGTTATACCCACGCTGCCATGCTGAGGGGAGTGCATGCTAATGAGGCGAGCACTAAGAACCAATTCACTTATCTTTAAGAGAATTGCCCCAGAGACGTTAGTGACGGCTGTCCAAGACATTACCCCCTTCGACCAGAGGCCTGAGCCACTACCTGACTACCTGAAAGGAGGCAGAAGGGTAGAGCTCAAGGCTTGGAATTGAGCAGACTCCTTTAAGGGGATACAGCAAGAGCCTAGTGAAAGCTGGGCCTGCCTGTCAAGTAGGAGCTACGAGTAGTTCTGTAAAGGTCTGCTCCCTCAGGTACAGACTTACAGAACACAGGTAGCAATACCCTGTTCAGGTATCAGCCTAGGAGTGCCTCAGCAAGTCCTGGAGCTAAGAGGTATCTGAAAGATGCGAGGGTGGAGCGGGGCCCAAGGAGACCGGGGTGTAACCAACTCAAGATTCAACCAACACCTGATCCACCAGGGGTGGCAAGCTCTTAAGAAACCCTTCCGCAGAGAAGAGAGCATGCCATACCCTACCAAATAGGCCTGAGAAAGGGACCAAGATATTCCACTCGACATGCCCGCATAGAAGCAGCATCCCCTGCCCTCAAGCTGTAGGGGGTAGTACCTAGGGACATTGGCTATAACCAACCCAAAGTGGATCATGCTTTGTCTCGACAGAAGCATTGACTTTGACTCGACCAGACCCCGCAGAGTCTACAAGAGCCAGAAGCCTGGAGAAATGTCGTTCCTCGTAGCCAACACTTCAGGAGGGTTTTTCGCAAAATACCTCATAATCAGACCCACTCCGCAGAGGGATGATTATAAATCCACTAGAAAAGGCTGGGTGGCTAGTACAGGAATGCCCTCAGGGCGAGTTTTCAAAAGACGAGCCTCTAAGGCAGGGTGTCCTGCCAGCGATGTCCAGGCGCATTCTGTGAAAAAAGACTTCCAGAGAGCTTACCTAGAGGGAGGACTACGAGTCCTAAGATACCATGCTTTAATAGGGGACCTGGAAGCCAGGAGGTTCCACAGGGATCTGAGGCAGGTAACAGCAGATCCAGAGTAGACAAGGAAAGCCATAACCATAGTCAGCAGACCAGAGGGGGATATTGTTGAGGACCTACCGAGAAGTAAATAAAGCACAACGGAAAAAGGTCCCCGAAACACAGCAAAGGAGGCAGGACAAACAAAAAGGATCATACTCACCCGTCCAAAACAGGCAGCTCCTCAGAGCAACATCAAATGATGCGTTTACCTGCATAGAGGGACCACAGCGGTTCAGGGGTTGCAGTCATGTACCAGGGGCCCAGTAACCAGGGAGACTATCTTCAAGTGCTTTAGCTGCAGACTCCAGAGGCAAGGGTCCCATATCCCACAGAGAGAGTCTGACGAGGCTCTAACTCTGAAACATAGGAAGAACACAACAACAGCCATACATACTGCAACACCAGGTTCACCATGAAGGGGAGACAGCACTGTCTAAATAAGAAGTATACTTAAACAGTCGCTGAACTTCACATGTAGATATCCTCAGATAGCTATGTGTATAGGAAGGACTACCTGAGTACAGAGAGTGGGCTGTGAATAAAGAGATGGCAACTTAAACCCTAGGAAGGGGAGCATTCACTAAACTAGCTCATAGCTTCCCTCAGACAGCTATGCACTAGGAAAGGGGACCTCTGCAGTTGCCAAGACCACCAGTAGTGGGCTGTCTAATTATAAACCCTAAGGGGAAGACAGCACTATCCAGGCAGAGCTCAAGAAGACCATTACTTAAACCCTAAAGAGGGGAGCAATCCCTAAACTAGCACATAGCTATCCTCAGACAGCTACATATTCAGGAAAGGGCTAGTTAACACACAGCTAGCCGCAGATAGCCATATTCAAGCAGCCCGTCCTGTAATAACAGTGACTGTAATATAACCATACTCAGATGGATATAATAGGGAGGTCCCCAATCAGAGTCAGTCCCACAATAGGCTAATGAGCACTCCTCAGGGCCAGCTCTGGAGAGATTCCCACAGGAAACACCTCCTAAGCCCCCCTAAGTGAAGCCCATCAGCCAACCTCATCAGAGATCCCCGCAAATTCACCCTCTTTCGTGCCTCAGCAACGGCAAGATGCAACTTGCAGGGAGCAGATAGTTGCCCTTCCTTCCTCAAAATGCACACAACAGCCCCACCCGGGGATATTGCGTGCATGTGCGATATGGCGTTAAAGAGAGTGTGTATCATCAAGTGTCAAAATGAGAAGACACGGATTAAAACACACTTCTAAAACGTCTGGCTTGTGCTTGCCAAAAAAGAGGTAAGAATAGATAAAGCTTACGAAAGATGCATGCCTTCAAACAAAGTAATCACTGAAGACGAAGAAGAGAATGATGTGTTCTACCGGCTGCCTTTTATGCTATGGTCACGCGTAGTGATGCGCCGGCGGCGACGAGTCACGCCAAGAGTGATGTCATAGGCTGTCGCTGGCCACTGCTTGTAGTTTTGGATGTATGCTTCAGACATGAGTCACGCTGACGGCGTTCCCCTAGCACCCCCTAGAGGATGCAGTTCGATGTTCCCTTGAGAGGGAACAATAA
This sequence comes from Cirrhinus molitorella, assembly GCA_033026305.1. Classification (NCBI taxonomy): domain Eukaryota; kingdom Metazoa; phylum Chordata; class Actinopteri; order Cypriniformes; family Cyprinidae; genus Cirrhinus; species Cirrhinus molitorella. The sequence continues at coordinate 18,438,552 of CM065125.1, read as the reverse complement.
TTAACAATTTATTAATTTGGAGTGTTTTGTATGGACTGAGAAATTTGTACAGCAGGCAATAAAATTAACAATAAAACAAGATAAAATTATAATATAGGTCAAATTAAGTTTATGGTAGCTATGCTGGTATGGACAGTATATCTGGTCTTTGAAAGTAAAACAGTCACAAGCATATGGATTCAGAAGTGTACCAAACATGGATCTTTCAGTATCAAACAATGTGCAATCCAGCATCGAACTGGGCCTTGTATATGAAACGTTTGTCAGCAAACACACACTTGCTAAACTCCATTGCTGCCCCGGAAAAAGGAACTGCATCCACTGTTCAATAATGCTGGTTTCTTTGGGAAGCTGAGCAAAGTTATCTTTGCCTTACAACCATAACCACATTAGAGACATTCTTCCCAAGTGAATCCCTTGCAGAGTGCACTGAGTGCAGTCAAATGAAGCACATTGATGGGCGCGCTCTCTTTCTCACGGTCTAGCCGAAGTGATCGCGGGTGCCACGGGCACGCTTTTCCGAGCGAAACTCGGCACATATGATGGTAAAGATGACTGGGACTCCTTCATTATTCCTTTTGAGTGCAGAGTGGGGAGCTGCTGTCAGATATCTTTGTTCATTGCCAGAACACATATGTGAATACTATTTTCTGTTGAAAGAGCAGCTAGCTTTCCGGTTTGGTCAAAAAGAACATCCAACCTCAGCACGCTGTAGACTTGGAGACCTGCGCAAGTCTAAAGAAACAATTTCAGAGTTTGCTGAAGAGATTCAGAGACTGGTTGTGTTAGCTTATCCTTGAGTTGACATTGAGCTTAGGGAACAAACTGCTGCTGATGCTTTTCTGCAGGGGCTGCGCAACCAGAAAGTGACGTATGAGGTTATGAACCGTGATCCTGTGACACTTGATGAGGCACAGCGGCTGGTTTCGTCTTATGAGCACAACTTCAAAGCCACTCTTGGATGAGATTTCGATCAGAGGGGGAGGACGCAACGTGTTTCCTGGGCCGATGACAACACTGACTCTGATAAAGAGCTACAGGCCTTGCAGTCACGCAGAGTTCAGTCTCAGGGCTACGTGACACAGAACCAGTATCAGACACTTATTGATAAAGTTGATAAGCTACAGCTAGCTGAGGACCGGCTGCCTCCTCCTACTGTGAGACCCACCCACCAAATGCAGCCGAGTATGCCAAGCCAGCCCGAAAGGTGTCAGACAAATCAGAGCCCTTTTAAGCCAAACAAATACCGACAGCATGATGCCAGCCCCTCCAGAGCTTCCAGTGGGCCATGTTTTCAGTGTGGGGAGGAGGGACATTACAAACGGAACTGCTCAAGTTCTCCCAGTCCAACTACAACCCCTCCCATGGATACTGGTCACAAAATGCAGCCTACAAGTCGCAAATACTCTGAAAATGCAGAACAGACTCCCTCTATTGTAAATGTGAGCAGAGCTGAAAGCCGAGGACCAAGTTTGATGATCATGCTAACCGCTGATGGCATGCCAGTACATGCAGTCATAGACACAGGTGCTGAGGCTACAATCATGTCTGAAGAGACATACAGTAAATTACGTGTTAAATCTCCTTTGGCACTGAAAAAGGTGCATCTCTGCAATGCAGAAACTGGAAGAGAGATGTTAGCAACTGGTGGAGTGAAAGTGGACTTCAAAATAGGTACAAAGGTGTTTGAGTGGCCAGTTTGTATTGTCTGGATTTCTTGAAAGCTGCTGATTTCACCATACATGCATCTGGTAAAGTTTTCATGGGCTCTGAACTCATTCCAGCCTATACATCTGGGGCACTCTTGAGGGGCCAGACTATGCCACCTCAAGAGTGCTATTGGAGAGCGACATATAAGAAGGGTGTCCCCACCAAATACTCTTGACCTCCCACCACACCTCAGAGACTTATTCACCTCAGCAAGTGAAATGCTCACTGAACAGCAACGGCACGTTATAAGCTCTGCTCATTGAACATCAGGCAGTCTTCGCAGCTAATGATGATGACCTGGGCAAGTTTTCTGCTCTGAAACATAGCATTGACACTGGAAGGTGTAAGCCAGTTTGACTGCCAGTGCGACGCACCCCTTTAGGGTTTTGGGATGAGGAGGAATCACATCTCAAGAAAATGCTTGACTCAGGTATTGTGGTTCCCTCTAACTCAGAATGGGCATGGTCAGGATATTGGCAGATTGAAATGAAGCCAGACGACAAAAACAAAACTGCATTTGCAACAAGGTATGGACTTTATGAGTGCACAAGGATGCTATTCGGGTTATGCAACACACCCAGCACATTCCAGAGGCTTTTGAACATCTTAAATGGAGTTTGACAACGCACCGATATTGGTGTTTCCAATCACATCTGGTCAGTTTGCTGGACACTGATGCCTCCAACCAGGGCATTGGAGCAGTGCTGTCACATTTACAGTGGGGGGGAAGAGAAGGTCATCTCTTTTGCAAGCTGTTTCCTCACACTGGCCCATCAGAGGTACTGTATCACTCGTAAAGAGCTCCTTGTTGTTGTAAGATTCACAAGACGTTTCCGGCACTATTTGCTAGGGTCTAACTTCATACTGAGGACGGATCATAGCAGTCTAACATGGCTATACAGGTTTAAATGACCAGAAGGCCAGCTTGCTAGGTGGCTTGAAGAACTCAGCCAGTACAACTTTGTCATTGAGCACAGGCCAGGCTTACACCACGCCAATGCTGATGCATTGTCTCGAAAGACTCTGGATGAGGAACCCTGTGACTGCTACCAAGCAGGGAAAGAGCTGGATAGTTTGCCATGCAAGGACTGCCACTTCTGTCAGAAACTCCACCATCAATGGGCCAGATTTGAGGAAGATGTCGACGATGTTATTCCCTTGGCAGTAAGGTGCACACAATCCCTCAACTGTGAAAATGGTGGAAGTTGCGCTAACACTACCAGTGAGGTTGATGCAGAAGAGGATGACAACCCAGGTACTTCCATAAACTGTCAGCAACCGCTGAGTCTTGAGAATTTTAGGGAGGAACAGTTAGCTGATCCAGACCTTTCAATCCTCCATAAATGGATGGCTGATGGTTCTTTGCCTGCCAAAGAAGAGCTGGATGTGTTTTCCCCAAGTGGAAATATGGGAGGAGATCCTCTATTATCGATGGAGTGTTGTTGGAGGTATGTCATCATTGCATTTATTTTTCCCTGTTTCCCTGAGGAATGAAGTTCTTCACGCCAGTCATGCACATACGCAGACATTACCACTGGTACAACATGGCAAATGAGGTGCGCCTTTTTGTCAAGAAGTGCCCACAGTGTAGCTCCTGCAAGACAACCAGCGCAAAGGGGAGGGCAAAGCTCCAGAACTATCAAGCTGGTGCACCTATGGACCAGCTTTATCTCGATGTCCTAGGACCTTTCCCAGAGTCAAAGTCAGGCAACAGGTATATCCTCGTTTTTATCGACCAGTGTACACGCTGGGTAGAGGCGTACAGAGCATATTAAAGGGAGAGCATAACAATACGAAACACCATTGCACTCTGCCAACACCCCAGCAATTGCAAAGCAAGAGCCTAACAACCACCCATAATATACTAGCAACCAACTAGCAACATTTCAGCAAATATCTAGAACATCTAACTGACCAACTATTTATTTTTTAAACAAGACATTAAGACAAGCCAGCATTAATTTGTCTTTCAAGCTTACAATCTAGTTACTGCAGGTTTTATTAAATGCTTACACACAATTAAAATACACTGATGACTTCCCTGCCCAGTGAACACGTATGAGATCAATAACACTGAAAAAAAAAAAAAAAAAAAAATTCAGTACCAAAGTACTGAATGTCTCCCTTGTGCAACTGGCTGTTCCAGCCTCTTGACGGATTCAGAAACTGGTCGATAGGCCATGAAACGATCTCCAGTATCCCCTCTGTTTCATAATGCTTTAAGAGCTTTTCCAAGTCCGGTCCACAACTAGTGTTATAGATAACCACATGCTGTACACCCAGAAGCTTCTCCATTGTTTGAGCAAACTGCAGTACATTGTTGTAGTTGTCAAAAAGGCTGGAGATGCAAATGGTGAAGTTAAACTTGAAAGTCTGATTCACAACCTTATTTTTTATTGGCAGATATTCCATTTTGTGGTCCACTGAACCATCCTTTTCTGTCGTTATGAGGACATGAGTTGCATTTTGCATGTGTTCACCTTTACAAATCACATCAGAGGCACCATATGTGAACCCAAAATGGTCACTGTGTATCTGGACATCAGTGTCAACAGTTTTGCAGACTTGTTCGGTGCTGCAGTAAGAACAGTAAAGTGGCTGAAGACTACTTCTGTTGATTATGCTGATGACTTGAATGACCCCATCCAGTCTGTGGTCGATAAATGCAGACACCATGAAATGATTTGAGCCTTTGATGGGTGTTATTGAATATGAAGGTTTTATTGGTGGAGGAGCACTTTTTGTTGGAGAAGCTTGAAAGTAATATGAATGGCCGACCATGTGTATAAAAACTAGCATGCCAGTTATACTGATAATAAATAGTAATAGAAGCGCTTTTTTTCCTTTCTCCATCTGTCCTTTAGTTCCTGTGGAGTAAAGCAAAAAAAAGTCAAAACAATCAAAAATACTTAAATCAGAAAGCACAGGTATGCTATTATTAAATTAAAAGAAAAAAAATATCTTTAGTCATTTAATAAATTTTGTGATCTTGGATTTCACTTGTTCACTTGGATTCATCAAAACAGATTTTTGTTTAATTATAAATGATTAACATTTCCTGAAGACTCTTGTGTTCTCTCATTATGGTTTATATAACTGTTTACTTTGCAGGGATACTCAATGTGACACCCAGTGCTTTCATCATCTATTAGGATGAAATCGACTCAGTTATAGTTTTATTTGCTTTTTTAAAGTTAAGTTTTTATTATTATTATTATTATTATTATTATTATTATTATTATTAAAAAAAACAGTAAAGCGTTTAAATTATGAATTAATACCAGAATTAATATCTGGAGAAATTTTTTTTTTTAATTAAGTTATTGATGTACAGTTGAGGTCAAAAGTTTACATAAATCTTGCAGAATCTGGAAAATGTTACTTATTTACCAAAATAAGAACGATCATACAAAATGCATGTTATTTTTATTTGGTACTGACCTGAATAATATATTTCACATAAAAGAAGTTTACATATAATTATATATACATATAGTGAGTGAAAAGGTGGATCTCAAAATAATACAGTCATTTCTGTAAAGAGTTTAAATACGCAAAAGATGCTGGCAAACCAAATAATTTGTGGGACCTGAAGTATATTTCTGAAGGACAGCAAGCATGTTCAGGACAAACAAGGGACTCATAAACAACTATCACAAAACAAAACAAAACAAAACATGGATCAAAACATGTGGATCATTCAGGTAACAACACAGAAAAAAATAAACATACATTTTGTATGATCCATCTTGCTCTGGTAAAGTAATTAACATTTTGCAGAGTCAGCACAGTCTATGGAAACTCTAACCAGAAAGCAGGGAGCTGTTTTGCTGTCATAGGACAAGAAAACAAGAAGCAGAAAATACCCCTTTGGATGGTGTTTATGACTATGTGCAAGATCATTTAGTTTAGCAAAGTAGGCTAATATATATTTTTGATCTTTTTATAAAAAGGCAGGCTTTGTTCAGGTCAGACAGAAGAACCTTGATAAAAACCTAAATAATCATCTAACAATAATAGACTAAATAATTATTGTTTAGGGTGAATTAAGGGTGATTGGAACAGTTTTTGAATTTCCGCCTTGTGCAAGGTTTCATGCCATAAATTTAAAATTAGCCCAACACATGATATATTTCTGTAAAACATAAGATGTCAACTACCCATTTGAGGAGGAAACAGTGTTATATTATAATGAAAGGATGCATGACGTACACTTTTCTGTGAACATTTTGGTGAATGGGATACAACGTTTTGGGTGATTGGGACAGCAAATTTTTTCATTGATTTAGGGTATAGAATATTTAAGAATATTTAATAAATATTTAAAGTATTTCATACTTATATTTCATTACTTAAATATAATTTTATATGCAGAAATATAATTTTATGTACAATATTTATTTTTATGTTTATCATCATTAAGTGCCCATGTTTGTTTCTGTTCAACTATTTCTCAATTCAAAAATTCATCCAAGATTGATACATTACAAATAGGGGTGTAACGATTCACTTGTTTTCTCGATGCATTGATTAAAAAACCTGACGATGCATATGCATCGATCTTGAAACATGGATTTTTGAATCGTGAATCATTGATTTCGGCTAGTAAATGATTTAAAACACTAAGAATCAAATGAATTGTGAATTCTATAGTGATTCTGTGCTTTAAAATGTATAAATTACTACAAGCACAAATCAATGGAGACCTTGAACAGCGTTGTTAGTTCCTCACATCTCTCCTTCATGCGCTTCATTCACTGCTTGTCACTGGATGGCGCGTGCACTCTCACCGACACGTTTTTTAATCTCTCCTTAGTATTTGTGGCCAGTACTGATAGAAGTAGTTTTACTTTTCTGTAGTTTTTCAGTGGCTCTCAGTCATGCTATGACATTAGCTGAGCTGTTGAAAGCCACTTGTTTGGATGGAGCAAACATGCATACTTGCTTACTGCTTACTACTTACTGCACAGTACCCAGTGCATACTGCCTACTATTTTTAAAGAATAGTATGTGAAACAGTATACAATAAGTAAGAGAATAGTAGGTTTAAGTGATAAGTATTCTTAAGTGTCACATGACAAACACTGATCATTAATTCAGAACAGCTGTCGAGGTTGTTAATGTGCTAACATTTCTTTTTACAAAGGCTGGTTACTAAGAATTCATACTAGTAAACAATGCTATATTGCCCAGTTGAACTCATTTCATTTCTAATGATAAATTATGTTTACAGCATTTTCTTTAGCAACAGGTGTGTAAATAGTAGTTAGGTGGTACATATTTATGTTACTGTCACAAATCATGCTGCTGCGGCTCCCTCCTTTCACCACCAGAGGGAGCCCTCACTGAGACTCAGAATTCATTCACAGGCTCCATTTTCCATAACCCCTTTCACCGTGGACTTCCTGCCTGATCACCTGGCCGACTTCCTGCACAGGTGTCGGCCATTTCCACTAATTACACACTATATGAAGCCATGCTCTTTGGCAAGATGGCCGCCACACCAGAGTCTGCGCCTGACAAGATGGCCGCCACACCAGAGTCAGTGCCGGTCATGGCCGCCCTTCCAGAGTCAAGTCGTCTCACAGCAGCTGTTCCTAGGTCAAGCCAAGTCACGGACGCCACTGCCGAGCCATGTCACCTCATGGTTGCCTCTGCCATACCAAGTCACGTTGTGGCCGTCGCCCCAGGATCAAGTCATCTCACCACAGTTGTGCCCTCACATCTCTCGATGCATTATCGATGCATTATCTCGATGCATTATATAGTTTGATGCATTATCAAACTTCTTGATAATGCATCTCACTGCAGTTCTTGACACTTGAAAACACTTTGATAAACGTGTGTATCCTTCTCCATCTTTATGAGCATTAACAATTCTTTCTCTCAAGTCCAAACTAATTTCTTTTGTCTTTGCCATGATGACAGTGCATATTATTTTACTAGTTGTTTTGCAAGATACTAATCCTCATCTTAAAGAGCAATTTAAAGGCTTAACTAGGTTAATTAGGTTAATCAGGCAAATTAGGTTAATTTGGCAAGTCATTGGACAACAGTGGTTTGTTCTATAGCTAATCAAACTAATAATTTCTTAAGGGGGCTAATAATATTGACCTTAGCAGTTTTTTATTTATGTATTTTGGATTTTGGATTGAATTCTTTTATTCAAGCAGCTATAAGAAATCAGACTTTCTCTAGAAGAAAAAAAAATAATGTGAAAACATTCTTTTGCTCTGTTAAACATCACTTGGGAAATATTCTAAAATTTCACATGGAGCTAATAATTTTGTCTTCAACTGTATATATATATATATATATATATATATATATATGCAGAAATTTGCATACTATTCACAGTATACACATAGCATACTGCAATATAGTAGGTGTTGTATGGTAGTATGCCATTCTGAGCACAGCTTCTATACTGATATCAGTGTACTTTAGTTATATTTAAAAGATTCTGGCAAATATAGTAGGTCACCCTGGTATTCCAAGCATACAGAAAATTTGCATACTGTGCACAGTATACATACTGGATACTGCAGAAATAGTAAGAATGGCATGATGGTATGGCATTTCGAAAGCAGTGTGTCTAAAAGCATATGCACAATTCCATTTAGAGTAAATGACGTTTTAACTTAATGCCGTTAAACCGAAAGTACAAAGGAAAGGTTAAAAATAACCAAAGCATTAACAGCAACCTTAAAATAACGTTACGTTAATTTACGTTATCTACGTTACGTTATCTGTCACATGCATGAAAGTTGCGTTCGTTACTACATCATTAAAATCATTATTCACTAATAGAAAGTAATAGTTTAAATGCCGTAGCATTTATTTTATGAAAATAAGATAAAGAAGCTCACATCATGCAAGGTGTAACATAAAATGTCTACTTTTAAAGCCTTTTTGTAAATCTTGGCTTACATAGGCTAATAAAAAATAAAGAGAAATATACTAAAATGAATTTGAAAAATATCTTTATCTTTAAGTATAAATTTACATATTTATGTTCTTAATAAAAAATACCAACTGTACTTTTAGTAGCCTATACTAAACTGGCATAAAGTGTGCTAAATTGGAAGTATAGTGCTCAAGTCTAACTTAAGATGAACTGAAGTATATTTGATTGTGCTAATGTGGAACTATTGCAAGTACATTTCAGGTACACTTTAAATATACTGCAGCCGTGAGCAGCCGTATATTAAATATACGGGGCAGCCGTGGCCTAATGGTTAGGGAGTCGGACTTGTAATCAAAAGGTTGCAGGTTTGAGTCCCAGGTCCGGCAGGGATTGTCGGTGGGGGGAGTGAATAATCAACGCTCTCTCTACCCTCAATACCACGACTGAGGTGAGACCCTTGAGCAAGGCACCGAACCCCCAAACTGCTCCCCGTGCGCCGCAGCGATAGCAATATGGCTGCCCACTGCTCCGGGTGTATGTTCATGGTGTGTGTGTGTGTTCACTACTGTGTGTGTGCACTTGGATGGGTTAAATGCAGAGCACAAATTCCGAGTATGGGTCACCATACTTGGCCACATGTCACATCACTTTTTTTTTTTTTCTTTTTTTTTTAAAGACCTTTTTTATGCAAAGATAATACACTCCTCAGCAATAGTGACATTAAAACACATTTTAGACTTAATATTAAGAAATGTGCATTGATCACATGTAGTACTTCAAATAAAGTTTAATTATAATGTTTATATCAAAGTCTTGAGGGATATATTAGTAAATATGTTAACAGATTTGAAATATACTTGAAATAAATGTATTTTAAATATACTTTTTAGAAATGTGCTAAACACAAGCATACTTTTAATATATTACTAAAAAGTATAATATAAATACTATGTTAATAAATATATTCTTAGTTACGCTTTTAAGGAATATACTAAATACTTTATTTAAACATAAATAAATACTTTTATTTAAACATAAAATTAAAGCTATTTTATGTGTATTTTGTGTAAGAACATGAAATTATGCTTTTTGTGGGGTTTTAATATACATTATAACCGTGTGTATTTTAAAACCACGTTTATCAGCTATTATTATAGGCTACTATATGATGTTTAATATGTTGTTCAGTTTTACTTCAAATGTGCTACTTTGGTTGAAGGCTGTTGTATGATACATTAATTGATACATTAATTGTAATAAGCTACTACTGAAGTGAAATTCATACAAGGATTTCAACAACATATATGAGTTTGTTTGCTTAAAATAAACAAATAAAAAATGTGTAATAATATCAGTGAGCGTTTACTTGTGTTTAAATTCAAACCGATTGGTTCTAGAGCCACTGTGCGCTCTGATTGGTTTGCATGATAATGAGCTCGTTGCACCAGACAGAGCTTCCTAGTTCGTAAATTAAATATGATGTGCGTGCAAATGTCCCTTGAATAATAATATAAGTATAAATTTAAACAGTATTATGTCGAGCCTTCAAGTCTCTTTATAGCACTTAGGGGAAACCACGCAATTCACATGGACTACACCGACGATGTTTTTTGCGATTAACTTTTTGAAACGTGAGCATCTTTGGTGAATCGCTTTCATCATCGGATGGACATAAATCTGCATCTTAATGGTGAGTGATGACAGAATTCAAATTGTTTTAAAGGAAACTATGAAATTAATTAGAAAATATAGCGGCATGTTCTTATTTTTACCAGCTTCTGCAAGCGTGTATGTGATGTGTGTATATTTGTTCAAGTTTTACAAACTTAACGCATTTATCCCTGTTTTGATGGTTTTTGACGGTTTTGATGCTGCTTTATGCTGGTCATGAGCTATGGTCTTGAGCAGGATGGACCATCTTAAAACAGCACATGAACAGCTAAAGACGAGCATTTTTGACTATACTGCCAGCCAGGTGTAACGTTACATTGTACTCAGTGTCATTTTTAAAAAGAAAACAAATCATTAATCTTCGTTTGTCTGTGTGTGAAATATTGATATTTGTTGTTTTTTAGATCAGCTGCTATAGAAGACAAACTGAAATCTGAGGGCAGAGACAAGCAAAGGAATAGTAAGTATATTTTAATGTTATATAACCTCTGTTATAGAGATTTTTGAATCAGGCCTAATGAAGAAAAACGTAAAATGTGCCCATTCCAGGTGGCTATTTGTGCTTCTTTTCAGTACTTCATGTAAAAAATCTTTTTTTTTTTTTTTTTGTAAAGCTGCAAGGCACTTGTGCAAAATATTGTATGCCAGGACTACTAGGACAACTTCTATTTTATTTATTTATTTATTTTTCAATTTTACAACAGATGTAAAGAGAGTGCATGGTAGTACTACCACAACAGATTCATTCAGTTGAAATACACTAGGCTGCAATTAACCACAATTATCTGAATCAGAATGAGCTTTATTGCCAGGTATTATCAACAACCCTGTAATACTCACAGGTTGCTTCACTGAAATAACTGATCAGATAATATCAGTGAGTTTTTGTTGGTCTTCTAATCTTATGTTCAATGTAAGTCATATAGTGCTGTGCAGTGACCACAGACAAGAGGATAAGAATGGACACTCATTTGTCAAGCTTGATGAGGATATTGTCAAAAGGTATACTAGATGTCAACAAAATTCTAATAAATATCAATGCAAATTGTAATACATATATTCAATAGTAGATGCAAAACTGTCATTGACTAATTTTATATCAATTCCTTTTCCCTTTCACAGATCTTGTGATAAACCAGTCGTCAAATACTCCAAGCCCCTAGTTGCAGAAAATGCAAGTCGTACTCAAAGAAGTGACCTCGTGCCACCAGCTCAACTTCTGCCTCAGACTTGCATGCTGCCATGCAGCGCTCCAGCTCTCCACCTCTTTGGCTGCGGTGGGTTGGTTTTTCCCATTGGGTATACCTCGGTCACACGCCCCAGTCCTCAGGTACTCTGGCTCCATGAAGGATGCTCGTCTCTGCGGCTGTGCCCAGGTCTCCAGAACCTGCGATGACGCTCAGCTCCATTGGCCCTCTGTCTGCACCCTCAGATCCACCAGCTCAGTTTCTATTGGCTGGCCCCCAGATGTCGGCATCCACACCATCTACATCTTGTCTCCCTTTCCTTCCCATCACCACATCCTGCCATCATTCCTGCACTCCAAATCCCCCTCCATCCCTGCCTATTCTGTTGCTTGAACTTCATCATCTTCAGTCTTTGCACACACACAGCTGTTCACTTCTGAACTTTGTTTTTCAGTTGTAAAAAGTGTGCACGTGTGTATACTGGAAAAAAAAGCAGTTTTATAATATACTAGTAGTGTAATGCTAATGCATTTCTAATCAGCTCAAATACAACTGAAATGTACTTGAAGCAGATTAAAATGATGCTTCAGATGTACTCTAAATGTAGTTCATGAAGTATTAAAAGTACATTTTAAATGTATTTTATTAAATGCACTTAAATTATACTTAAAGTTGGTCCAATTTAACACAATTTCAATGTATTAAATATATTGCAAGCAGATTAAAATTGAACTTAAACATATCTTGAAATACACTTAGTATACTTAGTTGTTCCAAAATAATACATTTAATATGCATTTAGTACAGTATAATTTAAATATATTAAGTATGTCTGAAAAAGCACAATTTAAATATATTTCTTTTTCACCTGGGATTTAACCTACACAAACCTTAATTAACGTGGTTTACAATTTTGTTTTGTTTTTATTCACCTTATATGACCCATTTTTACGTTTTAAAGTTAAGTCGAGATTTTACACCGATATCACTGTAATTCAAACATATTTTACTAGGTGTAATTCGTATGAATGACCACACCTAACCCCACCCTAAACCTACCCCTTACAGAAATATTGCAAAATCATGATTTATAGTGCATATTCCAAAAAAGAAAGAAAAGAAAGAAAAAATCATGTTATGAGAACATGTACATTCTCTGGTATCAAACCTGTGTTTGTACACCACTTTGTAGTGCAACACACTACCAACTGAGCTACACATAATCCTGAAAGTGCATTGGATACCTGTTACTGATAGGGAAGCAATTGTTGTATATGTTCTGAGATGTATTTTGAGGATTTGTGAAAACGACTTACGTCGGGCATATAAAGTGGAGGACATGTTGGATTTTCTTCAGTTCATACATTTCACAATTGATGCCTGCCCCACCCACCTACATGATGTCACACTAAAGAGGGCATCGCATTTTAATTACATGTGCTGCATCCCAATTCGCCTACTATCCGTCCTAAATAGTATTCAAAAATAGAATTAGTACGTCCCAAATCGTGGTATGTTTAAAAACGTATTCCAACGATTCCCAGATGGTCTACTATTTCTGTTTAGAATTCGAAGTGCAGATCGATCCACACTCTAAAGGGGTGGTCACACTGCACTTTTCATTCCATTGACTTCCATTCATATGCATGTGAATGTGTCAGACAGTAAACACAAGCCTGTGCAAAAAATTTTTTGCATTTCGCTGCATTCCAAGTTCAAGCTTGGTGAACTCTGAGCTGTGAATTCGCATCACGTGACAACGTGTGACCAACGGCAGATCGATTTGTCACAGCATGACTTTGTAGCTTCATGAAAATAACATACATTTAAAAATATAGTGCAGCGGAAATGTGTTGTAGATTGTATGTTTTTATATTTTAGATGTATTATTATTTATGTGTTGAATTAATTTTTTTTTAAAAGACGCTGCAGAGCATGACGTCATATCATGACCGTTGCAACCAAGGGAATTTCGCATTCTCAAATGCTGCGTCCCAATTCGCCTACTTATACTATGCCCTAAAAGTATGTGCTCTTTTTGTGAAGAAAAAGTACATACTTTTGAGTATATAGCAGAATAGTAGGCAAGATTCGGGACATACTACTTCGTCATAGCTGCGTCTTTAACGGACGCTCTGTTGCTTACTTGCGTATATCTTGTCACTGTTTAAACTGCCCTGTCAATCATCTTGTCAAACTGTTAACATCATCCAAATTTCGTTTAATTTGATTTCCTACCATATTGGAGAGAAATTAAGATGCACGTTGATCTTTCATGCGAGTCTTTCATGGGGAGAACTCCGCTCATGTGTTTGCATAATGACGCATTTAAAATAATGACCAAACGCATCAATATAAAAGTTCATAATGTTGCTGTAGATGGCATATGACACGGATAACATTAAATAAATATGTTTTCATTATGTTAGACTGATTATTTATCACTCAAACCCCTTTCTGAACCTGTCTTTCGGTCGCGCATATCCGCCATGTTTGTAGTTTTTTAACACATTTTATGCGGGTTTGTAGTTCTAATCGAATCCTCGTCCACCGCGCAATGTGTTGTGGGCAATATTAGCCGTTAGAGTGTGGATCGGTCTGCACTTCGAATTCCAACCGGAAGAAGCAGACCATCCGGGAATCTTTGGAATACTTTTTTAAACATACTATGATTTGGGACATACTAATTCTATTTTTGAATACTATTTAGGACGGATAGTATGCAAATTGGGACGCAGCAAAAGTCTAGTGTGACTGGGGCTTAAAGGGGTGGTCACACTGCACTTTTCATTTCATTGACTTCCATTCATACGCATGCGTCAGACAGGAAACGCAAGCCTGTGCATATTTTTTCGCATTTGCTGCATTCCAAAAATCGCCTTTCCACTGCACAGGACATTCGGACATGACTGTCACATTTCCCCCTCTAGTGGCAGTCGCAAAGAACTTTCAAACTGGTCGTGCAGCAACCATTACCTCGGCATATTCACCTTGGTAAAATTAATGATTTGAATGAATATAATCAATGTATGAATGTATCGTCACAAAACAAATACTCCCCAAAATAAAAACAGTACGTTTTATGGGGCTAATCAACGTAAATAATGATTTATTAATTACAAAATAATAATTTCTGCCATAATTGTTCTGAAGTACCATTTTACAGAATAATGTTAAAGTGAACAAAATATTGGTACTTCTAACCTTATGCACATAGTTTTTAATAGAATACATCACATCCAGTCGGGCGGTCGCATACAGTCTAGCCGTAGAAGTTCAAATATTTTAAGGAATCCGCAACCCAAATCGGAGCCGAAATTTCCACATACGCATATGATCGGAACTCCACGTACCCCCTGCACTACTCGCCATTGGAAATGAATGGCTTAGTCTGTCACTTGTTGTTGGTCGGAGATAGTGTGATTAATGAGTTAAATCCAAGATCCCCCTTTTTTTTTTTTTTTTTTTCTCCATTTAACAAATACCTGTGCATTATGATTTAAGTATTTTGGATTCTTTTAACATTTTTTGCTTTACTTCACGGGAACTAAAGTACGGATGGAAAAAGGAAAAAAAAGTGCTTCTGTTACTATTTATTATCAGTATAATTGGCATACTAGTTGTAAGGGCCATTTTTTGTCTGTATTGTTTGTGTATGTCCAGTAGAGGGCACTCTTGTTTGTTAGTGCACACAATATAGGTGGGAACCTTCACTCAGGTAGCAGGTGTTGCTGGAGGGAAGGTGCACAGGCACGTGCAGAGGGGAGGGCTTTGGGGGCTTGAGCCCCTGCCCTTTTTCCAAAAGTAATTAAATGTGCCCCCTCGCAAAATGTATCAACAAAAATATTGTGGTCGATAAAATGCATTTGAATCATGAATAATATGAGAACGTGTATAAAATAGTAAAGAATATAACTCGAAACGAAGTTTGGCTAATCCCCCATTGTTTAATGCAGTTAGACAGTCTGACAAGCTGTTGCCATAACAACACGATAAGGGCATTAGCGTTGACTCTTTACTGTTGCTCCATTGCTTCTTGCATCCGACGGATTTTACGATCATCATCGGCAGATTTTCGAGAGGGCATGTGTTGGTAAGTTATAACCTACTTGGTGGTCTAGCTATGTGCCTCGAATTTACTAATTATCCAACAAACAAAACGCAAAGCGAGTTAATTTGAGATCACATTTTTTATTTTTAAAACTCCTCATATGAGGGTCTACATAACAAAGTTCCACCACTTTCCAAGAATGAACGCTAGCGGAGTGAACGAGGCTTGAAAGAGTTGTAAGTGGGGGCGCGGGCGCAGCCATGTTGCCAGATCCAGTTGTTGTAAGTCTTTGGATTTGCCTTTTCCACTTAATTTGACAGTCTTGAAATTTAATAGAGGGAAGTTGCAGTTTTGGGATATCGATATATTTATTATTATATTATTAGTTTAGCTAAGGCAATATTAGGCAACTTATTGGAAAACGACATCTAAATACAGTAAAATGAATAATGTCATCAGAATCTAAATATATACTTGAAACTAGTAACATAGAAAACATGCACATTGTGGCTTAGTTTTCTTTATTGTTGCCAGTTCTTTTGATAAAATTTGTGAATGGTAAAGAAGATGGTCCCTATTTGAACTGATTATTTTGTAGACATCTGTTGAAAAAACAATTTGTTGAAACAAGTTGGGTGAGTGTAATGGAATTAAAATAAATTGGTAAGGTAAGTCAGAGTTATGTTAATATATTTAACATGTAGTTTAGAAAAAAAAATAAAAATAGAGTGCCCTTTTTCCACTTGAGCCCCTGCCCCTCAAAATGTCTGTGTACGTCCCTGAAGGTGCACACAGTTTTTTGACCGCTACGTTGCACTACGCTATGCTGTACCACGCTAAAGGTGACTGGTTGATTTGACTGTTGCTTGGATTCTTGCCCTTGTGGAGATGAAGACCGGTAACTGTAAAATAAAATCTACAACAATAACCTTTTTAAAATAATGTGTGGACAATCTAGTTTATTGTATTGAGCGTGCGCATCCAATTATAAGCACCGTCCAGCATCTCTCAGCAGCTTAAAGTTTAGACTTAGCCGCTTACATTTTTTCAAAAAACTCTTTATCGACTTAAAAGGAACTGTGTCTAGCTATTTGACGTTGGAGCTTCATCATTTGCCGAGAGGAATTAAGTGGATTATTGGAAGAGCGTTGCATCGACTTTATTCACGTTCGAGATCAGCTGCAATTACTACTAGAGGACGCCGCAGTGTTTGCGCCTGTGGATTACACGCACACGTCGTTCTTTCTGGGTTACGGACCGTCCATCAGCGCAAAGAAAGACATCGGAGCTGTTCTACAACCTTCAGCAGAGGAGCTTTGTTCAAACATTGGCACCCAACGTGAAGAGGTATGTTTAGTAGCGCTACTTGTTGTTGAATGGCCATTTAACTTTGTGTGCACACAATATAGGACGTAATCCTAATGCATTGGTTGTCAAAGAAAAAAATTAACGTTGCGAACTAGTTTCATTATTATTTTGGTCATGCTTTTGACCTTCCGTGGATTATGGAGGCAGCTGAAAGTGAGCACGGACTTATGGAAACACCACAGTTCCCCGTCTGTCGTTCACGTTCGACCGGCAGACACACAGAGCGTGAGGGACGTTGTGTCGAAGTGACGACTAGGGGTCGCTCTTGAGAGCCCGAATACCTCTGACAGCTTTGAGAAAAGGCCAATGAGAATTGGTATGCAGTATTTGCATAGCCCGCTCCGCCCCGGAGATCCGGGCATAAGGGGGGGGGCTAGGCAATACTCATTGTTCTGTTTCTTCGGAGCCGAATGCAGCGTCTCTTCATTGAGAAGCAGCGTTACTCACCTCTCTCGTCGTTGGATCTACGGCACGGGCAGCGGTCTCTTCCTTCTCGAACGCAGTAGCAGTGAGAGTCCCCTGGGTGCTTCGACGGCGAATCTTGAAGAGTAGATTTCCTCTTAATAAAATCTAAAAGAGCAAATTTCTCTAAAAGAGTGCAGACACGGTGGGTTTGTGTGTTTACAATGCCTTTCCTTCCGTGTCCTTCTGGTTGCGGCTTCTTTCTCTCCCAAAACGATCGGCACGAGCTCTGTCTTCAGTGTTTGGGTCGTGACCATGCTGAAGCAGCGTTTGGCGAGGGCGGATGTCCTGCTTGCGAGGACATGCCCCTCAGCACACTTCGTTCGCAAGTCGCGTTCTTTACTAAAAGACCGCGGCTAGCATCAACGGCTCCCGCGGCTCGTCCTTCTACTTCCAGGTACGAGGCTGCCGCGGCGCGTGTTGATGAAGAGCGAGAGAGAGCGAGCGTTTCGCCGGGTAATTCCCCGCGTCCCTCACGCTCTGTGTGTCTGCCGGTCGAGCTTTCGGATGACTTTGAAATCTCGTCTCAGTACGGGTTGGATTGGTTATTCGGGGCTCGAACGGGCGGCCAAAGTGATCGGGATTGAGTGGAAGTCTCCGCCCCGTCCTGAGCGCTCGCGGCTGGATGATTGGTATCTGGGTAACGACCGTGGTTCTCGGCCGCGTTCTACCCCAGTTCCTTTCTTCCTGGAAGTGCATGAGTGCACCCCGGCTGTCTGCCTCACGGCAGATGGCCACCACATGGTCAATAAAAGAGCAATTTTCTTCTCTGGGCAAAAAAATCTGTGTGACTGCGTCCCTCCGGGGTACCCAGCCACTAAAACATGTCAAAGCATGCTCAACCGCAAACCCTGCTCTTCTGCATGCTTTGACGAATCAAGCGCATCCATCAGTCGATCCCCTGAGCTCAGGCGATCTTCTGATGGATCCTTGTCTGTCGGTTATGATGGTCGATCCTCCCATGGCTGGGTCCCTCCGGGGTACCCAGCCACCAAAACACATCAAAGCATGCTCAACCTCAAAACCTGCGCTTCTGCATACTTTGACAGAGAAACAAGCGCATCCGTCAGTCGATCCCCTGAGCTCAGGCGATCTTCTCACGGATCCTTGTATGTCGGTTATGGTGATCAAAGCAACTTGTGTCCTCTGGGACAGCACGCCCCCGAACAAAGGGCTTTCACCACAACTCAGTCACACTGTACCCACCCGAGGTACGTCGGTGGTCCCCCTGAGACCGTTAGCAGAGAGTTTTACAGCTTGGCTCGAGATACCCAACCTCTCTCGCTGGCTTCTCAGAACCATCCGACTCGGCTATGCTATCCAATTCGCACGCAACCCGCCCAAGTTCAGCGGCATCTTCTCTACCGCAGTTCGGGACGAGAATGCTGCGGTTCTTCGAGCAGAGATCGCGACCCTTCTGGCAAAGGACACGATAGAGCCGGTCCCCTCGGCCGACATGAAGAAAGGGTTTTACAGCCCCTACTTCATTGTACCCAAGAAAGGTGGCGGTTTAAGACCAATCCTGGATCTGAGGATTCTGAATCGGGCCCTTCACAAGCTCCCCTTCAGAATGCTAACGCTCAAACGCATTCTCACGTGTATCAGATTCCAGGATTGGTTTGTGGCGATAGACCTGAAAGATGCATACTTTCATGTCTCGATTCTTCCAAGACACAGGCCCTACCTGCGGTTTGCCTTCGAAGGTCGAGCGTTTCAGTACAAAGTCCTTCCATTTGGGCTCTCCCTGTCTCCCCGCGTCTTTACGAAAGTCGCAGAAGCAGCCCTTGCCCCTCTCCGGGAGGTGGGCATCCGCATTCTCAATTACCTCGACGACTGGCTGGTCATAGCACACTCTCAGGAGTTGGTATGCAAACACAGGGATGTGGTTCTCAACCATCTGGCCCATCTGGGGTTTCGGGTCAACTGGGAAAAGAACAAGCTCGCCCCGGTACGGAGCATCTCTTTTCTCGGTGTACAAAGACTCAGTTGCCATGAATGCACGGCTCTCCCCGGAGCGTGCACAGTCAGTGCTGAGCTGCATCCAGAAGCTCTCACGCAGCCCGACGGCCCCCCTCAAACAATTTCAAAGGCTCCTGGGTCACATGGCATCCTCAGCCGCCGTCATGCCACTGGGCCTGATGCACATGAGACCGTTACAACACTGGCTGCGTTCCAGAGTCCCGAGATGTTCATGGTGCCAGGGTTCATACCGGGTGCACGTCACACCTGTATGTCTAAAAACCCTCGGTCGTTGGAAAGACATTTCATTCCTACGGGCCGGGGTGCCCTTAGAACAAGTGTCCAGGTGCATTTTGGTTAAGACAGATGCATCCAACACAGGCTGGGGCGCCGTATGCAACGGGCAAGCAGCTGCAGGGCTCTGGTCGGGCCCTCGGCTGCATTGGCATATCAATTGCCTCGAGCTGCTGACAGTGTTTTTGGCTCTGAAGAGGTTCCGACCTTTGGTTCAGGGCAAACACGAACAGACAGCACTGCGACTGTAGCCAACATCAATCACCAGGGCGGTGTACGCTCCTTTCGCATGTCTCAGCTAGCCCGCCATCTTTGGTGTCGAAACAATGTCAAGTCTCTACGAGCCACCCACATACCGGGCGAACTCAATTGGGTAGCAGACGCACTCTCCCGACAGACTTCGCTTCGGGGCGAGTGGAGACTTCACCCTCAGACGGTTCAGCTGATCTGGAGTCTTTTCGGTCAGGCCCAGGTCGACCTGTTTGCCTCGATAGAGAACACTCACTGCCAGTTGTGGTACGGTCTGTCCGAGGCGCCCCTCGGCACAGATGCACTGGCACACAGCTGGCCTCAGGGCCTCCTCAAGTATGCGTTTCCACCAGTGAGCCTAATTGCACAGACCCTGTGCAAAGTCAGGGAGGACAGAGAACAGATCCTGTTGGTGTACCCCTACTGGCCCAACACGGTTTGGTTCTCAGAGCTGGTGCTCCTCTCCCCCGTTCCTCCCTGGCGCATTCCCCTGAGGAAGGACCTTCTTTCACAGGGGAAGGGCACGATATGGCACCCGCGCCCAGATCTCTAGAACCTCCACGTATGGTCCCTGGACGCGACCAGGAGGATTTCAGAGATCTCCCACTGGCAGTGGTAAACACTCTGTTGCAGTCGAGAGCTCCCTCCACCAGGCGGCTGTACGACCTCAGATGGCGCAAATTCACAAACTGGTGTTCCTCCCGGGGGGAGAACCCATGGAGATGTGGCATCCGAACGGTGCTTTCCTTCCTCCAAGGAGGACTGGATAGACACCTTTCTGCTTCAACACTTAAGGTCCAGATAGCCGCTATTGCCGCTAACCACGACCTGGTGGAAGGTAGATCGGTTGGGAAGCACGATTTGGTTATACGATTCCTTAAAGGTGCACGCAGGCTGAACCCGTCAGACCGCGCCTTGTCCCCTCTTGGGATCTGTCTGTGGTCCTCCGGGGCCTACAGTCAGATCCCTTTGAGACGCTCCAGTCAGTCGAACTCAGTGCTCTCTCCCAAAAGACGGCTCTCCTGACTGCGCTCACATCAATCAAAAGAGTGGGAGACCTCTAAGCCCTCTCCGTCAGTGACTCATGCCTCGAATTCGGGCCGGCTAACTCTCACGTTATCCTGAGACCCCGGCCTGGTTATGTGCCCAAGGTGCCCACCACTCCCTTCAGGGACCAGGTGGTCACTCTGCAAGCTATCCCTTCTCAGGAAGGTGACCCCAACCTCTCCTTGTTATGCCCAGTCCGTGCCCTGAGCATTTACTTGGAACGTACTGAAAGCTTCAGACGGTCGAGTCAGCTCTTTGTCTGTTTTGGAGGACAGCAGAAGGGGAAAGCTGTCTCCAAACAAAGAATTTCCCACTGGATTGTGGATGCGATTCGTTTGGCCTACCAGGCCACAGGGGTGCCCTGCCCGCTGGGGGTGCATGCCCGCTCCTCCAGGGGGGTCACAGCGTCGGTTGCGCTGGCGGACGGGATCTCTTTAACAGACATTTGCAGAGCTGCAGGTTGGGCTACACCTAACACGTTTGCCAGGTTCTACAATCTGCGTGTAGAACCAGTCTCTTCAGGAGTCCTGAACGCAAGCCCAGTAACTACTGAAGCTGACACGGTGTAGAAGCTTGCTGAAGCGTTCCCCACGGGTGATGACGCTTCCCCAGTTCAGTAAGTTTCCTGGCGTGAACCCTGAACGACAATTTCCATCATGTTGCACCCGCAACGTAGCTATGTTCGGCGAAGGAACTAGCTATCAGAATCTAATATGAGGTTAGGTTGCCTCTTGTGAACTCTAATATTAGGTTGGTGCCCCACATGTAGTGGCTCCTAATGCGGCCCCATGTGTGTATCTCCACCTATACTCCCAGAGATGCGGTGTTTCCCTTAAGACAAAACTTGTCTCCGACCCTGAGCTCAGCAGTCTCTCCTCATGCGGAGCCTGCCTCGGGATCATCCCCTTGTTGTGCTCCCCTAGTGCGAGCCCTCAAATGTATTCTCCACACGAATACCTCCCTCCGTAGACTGTGTAGACTGGAGGAGATGTTGCTTAAGCAATACAACCATGACTTCAATGAGCGAGCTGTAGAAGAGCAAGGACTGTCAAGAGAAGACATTAGATTTCTGGAGATTGCAGAGAGTTCTGTTAAGCTTGAGGACAATCATTACACCTTGAAGTTGCCATTTAAAAAGGAAAATGTGTATCTTCCCAACAACTTCTCTTTGGCCAAACAGCGGATACTTGGATTAAAAAGGAGATTCCAGAGAGATGAGCAGTTTCATCAGAAGTATGTAGCATTCGTCAATGACATGATCAACAAAGGATATGCAGAGTAAGTGCCCACTCAGCAGCTGAAAGGAGACAGTGGCAAGGTGTGGTACATCCCTCACCATGGTGTACGTCATCCCAGGAAGAGGAACCTGCGGGTGGTTTTTGACTGTGGAGCGGTGTTTAAAGGAACATCATTAAATCAAGTCCTTCTGCAAGGTCCTAATTTTACAAATGCATTGCTTGGTGTTCTCCTGAGGTTTAGGCAGGAATCGGTGGCTGTCATGGGAGACATACAGGCAATGTTTTATCAGGTTAAGGTTGCAGAAGAGGACCGGGATTTCCTTCGATTTTTGTGGTGGCAGAACAGAGATGTTACAAAAGAAATGTTAGTGTTTCGTATGACTGTTCATCTTTTTGGGGCTGTCTCCTCACCAAGTTGTGCTGCCTTTGCTTTGAGAAAAACAGCAGATGATCATCAGTCTGAATTCAGAGAGGAGGTTGTTCAAACTCTTAAAGAGAAATTTTATGTAGATGATTGTCTTAAGAGTGTGGCAGCTGAAAAAGAAGCCATTTCTTTAGTTCAAGATCTTTCCATTCTTTGTCAGAAAGGAGGTTTCATTCTAACAAAATGGATTAGCAACAAGCGCAGTGTTCTGCAAACCCTTCCTGAGGAGTGCCGAGCCAAGGAGTTGAAGGATCTGGATATGGACAGGGACAGCCTGCCTGTTGAGAGAGCTCTTGGTTTGCTGTGGTGCGCAGAAACAGACTCATTTAAGTTCAAAATGGAGATTCAGGAAACCTGCACAAGACGTGGAATGTTGTTGGTGTCGAGCTCAGTATACAATCCACTTGGGTTTCTGGCACCGGTAGTATTACCTGCAAAGATCATGCAACAGGAGTTATGCAGGAGGAATGTTGGATGGGATGAGACTGTGCCCCAGGACATCTTGCATGGCTGGATGCAATGGTTGAAGGAATTGAATGAACTCTCTAAATTCAAAGTTGAGAGATGCATTAAGTCCATGAGTTGTGAGTCCTACATACATGCGCAGCTTCATTATTTTTCGGATGCAAGCGAACAAGGATACGGTACAGTTACCTACCTTAGAATTCAGAATAGCAGCAGTGATATCCATGTTGTCTTCCTCATGGGTAAGGTCAGAGTAACACCTTTAAAGGCCGTCACTATTCCTCGTTTAGAGTTAACTGCTGCTGTGCTTGCTGTCCGTGTTGGCTTGATGCTGAGGAAAGAACTAAGGCTTCAGTTGCAAGAATCAGTTTTCTGGACAGATAGCGCATCTGTACTGAAGTATGTCATGAATGAGGACAAGCGGTTTCACACTTTTGTTGCCAACAGAGTTTCTGTTATCAGGGAATCCACAAAGACATCACTGTGGCGATATGTTGGCACAAAGGAGAATCCAGCTGACGATGCATCCAGAGGAAAGAGGGCTGGAGATTTTATCAAAAA
Source organism: Cirrhinus molitorella (assembly GCA_033026305.1). Classification (NCBI taxonomy): domain Eukaryota; kingdom Metazoa; phylum Chordata; class Actinopteri; order Cypriniformes; family Cyprinidae; genus Cirrhinus; species Cirrhinus molitorella. Next base: position 18,414,959 of record CM065125.1, on the reverse strand, counting down.
CAACAGATGGATTGAAGGCCCCAAGTTTCTGTTCAAACCAGAAGAGGATTGGCCCACAAATATGGTGGACACTGCAGTAGAGGTTGATGACCTTGAAATTAAGAAAGAAGCTTTTGTGAATGTGGTAAATACTCAAGGCTCACTGTATGGTACACACAGGTTGATGACTTACTTTTCAGACTGGAGGAGACTCCGGGTGTCAGTTGCCTGGTTGCTTAAGCTGAGGAGGCTCTTGTTGAGAAAGCTTCGCAAGAGGAGGGAGTCAGATACTGCTAATACCAACAAGCAGAGTGCTCTGGTAAAAGGGAATCAAACAACTAAAGGAGACAACACAAGAGGAGAACAAGCTTTGTCGGCAGAAGATCTTATGGAAGCAGAGTTGGCTATAATCTGCTATTGTCAACATCAAAGATTCCCTGAAGAGATTGCTGCTTTGTCCTCTGGAAAAGATGTAGTGAGCAAGCAGAGTGCCATCTATAAGCTGGATCCATGGTTGGATAATGGGCTTTTGAGAGTTGGAGGACGGCTGACATGGGGCTCGTTGCTAGAGGATATAAAACACCCGTTACTCCTCACTAAAGATCAGCATGTGGCTAAACTTATACTGAAGGATTTACATCAACAGCTTGGTCACAGTGGGCGTAACCACATGCTGTCTGCATTAAGAAGGAAGTATTGGATTACAGGTGCCACCTCAGCTGTAAGGAAGATTATAGCAGAATGTTGCTTCTGTAAAAGGTATAATGGGAGGATGATGGGGCAGAAGATGGCTGACCTGCCCAGGGAGAGGATTTTGCCAGACCTTCCGCCATTTACCAACACAGGCGTTGACTATTTTGGACCAATAGAAGTGAAGAAGGGAAGAGGCACAGTGAAACGTTATGGTGTCATCTTCACTTGCTTGGCCAGTAGAGCAGTTCACCTTGAGGTGGCCAGTTCCCTTGACACAGATGCCTGTATTAATGCTCTGCGCCGGTTTATCAGTAGAAGAGGACAGGTGGAGCATCTTCGATCAGATAATGGCGCAAATTTTATAGGAGCACAGAGGGAACTTCGGGAGTCACTTTCATCACTGAATCAGGCTAAGATTCAAGGAGTTTTAAGTCAGAAGGGCATTAAGTGGAGTTTTAACCCTCCAGCTGGATCCCATTATGGTGGGGTTTGGGAGCGGGTTATCCGCATGTTGAGGAAGATCCTCGCTGCAGTTCTTCAGCAGCAGACATTAGATGATGATAGTTTCTATACAGTTTTGTGTGAAGCTGAAGCCATCTTGAATGATAGATCAATTCCATTGATCACCAAATTGTCTGATGATCCAATGGATCTTGAAGCTCTTACTCCCAATCATATCCTGTTGTTGAAGGGAAAACCATCTTTATCTCCTGGACTGTTCGATGTGTATGACTTATACATCAAGAGAAAGTGGACACAGGTTCAATACAGTGAAGACCTCTTTTGGAAGAGGTGGGTGAAGGAATATCTGCCTCTGCTGCAAGAGAGGCAAAAATGGAACAAGGTTAAGAATAACCTCAAACCTGGAGACATTGTGGTCATTATGGATCCAACGGCACCTCGAGGCTCTTGGCCACTCGGAAGAGTCTTGAAAACATTTCCTGACAAGAAAGGGCTGGTGCGCTCTGTTCGCTTACAAACTAAGACAAGTGTTATTGACAGGCCTGTAGCAAAACTTTGCTTCTTACATGAGTCTATGGGTTAAGAGTTTGCAAATATAATTCACTCTTTGTATTTATTTTATGGCTCGTTTTATATGTGGGAATTGGTATGTTGGTTCATCCCAATTAGGGGCCAGTATGTAAGAGCCATTTTTTGTCTGTATTGTTTGTGTATGTCCAGTAGAGGGCACTCTTGTTTGTTAGTGCACACAATATAGGTGGAAACCTTCCCTCAGGTAGCAGGTGTTGCTGGAGGGAAGGTGCACACAGTTTTTTGACCGCTACGTTGCACTACGCTATGCTGTACCACGCTAAAGGTGACTGGTGGATTTGACTGTCTCCTTGTGGAGATGAAGACCGGTAACTGTAAAATCTACAACAATAAGCATTTTAAAATAATGTGTGGACAATCTAGTTCATTGTATTGAGCGTGCGCGTCCAATTATAAGCACCGTCCAGCATCTTTCAGCAGCTTAAAGTTTAGACTTAGCCGCTTACAATAGTTTTTATGCACATGAACGGTCATACATATTACATTCAAGCTCCTCCAACAAAAACAGCTCCTCCACCAATAAAACCTCCTTCATCAAAAAATAAATCCAAAATTCCAGAGGCTTCATATTCAATAACGCCCATCAAAGACTCAAATCATTTCACGGTGTCTGCCTTTATCGACCACAGACTGGATGGGGTCATTCGAGTCATCAGCATAGTCAACAGAAGTAGCCTTCAGCCACCTTACTGTGCTTACTGCAGCACCGAACAAGTCTGTAAAACTGTTGACACTGATGTCCAGATTCACAGCGACCATTTTAGCTACACGTATGGTGCCTCAGATGTGATTTGTAAAGGTGAACACATGCAAAATGCAACTCATGTTCTCATAACAACTGACAAGGAAGGTTCAGTGGACCGCAAAATGGAATATCTGCCAATAAAAAATAAGGTTGTGAATGAGACTTTCAAGTTTAACTTCACCATTTGCATCTCCAACCTTTTTGGCGACTACAACAATGTAATGCAGTTTGCTCAAACGATGGAGTTGTACAAGCTTCTGGGTGTACAGCATGTGGTTGTCTATAAAACTAGTTGTGGACAGGACTTGGAAAAGCTCTTAAAGCATTATGAAACAGAGGGGATACTGGAGATCGTTTCATGGCCTATCGACCAGTTTCTGAATCCGTCAAGAGGTTGGAACATCAAGCGGCACAAAAGAGACATTCAGTACTTCAGTCAGTTAGTAACACTCAACGAGTGCATTTACAGGCACATGTACAAATCCAAGTACATTCTCCTGAATGACATTCATGAAATCATTATGCCATACAAACACACCAATTTACCATCTCTTATGGAGGACCTCCAGCCTGCTTATCCCAATATAGGGGTGTTCCTCATAGATAACCACATATTCCCTAAAACACAGTTTGAAGAGAGCGGGAAGTTCAAACGAGCAGAATGGAAGAATATTCCCGGTATCAATATCATGGAGCACATTTACAGAGAACCTCCTCAAAAGAAAAATTACAATCCCACAAAGATGATTGTCAACCCAAGAAAAGTGCAGCAAACCTCAGTACATTCCACGCTGAAAGACTTTGGAGGCAGTTTCCATGTACCGTTTGATGTATGTGAGAGTCCCACTGCAGGAGAATCTTACCAAAAAGGAACTATTTGTGGACAAAAGAGTCTGGGACTTCAAACAAAAACTGATACCAAATGTTGACCAGACTTTGAAACTTTCTGGTTTTCTGTAGGTTGGCAGAATGTTTAGTCTTTCTGTTTGATTTAAAGGGGGCATGAACTAAGAAATCAAAAGTCCCTTTATCTTTTGACATATAAGAGGTCATTATACTATAAAATCATTCTGTGAGTTTCAGAACTCAAAACTTTCTCGTTACTCTAAAAAAAGGCTTATATTGAAACCAATCCGCCAAAACAAAAGGTTGTGGAATGTGCTGCTTTATGATGTAAGTAGCACCGCCTCCGGAAAAGAAGATCAACGTCTGCTTCTATATCACTGCCATCAATTCATTACATCACTGTGTTCAGCCGCACCCACCGATTCACACACGTAGTGTAAATAACAAGAGAGGCAAACACACAGGTCTACACCAAAACCAAATGATAAAGATGGCTCTGACAACAAGACACTGTACAGTGCCGCATCAGTAAGAACTTTGCAAACAAGGCACAATCTGATGCTGGGTTTTCAGAAAGATTGAAACTAAAAGACTATATTGGATCCAACGGTCATGTCGCAACACACAAGCACGAGTAACTGTTTTTATTATGTGGTCACTATTGCTCTGTCTAGTATTACAGATCATTTGATATGCACTTAGTATTTGTTTTAACCTAAATCCCCTAAATCTGTGCATCTATGAAGGATGAAGGCTGTCAAACATACACAACTGTTAACCAATCACGGCAGTGGGCATTTACTTCTGAGTCTACAATCCGCCATGCCTATTAAACAGTACAGAAAATAGCCTATTACTTATAAATCATGATGTGTTTGTATATGTAAAAATCTTAACATTATCAAGTGAACCTCAGAGAATGGTACAAAATAAAAAAAGCAAATGCAGGCCATGACCTTTTAATTAATAATTCATTAATTTATATAGTGCTTTATATGTGACGGCAGCCATATTGCACCAGAACACCCAGAGTGATGAAGCCAATCAGTAGACATGTGAATGATTAGGAGGCCATGATGGTCAGAGGCCAATGGGCAAATTTGGCCAGGATGCCAAGGTCACACTACTGTTTTCGAAAGATGTCCTGGGATTTTAATGACCACAGAGAGTCAGGACCTCGGTTTAACATCTCATCCGAAGGACAGTGCTTTTTGACAGTATAGTGTCCCCATCACTATACTGGAGTGCTAGGACCCACACAGACCACAGGTTGAGCACCCCCTGCGGGCCTCACTAGCACCTCTTCCAGCAGCAACCTAGTTTTCCCAGGAGGTCTCCCATCCAGGTACTTACCAGGCTCAACCCTGCTTAGCTTCAGTGGGCGACCAGTCTCAGGCAACAGGGAGATATGGCTGCGGGCATTCTGATGATTATTCTTTTTTTTTTTTTTTAAATGCCCTGTGTTATACACAACATAAACAGAGAAACTGGTAAAATACTAGTAATATAACCTATGATTATATTTGTTTATGCAAATTGCATGTGACATTCAATACATAATGGTCATATCAAATGCAAACTAACTGCAATCACAAAAGTACTACAGAGGAGTTATATGACACTCAGAATTCCTCCTGTTTCATCTCTCTATATATAATTTTACCTTATTAGCTCATTTATGCACATCAACACATTATGAACTATAATGTGCATATGCAAACTTTCACTTAGTATTTGCATGTTGAAACGTAATTGAACTATAATTGAAAATAAAAACTGTTAAAATATATATAACAACCAGAAGTGAGGAGAGTAACAGAGCTTGCCTTTACTTGTGATAAAACATGCAACATACAGAATTGAGTACACCCCACACATTTTTGTAAATATTTTATTATATCTGTTCATGTGACAACACTGAAGAAATGACACTTTGCTACAATGTAAAGTAGTGAGTGTACAGCTTGTATAACAGTGTAAATTTGCTGTCCCCTCAAAATAACTGAACACACAGCCATTAATGTCTGGTCTCAAGGTCTGTAAAATACTGTACACTCAAAACAGAGGCATTTTTATTGATTGATATGTATTATTTAATGTTCATAAATTTTGCTGGCACAGACACAGTGAACATATTAGGATACTGAATAGTTCTTCATATTAATACCTGAAAATGTGTTAGGTAGGTGCATACTTGAACCAAAAGATTTGTACTGAAAATTACTGTAATAGATTATTTGATATATGACTGACTTTTGACTTTGACTTGTACAGTAAAACCGACAAAAACATAATACTCAGGAATAAGATCGATCCTGCTGCCTGGTGCTGAGTGCCTGATTATGACCCACCTTACATCTAAATGCCAATCCTACATTTAATATCCCATTTGTTTGTTTGTTTTTTAGGGGGCCAAGCACCAAAGGTGCTGTATTGACACGAGTACTGAGACCCAAAATGTATTAATAAAATGATAAGAAATGTATTACACAAATTACACCTAGGGGATTTTTTTTTTTTTTTTTTTTTTAAAAGCATGGCTTAGATATTTTGCATCTCTAACAATGTTAAAGAACTACACTTAAGAATTTTGGAAAGTATATATCCACCAACAATTACATCTAAATTTGGTAATGTTCAACTAAATCCTATGAAGGATGTAGACTGTCAAACATACACAACTGTTAACCAATCAGAGCAGTGGGCATTTACTTCTGAGTCTACAATCTGCTATGCCTCTTAAACTGTACAGAAAATAGCCTATTACTTATAAATCATGATGTATTTTGATGTAAAAATCTTGATAACATTATCAAGTGGAAGGTACAAAAGAACAGAAGAAGGTCATGACCTCTGCAAGAAAAAGCAATGAAGACGTAGAACAGTTCCTGAAGATCTACCTTCCTGCAGAGTTCAGCTCCAACCCTAATCAAATACAACTGAACCAACTAATTAGGATCTGCAAGAGCACTTGATTAATACAAACAGGTGGAATACCCATAACATAACCCATAATTATGTTTGTTTATTTGTTTATGCAAACTGTATGTGACATTCAAAACATAATAGTCATATGCCAACTAATTGCAAGCACAGAAGTGCTGCAGAGGAGTTATATGACACTCAGAATCATAGATCTTCCTGCTGTTTCGTCTCTCTCTATATCATTTTGAAACCTTATTAGCTCATTTATTTACATCAACACATTATGAACTATTATGTGCATATACATACAAACTTTCACTTAGCATTTGCATATTAAGATATGATTGAACTATAATTGAAAATAAAAAACTGTTAAAATATATCCAACAACCAGAAGCGAGGATATGAAAACTTGCCTTTAGTTGCGATCAAACATGCAACATACAGTATCTCACAGAAGTGAGTACACCCCCACATTTTTGTAAATATTTTATGTCTTTTTTATGTGACAACACTGAAGAAATGACAGTTTGCTATAATGTAAAGTAGTGAGTGTACAGCTTGTAAAACAGTGTAAATTTTCTGTCCCTCAAAATAACTGAACACACAGACATTAATGTCTAAAATGCTGGCCACAAAAGTGAGAACATCCCGAAGTGAAAATGTCCAACTGAGCCCAAAGTGTCAATATTTTGTGTGGCCACCATTATTTTCCAGCGCCTTTACCCTCTTGGGCATGGAGTTCACCAGAGCCTCACAGGTTGCCACTGGAGTCCTCTTCCACCCCTCCATGACGACATCACAGAGCTGGTGGATGTTAGAGACCTTCACTCCTCCACCTTCTGTTTGAGGATGCCCCACAGATGCTCAATAGGGTTTAGCTCTGGAGACATGCTTGGTCAGTCCATCACCTTTACCCTCAGCTTCTTTAGCAAGGCAGTGGCTGTCTTGGAGGTGTGTTTGGGGTCATTATCATGTTGAAATACTGCCCTGTGGCCCAGTCTCTGAAGGGCCAGTCACATGTCATTACATGTTGGCGTTCATTGACTCTCACATCACACAGACTGTCACAGATCAACTGGACTACATTTCCCATCATCCTCTGCACTAATCAGCAAAATCGCTGAACAATCTCTGATGGCGCTGGGCTGTAATGGCGTTTTAATGCAGCCACAATGTTTGCATAAGTCACAGTAGAGGGTTGCGTTGGGGCGATAACAGAGCATGACGTGGAATATGTTTTTGCGCCACACACACTGAGCAGCCTGGAACATTTCTTTGCGTCGTCCTCCATATTATTTGAAAAAACATTCTTTCTATATATTCATCAAAATAATTACTTGAGCATTCATCAAACTCTTCGATACGGCCGAGCATCGACATGGCTGCAGCTAATAGCAGGTACTCATTTACTTTTAAAGCTGCGCTATGGACTTATCTGCACACAGTCGGTCCACTCGTCGCCAGTGTAAGATACTTTAAATAACAGGAGGCAGAAGTGTTTGGAAACACTTTACTGAGTATGCAACACAGAACAGAACAGAACATCTTCAGCCAGCACCTGGAGCAATCAAACTTAAACTTCCCCTTCCCTGGTTTATATCACTAACATGCCCCTCCCTGTCCTTGCTCTATTAAAGAGGCCAACTTAGAGCAACATATATAGTCAATACACTACAAATAAGAAAAATGCGTGAAACAACGCAATAAAAATACGGTACAGAAAAATTCTGTTTTGATAAATGGAAACTAAAATTTAAAGCAAAAAACAAAAATCCCAGATATTCCATGCCTTCAACAAAATATATAACATTTTCGGCCAGGGCCATAGCTGGGGTTTGTGGGGTCCTGGTGCAGGTTGTACCCATGGGCCTTGTTTGAAATGTTTTAATTGGTATTCTATTTATTTATTTGCGCTATTTACACAATGATTAAGTTTTTCAAGTTTGTAGGTGTCCAGATATAGAAACAGTATAATCAAATGGAAAATTGAACTGCATATTCTTCACTTTATAAATGAAATATAGATTAATTCTTGTTAAAACTACAAAGTAATTCAGTCAAGAGCTGTCATTCATTTTCTTTCATTCATTTTCTTGGATCAACATTAAGGACACCGACAGCAGCTAGTAAATTAGGCGTGGTCACTTTAAGAGACAATGCATCGAATATATACAATTTCTTTCTCAACTATTTACTTACACTGAAAACATAACCGACAATTTTTCCGAGGATACTCTCCAAGACGGGTATTTCAACATCAGTTTTTATGTATTTGTCAGTTCAAGAGCAAGAAGCGGCAAATTCTATGCTCAAGCGCTTTGAGATGCGTCATTATCATTAAACCCAACCAAAAAGAATATCATGGACAGAGGATTAATTCTGTAATTGTTGAGTTATTATAACCCGGAATAATTTAACATTAAACCTAGATTAAACTATAGATTCAATTAAATAGATAACATTAGATTACATTTTAACTTTAAATAGGTGAAATTAAATTTCAATTCAGTAGAATTTAGTTCACCGTAATATTCTGTACTAATTTTACTCAGGTATAGGATTTGTGTACTTCGATCACCACGGCTGAAGACTGTCTACTGCTGGCTATGTCTTAAACTGAACAGAAACACACCCCTGATCGGCTCTGTTTTATTTACGGTATAAATGCTTGGAAATAATATTTAACATTTTCAAGTCCATTATTTGTAGCAGGCAAGCCACCCAATAATCACAATAAGCTTTATGCTCTGTTACAACACAAAGTCTCAGCCTATTCTGTCTATTTTATGACAAAATACTAACTATACTATTTAAGTATATTATGACAAAATACTAACTATATCCGCTCTTTAATTTTTAGTGAGATAAATATTGGCCTCAGTTCAAGCGGCATGATTTTTTCCTCTTCAAATCATTAGATGTCCATTTAATGACATAAAGCTTGTTTTTATGTTGTGGCAGCCTATGTAATAGTAAGATCTATTTTAGCATCTCTAAACAGCCTAGTATCCTGTCGCGCTACTGATGTGGCTACTATAGCTTTTTGAAAGCCTTGACCTCCGTATTTTTATCATCTTGGTAATTTTTCACATCTAGAACATGCATGAAATACTCATTACACATTTATTTGTAATTCAGCTGTAGGGGAGAGTGGGGTAAAGTGAGACATTTTTGTCATTTGCTCCCCTCTAAGCGAGCTAAAATTATATATCAGTAAAATGTACACATTTCCCATAAATTCAGGATGTTTCCTAGCAATGGAAATTATCAGAATGTATTCAGTAAAAATATGATTGTTTTTTAAAAAGTCGTCTTGTGTCTCCCTTTGGTAAACTGAGACAGACCAGAGAAATCAAGGGGGTAAAGTGAGCCTGCTGGGGATAAACTGATCCACTTACTTTTTCCACTCTGAAACTACCATAACAACACATCTTGTAACAGTCAGAATCCTGACAGCTAGCTTGACAGCCACACATGCTTGACAACCACACATTCCATAACTAATGTCGGACTAGTAACAGAATCATGGGGATTGGTCAATTAAGCACATTTTTTTCTAAACACTTGAAAGTAACTCTGAACAAAATCAAATACAACATAATATAATTCAAAATGTTTTAATTAACATTCAAATGACAGATAGAACCAGTAAGATTAGAACACAGTCTGGGGGTCAGAACACAGGACCCTTAGAGCCAGCTAGTGACTGGGGGTCAGAGCAAAGGACAATCAGAACCAGCTAGAACAGCCTGGGACTCAGAACACAGGACTAGACCCACCTGGATTAGAACATCGGCCTACTGTCGTACTCTACAACTAGGCCTACTCTACATTCCAGCCTTGAAGGTTACACGGAAAGATGAGGAGTTGCTCTATCCGTGTGGTTCCTCCAGGCTTTTTAGGTTGAGAGAGCTTCTTCACCACATCACTTTTAGGAACATATGCCACATAATTTTCCTTTATAGCAAACGTGGGTCTCTCACATTCTTTTGTGTTTCTCTGGATTCTTCTGAGAAATTGTGCAAATATTTCATCATCCTCAACTTTCTTAACCATGCCAATGTAACGGACGCTCCTGTGTTTGGTTGCAAAGTTAACTATGACAAAGTCACCCATGGTCAGATCTGGGTTTCCTGGATCACTACTCTCATCCTCAGAGCTCTCTTCATCAGACACCTTATCAGAGCTGCTAACTATGATTTTCTTTTTGGTTGCTTTCTTTTTTGGTTTTCCCTTTTCTTAGATTTTCAATTGCCTGTTTCTCAGGAGGATCAGTTAGGATGGCTCTTCACACGCTTTCATTTGGTTTGTGTTCTGGGGGACATTTGGGAAGTGGTAGGATTTCACGAGGAGACGCATATCAAGGTCGACTGGGAACACATGGCACATCTGAGTCAGCTGGCGAGGCACATCCATGTGGACCATGCACAGTGGATGGATTAGCATCAGCAAGTAAATTATCTGTAATGGGTGGTTCATCTGCAGGGGGTGGACCATCCGGATCATCTGCTGTGGCAGGCTGCAGCTCAGGGTTTGGCCGGTCTGACACCATGGATGGTGCAAACGCTTCATCAGGGAAAATTTCTCGATTATATGGGAAAATCCCAGTGGACCTAAATCCAGAAATCCAGAAGTGATGTTGCGTGGTGTTACTGCTGACATGAAAGCCTCATTCACAAGTCCTGCAATCTGGTAGATCGAGACTGTTTTGCCAGGGTTGGATCTCAACCACCCATCAAGAGCTCAGCTGTGTTGGGTCTTGAAAGGGCCATACATGGTCACATCGAGAGGCTGCAAGCGATGGGATGTGTGGGGTGGGAGGGTGAGCAGAGCAATGAGCGCTCATGGTATGCACAGTACATACAGCCGTACACCTGCAAGCACCACTGTCACACACCATATAACTCCTGTAACTTTTACCAAAAAAAAGTGCAGTGATGATGGTGATGACCTCAACACCGTGGTCGGCATCGAATTACCGCGGTAATTCGATGATCGTCACAGCCCTAGTTGGTAGTTCATCAACATGTATAAGTTTTTGATTAAGTTGACAGCAAAAAAAATTACTTTTACATGCAAAAAAATATTTTTGTGAAAAAAAAAAAAAAAAACATGCTTACCACAGCACCATGAGGTCCTCTCCTTCATGGCCAAGGGGAAATGGGAGGGGCGTGAAAACATAATGGTCACATGACCACAAATGTGTTCTGTTGCCTAGATACAGGGGGTGTCTCACATAACCCGATGTCTCACATTACCCCGTTCTCCCCTACCAGTGTCAGTCACACCCATAGAGGAGACCCTGCAGCTGCCATAGAGATGTACAACTAAAACAAAGAAAACAAAATTACAATGATATTCAAACACTTTACACACAAAGACAAGGGTAATTCACCACAATAAAAGGATAGCAACAATAGTCGTGCTACTCCTTTAATGACTGGATCTAAGAAAGAGGAATTAAAAACTAGTAATGGCCACTTTTGAAGCACTGCTTCATGAAGCTTTGAAACTTTTGTGAATCAGTTGTTTGGAAACAGTGGTTCGGAGCATTATCAAACTGCCAAAGTCACATGATTTTAGTAAACGAGGCTTCATTATGTCGTAACTGTTTCGAAACGTTTTTAAATTTCAATGGTTTGGTGTTGGGGGGCATTTTGTGTAAACCCGTGAATCATGCGAGTTCACTGAGATCGCCCCCCAGCGGCGAACCATTGAACTAATGTCTATAGTTAGATAAACCACATATTATGCAGACACTTAATATTTAATTGTATTTTATTATGTTTATTGCATTTAATGTATTATACTTTCAATAAAACATTTGCAATGGATTTGAAATGCTGTTTTTATGCATGGTTTAGCCAGAGTTTGTGTTGCATTAACACGATTTTGACCAGCAGGCTAGCGTGTGGTGTTTCGAGCACTTCGAAACAGTGAATCATTTTGCGAAGCAATTGGTTCAATTGATTTGAAACTTTGAAAAGTTTAATTTCTCCCATCACTATTAAAAACCGAGTGATTCTCCTTTAAGAGACCTCTGAACATAATTCACGTAAAAGTTTATTTTGTATTTGTAGGAAATAAAGATGAACAAGTAAATTTAACAGCTGTGGTGGTGGTGGTGGTGGTTATGACATATATCTCAGTAATCATCTTAGTTTTCGGTGGGATTGTGCTCTGGAAACTACAAAACGCTCATGAAACAAAAAATTCTCATGAAGAGCGTATGAGCGAGGCACACTTTCTTCACCACTCTGGCCATACTATGTGTGCTCTGCATCCCTGATGTAATATAGAAAACTACCATTTAAAAATGCTACCACTCAAATAAATACATGCAGCATACATGTGGATATGGCAAAAAAAAAAAATCGAAATAATCCTGTATATAATAATAAAATAATCCTATGTATAAAAGGACATGCCATTTTTGTCACTTTCACAATGAAAATATGTGTTATGAATGAATGCACAGCAAAAATGAATGCTTTTCTTACTTCTAAGTATTATTGTCTTGTTGTTTCCAATCAAAATATCTAAAGATTCTTAAATCTAGATGCATTTTTAACATAAGAAAATGGACATAAGGTATTTAGTCGTTTAAGTATATATTTTCTTATTGTGCAAATTATCTGCCATCTATGGGGTAAGAAAAATAATCTTGTTTCCATTTGTATTACGATTTTTTTCTTGTTTTAAGTAAAATGCACTAAATTTACATTCCAAAATACTCACTTAGAAAAGCATTTTTGTAGTGTAAATGATTAAATGAGGCATTTAAACATTGCTTTCAATTTAAAAAGGGGGAGGAGACTGAAAGAAACTCTGGGTTTAATGTTGAAAACCTGCTCCTGAACAGGTTAGAGAGTATAAGTTACCTCTCTTTTAGAAACAGGCTTGACTTACCCTGCATTCTCAGGTTTGACAAACCTATAAAAATAAACAGTGTTGCTTATTATTATGCTAATTAAAACAATTTATGTATTTTAACCAAACTAATGTAATTAATTTCTGTTGTGTATTTAACTACAGTTACGTTGTTTACGAAAATGTTCCGGTCAAGTTAGTGTGTATGAAACGAAGTAAAGAGAGCAGTCAAACAAAGTCAGTGTGTGTCATCTTGTTCTTTATACAATGTTCATTCTCATGAAGATATGACAAAGTGACGACGAGGATTCAGGCACGCATGCGTGTTATGAGGATGCGGCAGTGAAACGGCTTGACGGTGAAACAAGCAAAATAGGAGCCTGCTGATAATTCACGTCTTGAAAAGGGGGAGGAAAGACAACGACTCAGATATGTAACTGAATTGATTGTTAATGACTGAAAGCAAAACAAAATGGCATCAGTTTTTGGCAATATGGTCAGTTTGATGAAAGCAGTGAGCAGTGGAGTTCTTATACAGAACGATTTGAGTACTTTGAGGCAGCAAATACTATTGCTGAAGATAAAGTTCTACCCACGTTTTTAAGTGTGATGGTCCAAATACATTCACTCTACTGTGTAACCTCCTACAACCAGAGAAACCGGGAGAGAAAATGTATGAGCAAAAAGTGAGCACTCTCAAAGCACATTTCTCTCCAAAGCCATTAGTAATTGCAGAGCGATTTTGGTTTCACCAACGAAATCAATTAGAAGGAGAAATTGTGACAATGTGGTAAGACTGGGCACTCACCTGTCACTTACTGGTTTAAGGACATGGAGTGCCACAGCTGTAAAAAGAAAGGACACATAGAGCGTGCATGTAGAAATAAATCAGGGAAAGGGAAAATGCAGCAGAAAACAACATTCAGAAGAGAACAAAAGAAACAAGTATTCACAGTTGACCAAGAAAACAAGTACAGACACATCAGATAATGAATTTCCTTTGCATGTGCTCACTGTTGCTGGGGGATCCAAGACATACAAAGTCACAGCGCTGCTAGAAGGACAGCCAGTGAAGATGGAGATCGACACTGGTGCTGCGGTGTCGCCTGTGTCAGATGTGGAATACAGTGAAATACTGAGCAACCTGCCACTCAAACCACTTGATGTTGTTCTGCTGGTTTCATCAGTCAATGGAGCCTAAGTTCCAGAAGCTTTAAAAGCATCATCAAATAATTTCATGAAACTTCTGAAACTCAGGCTTCATTGACTGATGTTGTATGAACAGAAATATAAGATGTAAGATGCTCTTATTACAGGGACCCCAGCAAAGACAAGTGAAGGTGGGAACGGTGGTCAGCTGGAGAATTAGCCCAACTGTGTTGAAATGGCAGTATGTGGGTTCACCGCCTGGAAATACATGTGTGTCAGAACTATGTTTGAATAAAGCTCTGTTCCATGTGTCTTTATTTTTGGTCATGGTTACTTTTATTTATTCTTTTACTCATTTATTCATGTTTCCTGTAATTGTCAGTAAATAAAATATAAGTTTCATTAACTTATGCATTAATTCATTACTTGATTGAAAATTGAGATGTATTCACCATGACTCCATTTGTCTAGTGTGTAGAAATGCAAAAGATATAAATAAATATTGGTCAGAATTTATCATTACTATTGTTCGTAAGTGTTGGAGTGGGCTAGCAATGCATTCTGAGGTAATCTTAATGTCAAAGTAGTAACACTTACATTTTTCAAGTGTGAAATCAACAGTCTTCTCCAAAGGTGAGGCCTTTGAGCAGCTGATCGACTCTCCTTTGTGCAAATATTGCAAACATGGAGGAAAATGTACTACGTAGGGTTGTCGTGATACTGATGCTATGAGGTGTTTGTGGACCTGTATAACTTATAACTGTAAAAATATAATCTTATTTTTTTTATTATTATTATTACTGCAGAACTCATAATTATATACAAGCTCAGGGAAAGATAGTAATATCTTTCACAAAGAAACACAGAATATTAAAAAGTCACCCTAAAAACAAAAACAGAGCATCTTTCACACATACAGTGGATATAAAAAGTCTACACACCCCTGTTAAAATGCCAGGTTTATGTGATTTAAAAAAAATGAAAATACCACAAATATTTTCAGAGCTTTTTTCACCTTTATTGTGACCTATAATTTGTACAACTCAATTGAAAAACAAACTGAAATCTTTTTTTCTGTGGAAAGTAAAAATAAAAAAACAAAATAATCTGGTTGCATTAGTGTGCACATACTTAAACTAATACTTTGTCGAAGCACCTTTTGATTTTATTACAGCACTCAGTCTTTTTGGGTATAAGTTTATCAGCATGGCACATCTTAACTTGGCAATATTTGTTCACTCTTCTTAGCAAAAACACTCCAAATCTACCAGATTGAGTGGCCATCTGTTATGCACAGCCCTCTTCAGATCACCCCACAGATTTTCAATTGGATTAAGGTCTGGGCTCTGGCTGGGCCATTCTAAATTCTAAAACTTTAATCTTTTTCTTGTGAAGCCATTCTTTTGTTGATTTGGATGTATGCTTAGGGTCATTGTCGAATTGTTCAAGTAGTGCTTTAATATGCCATGGAGATATATATATATAAATTATTTTAAAATGAATATGATGTGTAACATGATTAATTTGAAATCAAAGGTTTACAGTTACATATACCTCAGGCACATCATTTTATTATTTTTGTAGCATAAACACCATTAAAACGACGAGTGCTTCAGATCTACCAGTGCTTCTTTATGTTGCTGCAACCTACAGATGTCCGAGTTCCATCTCCGTGCAGCTGATACTCAACTGCCATTGACTCATCTGCGTTCTATGGGCGGGGCTTACGATAGGTCAATTGTGTCCAAAGAGTTCAACGTTGGTTGCATCAGACAATAACACATTTTTCCACATGCTTTTGGAAGACTTCAGATGGGTTTTTGCAAAACTGAGCCAGGCTCGGATGTTTTTCTTCGTAAGAAAAGGCTTTTGTCTTGCCACCCTACCCCACAGCCCAGACATATGAAGAATACGGGTGATTGTCGTCACATGTACCACACAACCAGTACTTGCCAGAAATTCCTGCAGCTCCTTTAATGTTGTTGTAGGCCTCTTGGCAGCCTCCCTGACCAGTTTTCTTCTTGTCTTTTCATCAATTTTGGAGGGATATCCTGTTCTTGGTAATGTCACTGTTGCACCATATTTTCTCCACTTGATGATGACTGACTTCACGGTGTTCTAATGCCCGAGAACCACATTATTTTAGCTTTTTATTTTTATTTCCCAATGAATAAAGATTTCAGATTGTTTTTCAATTGAGTTGTACAGGTCACATAAAAGGAAGAAAATTTTCAGAAATTATTTATCATGGTCTGTTTTTTTTTTTAAATCACATAAACCTGGCATGTTAACAGGGGTGTGTAGATTTTTTATATCCACTGTATATGTAGTGGTGACAAAAGTAAAAAAGAAAAGGAAATAAGTATTGTCATCAAAATATATTATAATTATAATATATCATTTAAATTTATAAAATGAATGTCGTTAATGCAAACAATGTATGGAATTTGTGAATATTTACAATTTATATTTTTGCTGAGAGTATTGCAGACGAGAACTGTCGTAGGAACAGCACATGGTGTACAAGCTGTGTATTCATCCATGGCAAATGATCAGCTAAGTCAGTCTATACCTGCATCAGTGAATCCCATCTAAACAAGCAGTGATGAGTTTGCCGGTGATGTCCGGAACCCTCCAGTCAATTTGAGTCATCTGAGTCGGCCTGAAAAGGAAACAGTAAGTAAGATGTTAAGAGAGGAATGTGCGTCATTCTCCAAGTCAGATGATGACATTGGATGCATAGAAAATCTAACCCTGAAAACGTCCCTAAAAGACACGTTGCACATTCATACATCTCTGTGCCAAAACCACTCTATAGAGAAGTAAAAGATTACCTTCATGACCTGATTGCTCAGGGTTGGATATCAAAGTCACCATCATCATATGCATCACCTGTTGTCTGTGTTAGGAAGAGGGATGGAAGCCTCCACCTTTGTGTGGATTATAGGGAGCTGAATAAGAAGACCCATCCTGATCATCAGCCAATTCCCAGAGTTCAAGATATCCTTGAGAACTTGGGTGGGAATGCATGGTTTTCGCTGTTAGATCAGGGCAAAGCATATCATCGGGGCTTTATGGCAAAGGAGAGTAGGCCCCTGACCACATTTGTAACCCCATGGGGGTTTATATGAGTGGATACGAATTCCCTTTGGCTTGATGAATGCTCCAGCGGTCTTTCAAAGGTGTATGGAGGAATGTTTGGAGAGTTTAAGAGACCAGTTTTGTGTGCCATACCTTGATGATATCTTAGTCTACAGCAAGTCTTTTGAAGATCATGTCCACCATGTGCAGGAGGTGCTTAGACAATACAGAATAAAATTGCCAAACCATACATTTATAGCTTGTAAAAACACGCTGATGTCTATGGAAGCGGCAATAATGATCTTACAAATATAATCTGATGATCTGTTTATTAATATCATATACACATTGTGTAGGTAACTGTAAAGTCTGCTCTTCTCCCTGCTCACCGGAGACTGTCTTTCAGGAGGAGAGGATGAATTTGCGTGTTACCGCTCGGATTCAGTGTGAACTAACATTGCACATATTCCAGAATCGGAATATCAGATGTTTCATAATATAGTGAGTATGTTTTGAAATTTCACGTTTGTGAATATGAAAAAAAAGAAAAACAAAATAAATTGTGTCTTACAGCTCTATTGTGGCTGCGGTGTGCCACGTGACGAGCATGACACGTCACCATAGAAACAATAAAGCGATACGTTCTAAAATAATGGTCACCTAAAAAACTCACCCTGGGGGGCTCAGCTACAATATTTTAAACTCACGTGTGAAAGAGTGTGTGACAGAACATCGTGAAGAGGAACTGATTGAAGTTGAGCACACAGTATCACCTGAACCATGCAATAATTCTACATTAGATGTGAGACATCCTAGGAGAGAAAGGCGAGCCCTTTGACTGTTCACTTATGATAATCTCTGAACCCCCACTTGCTATAATACAAGCTGTAGTAGCGAAGTTCAGAAGTGTCTTACCTTGGGTGACAAGCATTTCCACCATGGCCAAGTCTAGTGCCATTTTATAAATCTTACCCATATCTTGTGTACAGTTATCAGGGATAGACTCTGGCATACTGCAGGCTAACAAAATATATATATGTTGATTTGGTAAAAGCAGTATAGCCCACATGGAAGGACAAAAAGATTGAAAAAGATTGAAAAAATGTGAATTGCAAGATGTCGGGACGACATCTACTTTTGACAGGGAGAGTGTACTGGTGACAAAAGAAAAAAAGAAAAGGAAATAATTATTGTCATCAAAATATAATTATAATACATCATTTAAATTTATAAAATTAATGTTGTTAATTTGAATATCTTCCCTCATAGTGTTGAGGGCGTAACATATACACACCCACATCTAATTGTGTGGTTTTGGTAATTTAAATATCAACTGTCAGTGAAATGCCATGCCACTTCTTGACTGAAGGTGTGAATTAGAAACTTTTAGAGAACTTGGAACTTTGTACAGCATTGTAAGCCGCAGGCAGGTAACAGGTAATCATTCAAAGTTGGTGGTTTCTGGGAAGAAGTAAAACTGGAAGATCATCTAAAACTGATCCCAAGGTTCAAAGAATTACCAGTTTTTTTCTATCTTCTAACTTTTTTACTGTTTAAATGAAGAGAAAAAAGACACAAAATTCTCAAATTAAATAAATGTGTGAAGTCAACAGGAATTTGCAAGAATGTCACATTGTTTTCTACAGATACCAGCAAACCTCATGTCCTTTGAAAAGCTGCTCTTTGTGAAGTGGAAAACAAATGAAGGAAATAAACCTAATGGAGAAAGACAATGCAGAAGAGGGGGATGACATGTTGGACCTAACATAGTAGGAAACGTGGCAGCTGTATCTGTTGAAAAAGTCCAAAATTCATTCAGACTTTCTAGACACAGCTTTACCGAAAGAGGACTGTGTCTTGAATTTAGTGGTAACACTTTACAATAAGGTTCTGTTAACATGAGTTAAAAGAACACTCAAAAATGAAAATATACCCACACTCAGATCATCCAAGATGTACAGTAGATTAGTTTCACTCACCAGTAGATCCTGTGTAGTGAATGGGTGTCGCTTCTGGGCAAAATACAAGTCCATAATCCATAATAACACTAAAAAGACCATGTTTAAAACTTGCTTGATCTAAGCATATTTCTTTCTGATTCAGACTTTTTTTTACTGGGGAAAGCAATATCATGGATAGATGACTCGGGTATCAAGCACCCACAGGCAGAAACATTAATCAGCGCCTAGGATATAGCATGTTAAAAGTGTAAAAATATGTGGGTGGTATTTTTTCATCAGTAAAGAACTGAAGGGCTGGTACATCAAATGATAGTGTCACAGATTCCTGGAGGCATAAATTCCAAAGAAGCCTTAAGTTGCGTGTGTATCTTTAAAACAGAAACTGGTTTTGGTTTTCTACGTGTTTTTACGGAATACTTTGTGAGTAAAGGCATTGTTATTATTTTATTTGTTGTTCATTTTCATTTGGGAGTATATGAGGAGAAATTGATGATTTAGAAAGTATTTTCTTGACTTCATTGACTTCAGTAAGTATTGAAAACAATTATAAAAATGGCTTAGTGGGGTCTTTTAAAAGACAAATATTCTTAAAAACTGCTATAAAGTGTACTGTTTGTATTCATTTAAAAATATATATTATGCTTAATTAAAATAATATTAAAACAAATGACTTCAAAATGTGATGTAACAACTACTAAAACATACTTAAATAACTAATCGGACAAGTAAATACACAAGAGTAGGGTGAATTAAGGGTGATGTTATTTGGTACGAAAGAAATGTACACCTGCTCCCTACCACATGTAAATAGTGTGTAAAACCTTCTTTGATCTTTTTAGCAAACTGATGACACTGAATTTTGATGCACTGCCATAATAGTTACAAGGTAATTTGCTCTTGCCCTCTTGCCTGAGGAGTGTTGAGAAAGGAAACCTCGCAGAGACGCAACCTCGCATAGAGACATAAAATTTTATGATAATTAATGAATTAGTGATATTAGGTTGAACGTCTCCCGCTGCGCTGATAATGTACCAAGTACTTATGATGAGTAGTGATATTGACTATTTGATCACCAAAAGATTTACCAAGCTGTCATTAAAACAGTAAAATAAACATATAGGGAGAACGTGCCTAAGCTAGATATAGGCTACAACAGTCGTGGCTTAATTAAATGGCAGAAACTTGTATTGATGTTTGCTTCAAGTGATAGGCCAGGTAAGTTAAATTATATTATTCTGCTGTATGTCTGACGTTTTCTTTACGTTTTGTGACTAAAAGCAACCAAAAAGCCATTTTAATGTGGTTAAGCAAATACTAATAATAAATATAGCTGCAAGCAGCAATTACGGGGCCAAGCACACTAGAGGCAAAATCAGGAGCTAAGCATGGCATGGAGCACCAGACCACCTGCAACAATGAGTAACTGATGCAAGTTTAGGATGATTGTAACTGAAATTGATAAAAAATCATAAATTTTGGAATATGATTCAATAGCTTATCACTTATGACCAACAGGTGGCACTGTTATCAAATCGACGTTATGTCAGTGTAAGGAGATAATTGCACATACAAAGTTTGGTGTCTATGTCAAGCTTTGCAGAGATAAAGCCTCAGATGTAGTCTGGCATCATGCCTCAAATCTGTTGCATCGCTATACAAAAACGGTTTTGTCTATGATCATGAAATCCATACATTTTTTGTCAGCAAAGTTTAAAGATGATCTGATTCGATTTTGGTGAAAATCTAAGCAAAGGTCTAGGAAGACGTTCAAAAAAGTAGGTTTTTAACATAAATCAATGTGGCGGACAGGAAGTTTGACCAACTATGGCATAATTGGTACCTATGTTGTTGGCATGACCCAATGAATATTTTGAGACCAGTTTCCTTAAAAAAAAAAAAAAAAATAATGTAATCTAAATTTTTTTGCATTTTGGTAAATTTCATAATTAATCTGTTTCTGATTAACTTCTTTCATAGGACATTCTTTAAGAGAGAATAAAAAATACAATCTACCCCGTAATAACACTCTCCACTTCTTCACTGCTTTTGACAAAAATTGTAGTGTCATCTGCTAATTGACTGAGCTTAATCTCTTTGTCACATACTGATTTTCCATGAAAACTAGCTTTTTTAATGAGTGGCCATCACTTGTGCAACTAATAAAAAAAAAAGAAGAGGCGATATTGGGCACAAGTGCCATAAAACAATTGGATTGAGCTATTACAACCATTATAAGAGTAACTGCTATAACTGCTTTTTGAAAAGAAGCCAAAAAAATCTATAACTTTGAACATAAAAGGATGTTTAATAGTATCAAAGTAGCTAAATAATATTAAACTGTTATCTGAAATCAAATGTCCGTAGACAATTAAATCAAGAATTCATCTAATATTATTTCCAATATAGCGTCCTTTCAGAAAACTTGATTGTTCTTCATCAATTATCATGTTTTTTTTAATCTTTTGGCAAATAAATGTGAATAAATTTTAGTGTCATTGTTCAACAAACTAATTGGTCTCCAATTTTCAAAATGTAATTTATCTTTGTTAGGTTTTGGTATAAGTGTAATTATGCCTTGTTTTAGTGATGCAGGAAGTTCTTGAAAATCAATTGATTCTTTAAAACCAGCAAGTAAAAAGAGTGCAAGAACATTACAAAAAGATTTATAAAACTCACGTCAATCTGTAGAATCCAGGAGACTTATTCTCTTTAAGACTATTTATGCAGTCTATAATGTCTTGAATATTTATTTCTATATTACATGAATTTCTGAAATCTATAGTGATCTTAGTAATATTGTCAGATAAGTTACTAAGAAATAAATCTGTATTAGCTGGTTGATTAAGAGAACAATAAAATGTATTATAAAATTGAGATACAAAGTTAGATACATCTTAGGGTTCTCATTAGTAGCTGTTTCATAGAAAGGACCGCAGGTGCTGAGGAGGCTATAGTTCTCGCCCTGGAACGTCGGTCAGAACGTAGGACAGGAGGCAGGAATCAGTTATCAAAGTTTAATGAATTTTCTTCAGCAGCACAGACATACATTAGACAGTATAATAGCTGGGGTATCGGGGTCTGTGTTCTGCATGTGTATGTGGCTGCAAATAAGCAAAATAATACTAAATGTCATATAGGTGACATCATTATAGAAACAGTCATGACAGTTGAACATAATCTGTAACACAATATCTCAAACGGGCAAAGTTTAAGTTAGAAATCACTATTCCTTTACATATGAGTTTGTACAGAACAAATGATGAATTATTAGTTTCAAAGATACAGGAACAACACTCAAAGGAACTGCAAACCTCATGTATAATCATTCCGTGATGACGAACATATTTGCTAATGGCAAGCCATGACTCATCATTTCTCTAGAGTGTATTTATGAACCAATTACTCAATTAGTTTTAAATCTACACATATATAATCAATCTTAAACAAGTAAGGAATGACCTAGAACTCACTTTTCTCTAATGGACGCACACAGTTCTTAATAATCACCACCAACTCTGCATCGCGACTTCTGTTACCGTCTTCTTGTGGAGCGCAACTGTTTGTCATGCGTCTTTCACGTACGCGATCGTTTCCGTCATGTCCGCTGATGACCGCTAGAGGGCGCCTTTGCGCTGTCTTTGCAACAGTAGCGTTTATTACTAATTTGTTTACAGAGGTTAAAAATATCTTGTATTTTTTTCTCCTGCTTCCATCCATTTTCTTCTAGACCTAACAAATGCTCCTCTAGCTTTCCCTTCATAAATATTGTCTAAATCATTCTGTAATGTTGCAAGCTTTAATAAATCATTGCTTGACATATTTTGGTTATTTCTGCATGTAATCAAAATAATTTCACTGATTATCTTATTCTCATTTTCTTTTTTCTTGCTTGTAATAGATCTTCCATAGGATATTGCCAATTTTCTTATTTCAAAGTTAGTTCCCAGTATTTTCCATAAATCTGTGTTGTAGATGCCTATTGCCAATATTTACTTAAGGTCTTGATTTTAACACAAAAATCATTTTAACAAACTATTATGTAATTGCAAGGTCGAGTTCAGGTGCAAAACAAGTCTTTTAATAACAAATCCACAATGATAATCCACATAGGAGACAGGCAACGGAGACACGCACACAAAGACACAATGAACAGAATCCAACTTAAGTAGGGTGGTTAACGAGACACAAACAGGTGAAGTGATTAACTAATAATGACTTAATTAGGGGAGGGACAGGAACAAAACCAAATAAGGGCAAAAAGGAAGTGGAAGGAACCAAACAAAAACAGGACTAAACCAACGCAAAACACAACAAAAGAGTCCCAAAACCTGACAGTAATTACCAATATCCTCTCTTAATCTTATTTGACTGATGACCTTGAAAGTTAGCTTTAATTGATATACCTTTGTGATCAGTTAAAATAGATGGTTCAATAGGCACAAATTCTACTTTATTTTTAACATGCTCTAAGCCAAAAATCAATATGTGATTTAAGAGACTTGTCCCTATTACTCCAAGTATATATAAGAGAAGATGGATTCTTCTATCTCCATGTCTAATATATTTAACCTTAAACAAACATTGCTTAATTCATTTACACTACTGTCAACTTTAGGTGGCCATCCTGTTTTCCATCAATCAAACAGTGTTAAAGTCACCACTCCAAATTACTTCAGCAGAAGGGAATTCTGAGTGTAAATGATTAATATGACTTTCAATATCTTGGAAAAATTTATCCATTCATTTTTTATTTTATTTTTTTACTGTTAGTGGCATAAATGTTTATAATGATAAATTTAACCTGCCTTATTTCAACAAGAACCTCGATCATCAACAACCTTGATCAGAGGTCTTCAACCCTGCTCCTGGGGACCCACTCTCCTGGAAAGTTTATTTCCAACCGGCTTCAGCACACCTGCCTGCAATTTTCAAGCAGTCTTGAGCTTGATTGGTCACTTCAGGTGTGTTTTATTAGAGTTGTAGCTAAACTCTTCAGGATAGTGGGTCCCCAGGAACAGGGTTGAAGACCTCTGACCTAGATCATCTGTCTTGTGACTTATTACATGCCCTGAAAACTTATTTCTTAAAATAGCGACACCTGCTGTCTTATTTGAAACACCAAAAGAAAACCAAATGTCACTACCTCACTCTTTGCAGGCGTGAGTTTCTTGAATGAAACAAAAATCTGCTTCTTTACCTTTACAAAACAGAAACAGAGTTTTTCTTTTTAGCATGTCTCATATCTCTGGCATTCTTTTTGGAAAATATTGTTATAGACATAACTCGAACAAGAGACAACAAAACCTTAATAAAACAATTAGTATTGAGAGTGTATAAAAGGGTGCACTGTCCTCTTACTTGCATATTTTTCAATGCCTGTCACAGCTAGTCCTGAAAACCTGTTTGCTTCAATTTGAATAACAAAATATAATGACGTCTGATGGCAATTATTGTAAATTGTAGATTACACCTTTGTGAATGTCCTTGTCCTTCCATTGTCAGACATTGTAACATTGTGTTGTGCTCTGGCTATATATACTTGCCAGTTGATGGTTCATGAGATGCACCTTCGTTAGAGAAAGTCAAGATTTACCTGGGAGCAATTTACCAATTCAGGACAGATTTAGAAAAAAAAAAAAAAAAAGTCTACTGGAAATGTATAGAAATATGCTTGACATATTATGACAACTTGTTCAACCATTTTGCATATAAAGACTTATGCTATGAACTAATGCCTAAATGTTGTGGGGGGTGAGACTACAGAGACCCATTATAATACATTTTGATCAACATGACATAAGCAATTGATAATGTACGAAACAGCAAAGAAATTTACATAATCATTTGCATGGATGTACCAAAGCATTTGCAACTTGTTCAAAGAAACAGAAACTGCTTGTGTTGATGTGAAGATTAGTTTTGATCTTTTTGTGAAGAAAAAATACATACTTTTGAGTATCTAGCATAACAGTAGGCAATTAAGCTTTGAGACATACTACTTTGTCATAGCCAGAGCCGTTGAGAAACAGAGTTGTGACACTCCCATAGGCTTCCGTAGGAACTGAGGAATGCAGAAGTAAAGCGTGTCATGGAGCGACCAATTGTTCCAAACAACCAATAGTTCCAGCATTAAAGCCCATTCATTTCAGCACTTCTCAAGCACAGTCACTGGTAAATTTAAGAAATTACTCCATTTTTTTTAATTTTAACACATCTGTTGACCTCTCAGAAATCTGGCCAGTAGTGGTATTTGGTAGTGGTAAGGGTGTTATAGTTAATGTTTATCGTTAGATAATAAATAGTTATACTATAATTGCAGTTAGATAACGTGAGAAACACCATAATAGTGACCATAACTAGATACTAGTTGTCATATTTGTAAGTTTTTAGTCTTTTTGCAATTCCTTTCTCACCCTGTAGGAGGTTGAATGAGTTTCAGTAACTGCAGCCAAGAAATATATGTTTTTTTATTATGTTAAATGCCATATTTGCTTGCCTTTTGTAATATTCACTTATGTTGTATATGTGAATATCATAAAATAACATGAGTAAAACTTTTTTTTTATTTAACATTAAATCGTTAAATCAAAACCTATAAAAAATGAGTGTTTGATCAAAAAAAGCGCTCAACGTCATCGCGTTTTTTCCATTGTCCAATCAAGTGTTTTGATGGTTGGATGGTTTCCTAGCAACATAAAAAAAACGCTGCGCACTACTCTTTTTTTTTTTTTTTTTTAAGTCACCAAAAAAAGGCAGTGCTGTGAGCCTCGCGTTTTCAGACATAAAAAGCGTATTCAGTGTGATCGGGGCCTAACTTTTTAAGAGCGGCTGCATGGGCTTTGATGATGACACAGCTGTTTCACGATTGGTCAGATTCACCGCATGACAGCGATCACGTGTGTTTCGTGTTTATTCTAACCTATTTAATTCCCACAATTGCAACAAATCTGTGTTTTTAGAACTGTATAAGCTTTTTTACTGTAGTCGCATGTTATCTGTAGCCAAGTTTATCATAAAACACGAATAAAAGCATATGAAGAGGTCAGATGCAAAAGCCTCTAAATCCATCTGACACATTTCTTCAAAAAATGCATTTTTATCAGGCTCAGATGTATAGGTTTCTATGTAAGTACTGGTACTTCTGATTGAGCTGAGGGTGGGATTTTGGCGAGTTTGAAGTAAAAGTATATGATGGATGTATAATATGTGTCAAGAGCATTCACTCAGTATCATTATCTCATTTTTGACCAAGATGGCTTTTAGAGGGTTTTGCATCAGAACTCCTCATATATACCCCCACTTTATTAGCATTTAAATAGTATTATATATGTTTATGCTGAACTATGTTGCTGTATTAAGCAGTAAATAAAAGGCGTTTCTGTTGCTCATGAAAAAGTTTCTGAAACATCTGTGTATTTGACAAATTTTGTGTGCATTTTATTCACTTCATCTGTGATACAGAGCAAGCAAACTGCGTGAGCATCACTACCGAGAGCAGAAAGTGTCCAACTTGACCTGTACGTTTTCAACTCCACCACCGACTGCAACAGGCTGATCTCGTTGACTGCCGTCTGTAGCCGTAGTTCAAGTCAAACGCGCCTAATGAGAGCTCCATGAACCACGTGACCGTGCGGCGGCAAGATCAAAACATGTTGCAACTCTGATTCTCAGCGGCTCTGGTCGTAGCTGCGTCTTTAACTTATGCTCTGTTGCTTAGTTACGTATATTTTGTCACTGTTTAATCTGCCCTGTCAATCATCCTGTCAAACTGTTAACATCATCCACATTTCATTTAATTTGATTTCCTACCTTATTGGAGAGAAATTAAGAGGCATGTTGATCTTTCATGTGGGTCTTTCATGGCGAGAACTCTGCTCATGTGTTTGCATAATGATGCATTTTGAAAAGTAATGACCAAACGTATCATTATAAAAGTTCACAATGTTGCTGTAGATTAAAAATAACACGGATATTTTTTTTTTTTTTTTTTTTTTTCCATGTTAGACATTGATTATTTAGCACTCAAATCCCTTTCGGATGTAACACAATCTTTCAGACGGGTGAATATTCGCAAAGCTGTGGGTCCTGATGGCATGTGCATGTGCATTTCAACTAGCTGGGGTTTTCACAGACATTTTCAACCTCTCTCTGTCTCTGTCTGTGGTTCCCTCATGCTTCCAAAAAATCCACCATTGTACCCATAACAAAGAAAAAGTCACATGCTTAAATGACTGGAGGCCTGTTGTTCTGATTCCATTTTCAGCAAGTGTTTTGAGAGACTCATCAGAGACTACATCTGCTTTATGCTGCCTACTTCTCTTGACCCGCTACAATTTGCTTATCATAGCAACCGTTCCACAGATGATGCTATTGCTTTCACCCTATACACTGCTCTCTCCCACGTGGAAAATGCCTGCCACACACACACTAAAGCTACTAATGCATTTATAAAAAGTTTTTTTTTTGTTTTTTTTTTACATTTGGTGCACTGGCAACTAACATGATCAAACAACGAACAGCTGTATTTTTATTAACCAACCTTAACAACAACAAACTGCTCCTAGAGATTTAATTATAGCAACATTATAATTGGTCAGTCTAATTTAAAGCTCTGTGTGATGTTAAATTGCGAAGATATTGAGTTTTTGTTAAAGGGCGTGTCCCTGGCGGCCTGACAAACTTTGATGTTTCGATATTAAACAGTAAGTTGTTGTAACTCAGCCAAACAATGTCTGATCTGCCCCAAACTTCCCATGTTTAATAACAGTCATATCCTGAACACATGTCCATGTCCATATTTAGTCATAGCGCCACCTGCTGGCAACAGGAAGTAACATGTTTAACAAGTCAAGTCAGCTTTATTTATATAGCGCTTTTTTCAATACAAAGTAATATATCAATAATTCAAAAGAAACTTTAAACAATTTTAGTTTGAGGAAATTAATCAATAGTTCCAAATTAATAAATTGTTGGTCCCCAATTTAGTTGTTGTCCCCAACTGAGCAAGCCATAGGCGACAGTGGCAAGGAACCAAAACTCCATCTGTGACACTGATGGAGAAAAAAAAACCTTGGGAGAAACCAGGCTCAGTCGGGGGGTCAGTTCTCCTCTGACCAATAAACAAGTAGTTTGTACTCCCATACAGACCTGTAGAGATGGTCTATATGTACTGACCCACCATCTGGATACAAACTGGATCAAGGGAAACTGCAGTGGCCAACTGTTCAGGATTCATACTGGATCTGACCTCGGAATAAGCAGGAGACAGACAATATTAGCATAGATTCCATTTTTCTTGCATCAGGTGTTATGGGAAGTGTTCCCGGTTCCGGTTGACCTAATTAATGCAGCCTAACAATCCTTTAACGGATTTGAATAGTAGAAATATTTGTTAAGTGTAGGCCAGGTTAAAGAGATGGGTCTTTAGTCTAGATTTAAACTGACTGAGTGTGTCTGCCTCCCGAACAGAATTAGGTAGATTGTTCGATAGTTTCGGTGCCAAGTAAGATAATGATCTGCCACCCGCAGTTGATTTTGATATTCTGGGTATTATCAGATTGCCAGAGTTTTGAGAATGCAGCGGACGTGAGGGACTATAATGTGATAAGAGCTCGCTCAAGTACTGAGGAGCTAAACCATTGAGGGCTTTATAAGTAACTAGCAAGATTTTATAATCAATACGATGTTTAATAGGAAGTCAGTGCACTGTTATAGTCTCCTAGCAGCATATTAAAAAGCATCAGCAAGTGTAAAATAGACTAGCAACATGCTATACACATGTTAAAACATATTAGCAACACATAGCTAAGTGCTAAAGCATGCTATTAATGCAATTCAACAGGTAGTTGCTGTAACTCAGGCAGTCAGTGTCTGATCTGCCCCAAACTTAATATGTTTGATAAGAGTCCTGACTTAACACATCTAAAGGCCAATCTCTATTACAATCATAGCGCCACCTGCTGGCAACAGAAAATTGCTTTTTTCACAATAACTTAAACATGCAGTGTCCAATCTGCCCCAAACTTCACTTGTTTGATAAGAGTCCTGACTTGAATACATCTAAAGTCCAATACCCTCTAACAATCACAGCGCCACCTGCTGGCAACAGGAAATGGCTTGTTTTACACATGTAATGTCCAATCTGCTCCAAACTTCACTTGTTTGATAAGAGTCCTGACTTGAACACATCTAAAGTCCAATACTCTGTTGCAATCATAGCCAATATTCAGTTATAGGCATAGTGCTACCAGCTGCTAGCGGAAAGTGTGGCACATATAAATGACTATCACATATTCCTCCTATATTTACAATATTAAAAGAACACTGCCCAGCGTTCGCTGTTGTTCTAAAGATACTGGTCGGCAGTAAGCCCGGGTGCGAGGGCCCGTTCATCGCTGCTTGTTAAATTATTTATTTCCCACTAATAAAAATATTTTCTTATTAGCCAGCTCCACACTGAAGAGCTGCTTTATAACAGGAAATCAAGTTGTAATTCTAACTGAAAGCGACAGGTTTTTCATGTTAAATACCGCAAAGCTGTTTGCCTATCTATTGCATAATGGACTATATAAATAAACATGATGTGAGCGGACATTACTGCAGTAAGTTAACGTTACTGACCTGCAGAGCTCGTGCAAACATCCACATCATTGTAATCAGATGCATTTTTAACTGCTGCTTTCACACTGCTGTCACTTTTTGTTGTGTTTATTTCATTACTGAGAGGAAAGCGCGCGATATATATTTACATATTCATCAAAACGCAGCTCAGATTCTGCTGCGTTTGCTCTGAAGCACTGTGTGTCTTCTTCTCTTGAATTGCATCCATGAGGGCTGTCTTGCGCTACAGTGACACACTGGACAAACCGCATTATTGCAGGCTCTTACATTATGTCATATGAGATCAAACGACTACTCAACAACAAAAATATTTGTCGACAATCTTTTATTGAAAGCACAGAGGATCATCAGTGACTCCAGCCACCCATCCCATAGACTGCTCTCTCTGTTACCCTCAGGAAGACACCTCCGCAGCATTCGATCCCACACTAGCTGACTGAGGAATAGCTTTTTCCCTCAGGCTATCAGGCTAATGAACAGTCAGAACTAATACACCCTACAGCAGTGGTCGGCAACAGGCGGCCCACGGGCCAAAACTGGCCCGCCAGCAATAATATCTGGCCCGCGCCTGCAGCATATCTAGTTTATGTACAATCTGCTGCACCTTCGCACTGTTGAAAATGTTCCTAGTGGAATTCTGAGTGTGCTACGCACAGGTGAGTGGGCTATTTCAAACCACTTGTGGTAAAACACTCTTTCTTCTATATGCACACTGAACTGCTTCTATAAGCACTTCCATTACAAGAACCCAGTAGGTAATATACGTTTACTGTACACTGCACTAAAAATCATTTAGACTATGCACTGCTTCCTCCATCTCTCTTCTGCACAACTTAATGTAGAAATGATCTCTTTTGCACAATCTCTGACAGGAACTGTAAATATATCTAACTGTACACTGTGTGTACTGAGTATGTGTACATGTATATTGCACGTTGTCATCTCTGTATAAATATGTAAGTATGTAACAGTACCGTCTATATGTAAACTGTCTCTGCATTGTCTGGAGCACTCTCCAGAGTTTCACTCACCTAAGCACTGGTTCTGTGGTGATGTGACAATAAAAGTGATTTGATTTCTCTACCTGTCCAATGTTCTCGCATGTTCGCCATGTTTGTTGTTTTTAACACTTTTTATACATGTTGTAATTGAATCCTCGTCCACCGTGCAATGTGCATTGATTGTGTGTTGATAGCTACTCTGAATATGTTTTACAATAATTTTTTGTACTAAATAATGTGTGCAATAATGATCCTGACCATTTAAAAGATAACATTTTCTAATATAGTATTTAAATTATAGTTAGTGTAGTATTTAGGGTTAAATACATTTGAATGTGCATTTGGACATGATCAAACACTCATCTTTTTATAGGTTTCGATTTAACGATTTAATGTTAAATAAAAAAAAACCTGAATTTCCCATGTTATTCTATGATCTTCACATATACAACATAAGTGAATATTACAAAAAGCAAGCAAATATGGCATTTAACATAATAGAAAAGTTAAAAATAATGCAATAAAAAAAAACACATAGCAACCAATATAATTTTATAAAATATAATTTATTATATTTCTTGAATGCAGTCTTTACTGAAACTCATTCAACCTCCTACAGGGAGAGAAAGACTGAAGAAAGACTAAAAATATGACAACAATCTGGTTATGGTCGCTAGGAGAGTGTTTCTCAAGTTATCTAACTGCAATTATAACTATTTACTATATAACGATAAACATTAACTATAACTCGCTTCGTAAAATACTGGCCAGATTTCCGAGAGGTCAACTGATGTGTTAAAATGTCAAAAAATGCAATAATTTCTTCAATTTGCAAGCGACTGTGCTTAAGAAGCACTGAAATGAATGGGCTTCAATGCTGGAACTATTGGCCGTCCATGACACGCTTCCGCATTCCTCATTTTCTATGGAAGCCTATGGGAGTGTCGCAACTCTGTTTCTCAATGGCTCTGCTTTCCACTCTCTCCGACTAACGACAAGTGACAGACTGGAAGTCATTCATTTCCAATGGCGAGTAGTGTGGGAGCTGCGTGGAGTTCCAATCATATGTGTATGCGGAAATTTCGGATCCGATTTGGGTTGCGGATGCATTCAAATATTTGAACTTCTGAGGCTAGACCGTATGCGGCCGCCCGGCCAGATGTAATCTATCCTATTAAAAACTATGTGCATAAGGTTAGAAGTACCAATATTTTGTTCACTTTAACATTATTCTTTAAACACTGTAGATTTGCATTCTGTAAAATGGTACTTCAGAACAATTATGGCAGAAATTATTATATTGTAATTAATAAATCATTATTTACGTTGATTAGCCCCATAAAACGTACTATGTTTTTATTTTGGGGGGTATTTGTTTTGTGACGATACATTCATACATTGATTATATTAATTTATACAACAGTTCTTTCTGGTTCTGAAATCTGATTGGTTGAGAACCATGAGATATTCTACTGGTATCGCAACAGGAACGCCTTCTCACAATTTGAATCACTCCGCTTATTCTAGCTGGGTCTATGTTTCTTTTTAATCATTCACTGAGCTAATGGTAGAGTACGTTTACAAATCTAAAAAGAAACAAACATGACAAACGACTGATTTTTTAATGAATATTTCATTTGATATTAATTAAAAAAGCTTAACAGACAATGAATTCTCGTGTCTCCCCAAAAGAGGGCGCCCACAGCTTAATCATCCATCCATTAATTTACAACGTCATACAGCGCCATACAACGTAATACAACACAGGTACAAATTATTACATCATTTAACTGGGGTTTATACATAATTTCCGTGACAGAGTTCAAGACAAATAATTTAATCTTACTTCTGGAACTGCCCGTTTCAAATGATAATTAAACAGCAAGCAAACTATGCAAAAGTGGCAGTGTTTCCTGTGCACTCACTCACTCGTTTTCATTCACTCCTTCAAGTGAACTGTATGAGTAGACTAATGTAGGGAATAGTGAATGCATGTATAGGGGGCTTTCAAACATGCCGAAACGAAAGAGGGACATATACATTTGCTAGCATTGTTTGTTTACACTCAGAGCACCTTAGTATGGATGACAGCATGCACGTTGTTTTGACGGTATACGATGAATGTTCCGGTAGCATCCTGTAGTCTGACATGTTTCTGGTTCAGGACACGACAAGATTTTATGAGTCAAAATTGCATAATCTGACACAGTGACTGTCGTAACCAACAAAAAAATCATGTAGTCTTACCGGGGCTTAACCTAACTGAAGCAGAACATGCCCTTGATAGGAATTCTAAAAGTCACGAATATTTAACTGTCAACTTGAGATTTTAATCCGTGGTGGAAGGAAGTAGTTCCGCACAAAAGAGGGTTTTATAAGGGTTTTTTATAGGGTCATTTCTTGTTTAATTACACACATGTACCGTCGAACTGTTGTATAAACGCAATATCGCTCTCGTACTCGAGCGATACCAGCTCTATATCAGCCGCCTTCGGCGTTGTGCCTCTAGCCTAATCACAGCCATGCTGATATAGAGCCGGTATCGCTCTGATATTGCGAATTCAAATAATTAATTTTACCAAAGTGAATATGCTGAGGTAATGGTTGCTGCACGACCAGTTTGAAAGTTCTTTGCAACTGCCACTAGAGGGGGAAACGCGACAGTCGTGCCCGAATGTCATGTGCAATGAAAAGGCAATTTTTGGAATGCAACAAATGCGGGAAAAAAAACGCACAGGCTTGCGTTTCCTGTCTGACGCATTTGCATGTGTATGATTGGAAGTCAATGGAACGAAAAGTGCAGTGTGACTGCCCCTTTAAGCCCTGGTCACACTAGACTTGTGAATGTGAAATTCTCTTGGTTGCAACGGTCATGATATGACGTCATGCTCTGTAGCGTCTTTTTAAAAAAATGTAATTCAACACATAAATAATAATACATCTAAAATGTAAAAACATACAATCTACAACACTTTTCCGCAGCACTTTAGTTTCAAATGTATGTTATTTTCATTCAGCTACAAGGTCATGCTGTGACATATTGATCTGCCGTTGGTCACACGTTGTCACATGATGCGAATTCGCAGCTCAGAATTCACCAAGCTTGAACTTGGAACGCAGCGAAAAAGATTTCGCACAGGCTTGCGTTTACTGTCTGAAGCATTTGCACGCATATGAATGGAAGTCAATGGAACGAAAAGTGCAGTGTGACCGCCCCTTTAGAGTGTAGATCGATCTGCACTTTGAATTCTAAACAGAAATAGTAGACCATCTGGGAATCTTTGGAATACTGTTTTAAACATACTACGATTTGGGACATACTAATTCTATTTTCAAATATTATTTAGGGCGGATAGTAGGCGAATTGGGACGCAGCACATGTAATTAAAATGGGATGCCCTCTTTGGTGTGACACCATGTAGGTGGGTGGGACAGGCATCAATGCTGTGAAATGTATGAACTGAAGAAAATCCAACATGTCCTCCAACTTATACGCCCAATGTAAGCCGTTTTCACAAATCCTCAAAATATGTCTCAGAGCATATACAACAATTGCTCCCCTATCAGTAACAGGCATCCAATGCACTTTCAGGATTATGTGTAGCTCAGTTGGTGTAATCATACTAACACAGGTTTGATACTAGAGTACATGTTCGTACACGTACATGTTCTCATAGCACGTTTTTTTTTTTTTTTTTTTTTGGAATATGCACTATAAATCATGAGTTTGCACTTCTTTAAGGGGTAGGTTTAGGGTGGGGTTAGGTATGGTCATTCACACGAATAACACCTAGTAAAATATGTTTGAATTACCGTGAGATCGGTGTAAAATCTCGTCATTTCATGACGACAGATCCAACGCGACACTGTCATTATTTTTACACCTGCTAGAGGGCACTTAACTTTAAAACGTAAAAATGGGTCATATAAGGTGAATAAAAAAAACATACAATTGTAAACCACATTAATCTTTCTAAAGGTTTGTGTAGGTTAAATGTGTTTGTCAAAGTTAATTAGTGATGGAGCCACCCAACCTTTTTTTCGATTCGATGCAATTCAATTATCAACGATTAGATTCTGCATACTTTAAGTGTATTCACAGGATTATTTAAATGCTTCCCCTGAATTACATTTCTGCCTTTATGGAGTCTGAGAGTAAGGGGGAAAATAACAACAAAAGTAAATAAAAAAATTTTGTCCACTGTTAGATGTTAGTTTAATGATGCTATGGCATGACATATAGCATATGTAGAAATGTACCCTAGTGAAAAGTATATTTAAATATTTAAATATTTAAAATACATTCATTTTAAACTAAGTATAGTTCAAATCTATTAACATATTTACTAATATATCCCTCAAGACTTTGATATAAACATTATAATTAAACTTTATTTGAAGTACTACATGTGAACAATGCACATTTCTTAATATTAAGCCTAAAATGTGTTTTAATGTCATTATTGCTGAGGATTGTATTATCTTTGCATAAAAAAGGTCTTTAAATGCAATATATTTAAAGTGTACCTGAAATATACTTGCAATAGTTCCACTTTAGCACAATCAAATATACTTCAGTTCATCTTATGTTAGACTTCAGCACTATACTTCCAATTTAGCACACTTTATGCCAGTTTAGTATAGGCTACTAAAAGTACAGTTTCAAGGTATTTTTTATTAAGAACATAAATATGTAAATTTATACTTAGCATGAAATAAGGGTATTTCAAATACTTTTTAGTATACTTATTTTCTTTATTTTTTATTAGCCTATGTAAGCCAAGATTTAAAAAAGGCTTTAAAAGTAGACATTTTATGTCACCTTGCATGATGTGAACTTCTTTATCTTATTTTCAGAGAATAAAATGCTACAGCATTTAAAACTATTACTTTCTATTAGTGAATGATGATTTTAATGATGTAGTAACAAACACAACTTTCATGCATGTGACAGATAACGTAACGTAGATAACGTAAATTACCGTAACGTTATTTTAAGGTTGCTGTTAATGCTGTGGTTATTTTAACTGTTTTCTTTGTACATTCGGTTTAACAACATTAAGTTAAAACGTCATTTACCCTAAATGGAATTGTGCATATGCTTTTAGACACACTGTCTGCGTTCGAAATGCCATACCATCATGCTACTCTTACTATTTCTGCAGTATCCAGTATGTATACTGTGCACCGTATGCAAATTTTCTGTATGCTTGGAATACCAGGGTGACCTACTATATTTGCCAGATTCTGTTAAATATAACGCAAGTACACTGAAATCAG
Source organism: Cirrhinus molitorella (assembly GCA_033026305.1). Classification (NCBI taxonomy): domain Eukaryota; kingdom Metazoa; phylum Chordata; class Actinopteri; order Cypriniformes; family Cyprinidae; genus Cirrhinus; species Cirrhinus molitorella. Next base: position 18,378,753 of record CM065125.1, on the reverse strand, counting down.
TATAGAAGCTATGCTCGGAATGGCATACTACCATACAACTACCATACAACTCAAATTTTCTGTATGCATGAAATGCCGGATTACCTGCAACATTTGCTGAAATTTGATGCATCTAAAGACACTGCATGGGATACTGTTTCCCAGACTGCAATTTGAACCATGTGATGTTTCATCTTTAAATAAGTGAACTGGAGGTGGGGAATAGTGATTATAAATGCAACACACACACACACACACACACACACACACACACACACACACACATATATATATATATATATATATATATATATATATATATATATATATATATATATATATATATATACAGTTGAAGACAGAAATTATTAGCCCCCTATGAAATTTTAGAATATTTCCCAAGTGATGTTTAACAGAACAAGAGAATGTTTTCACATTATTTTTTTTTTTTTTTTTCTTCTAGAGAAAGTCTGATTTCTTATAGCTGCTTGAATAAAAAAATTAAATTAAATCCAAAATAAATAAATAAACTGCTAAGGTCAATATAATTAGCCCCCTTAAGAAATTATTAGTTTTAGATTAGCTATTGAACAAACCACTGTTGTCCAAATTAACCTAATTTGCCTGATTAACCTAATTAACCTAGTTAAGCCTTAACTGATGATTAGTATCTTGCAAAACAACTAGTGAAATAATATGCACTGTCATCATGGCAAAGACAAAAGAAATTAAAAGAAATTTGGACTTGAGAGAAAGAATTGTTAATGCTCATAAAGATGGAGAAGGATACACACGTTTATTAAAGCGTTTTTAAGTGTCAAGAACTGCAGTGAGATGCATTATCAAGAAGTTTAAAGAGACCAACACAGTGGAGAACAAGACAGGCAGAGGCAGGAAGTGAAAGATTTCAAAAACTTTGGAAAGTAAACTAGTGAGAGAGGTTTCTAAAGACCCAAGAACAACTGCCAAGACACTAGTGAATGACCTAGCCAAGTCTGGAATTGATGTCTCAACGAAGACAGTCACTAGAGCCCTGCAAAGGAATGAACTGCGAGGTTGCCAACCAAGAAAGACTCCACTTCTGAAGAAGAGACACTTCCAAGCTATACTGGAAACGTGTCCTTTTGTCAGATGAGACAAAACTAGAGCTCTTTAGCCACAGAGATGTTGCCTATGTTTGGAGAAAGAAGGGAGAGGCATTCAACCCCAAGAACACCGTTCCCACAGTGAAACATGGTGGTGGGAGTACAATGCTGTGGGGATGTTTCAGTGTGTTTGGAACTGTGAATCTCGTCAGGGCTGAAAGAAACATGAAAAAGAAAGACTATAAGAAGATTTTGAAAGACAACTTCAAACAGTCTGCAAAAAAACTTGGTTTGAGTCGACCCAAAGCATACCTCACTTCTAGTGAAGAAATACCACCAAATGAGCAAAGTGGGTGTAGTTGACTGGCCTGCACAAAGCCCAGACTTGAAACCAATAGAAAATCTGTGGGGCACACTAAAGCCCAGAGTTTGTGCTAGAAGACCAACAAATCTGGAGGAGTTTGAGAGATTTGCTAAGGAAGAATAGACTGTCATTCCTCAGGAGACATGCCTGAAACTTGTTGAGAACTACAGCAAATGACTAAAGGCTGTTATCATGCAAAAGGGATACACTATTGACTGTTAACATCAGAGGGCTAATAATTTTGACCAGTAGACTTTTTTAAAATCTTGGTTATACATTTATTTCTATTTGTATTACAAACCCCAAAAGCTTCCTGAATCAAGTATTATGTTTAAAAATGTCTTAATATAATTGTCTTTCTGTTAAACAACACTTGGGAGTTATTTGAAAAATAATTAAATATTTTATAAGGGGCTTATAATTTTCTCTGTATATATATATTTGTGTGTGTGTGTGTGTGTGTGTGTGTGTGTGTGTGTGTGTGTGTGTGTGTTTATAATGTACTAAAGTAGTGTAACTGTAACAAAGCAGTCAGCGGGGTGGAGATCCAAGTGCAACTTTATTAAGATTATAAACTTGGTACAGCAGGCCGGGTCGAGACATGGCAAACAGGGACATAGATAATCCAAAGAATGGTCAGAGTTCAAACAATGGGTCGAGGCAGGCAGCGAGCAAACAAGAGTAATCCAGTAGACAAGCGAGGAGGTCGGTAGGCAGGCAGAAACAATCAACAATGGGAAACAAACACAGGAATAAACACTTGAAATTGCAACCAGGGGAATACAAAACTTTGCAGAGAACTGACAGAGAGCATGGCTTTATATAGTGTGTGTGTAATTAGTGGAAATGGCCGACACCTTTGCAGGAAGTTGGCCAGGTGATCAGGCAGGAAGTCTATGGTGAAAGGGGTTATGGGAAATGGAGTCTGTGAATGAGTTCTGAGTCTCAGTGATGGCTCCCTCTGGTGGTGAAAGGAGGGAGCCGCAGCAGCATGATTTGTGACAGAGCAGAGACAGACACACAGAGAAAAGGACAGAGAGAAGGGAGCCAACATTCCTGGCTTTGTCCGGCCGGCCCAAGCCCTCACAGCCTCCGTGGCCAAAGAGGGACTGGGCGAGAATGCTTTAAGGGAACATGGGCTGCTGGGCGCTACCACCTTGCAAGGAGCAGGTGCGGCTATCCCCTCTGTACGAGGATCTGTGGCCTTGGCCACCTCCTCAAGGGATGCCACGGTGATGGTATATGCGGCCCAGACAATACACAGCACGACCCCCAGTATAAGCGCGGCCTCATTGACAACCAGTTCAAGGGCTGTGTTCGTGACTTGATCTGGCTCAGTAACAGAGTTTGTGACCTGACCTGGCTCAGGAACAGCGGCTGTGACTTGACTTGGCTCGGAAACAATGGTTGTGACTTGACTTGGCTCAGGAGCGGCAGCTGCGACATGACTTGACTAAGGAATGACAGCTGTGATGACACTTGGCTCGGGAGCAGCTACTGTGATGTGATTCGGTTCAGGAACTGCAGCTGTGGCTTGACTGGGCTTGAGGGAAGCTGTTATGACATGACTCAGTTCAGGAACAGATGTCATGAGGTTGCTTGACTCAGGTACTGTAGTTGTGACAACAGTTGAAACAAACAGAGTCAACAACGGGAAATCAAACATGGGAATAAATGCTTGGAATTGCAACCGGGGAATACAAGACTTCGCAGAGAACTGACAGAGAGCATGGCTTTATATAGTGTGTGTGTGTAATTAGTGGAAATGGCCTACACCTGTGCAGGAAGTCGGCCAGGTGATCAGGCAGGAAGTCTATGGTGAAAGGGGTTATGGAAAATGGAGTCTGTGAATGAGTTCTGAGTCTCAGTTATGGCTCCCTCTGGTGGTGAAAGGATTAAAAAACGTGTCGGTGAGAGTGACAGGCAGTGAATGAAGCGCATGAAGGAGAGATGTGAGGAAACTAACAACGCTGTTCAAGGTCTCCATTAATTAATGCTTGTAGTAATTTATAAATTTTAAAGCACTGATTCACTATAGAAATCACGATTCATTCGATTCTTAGTGTTTTAAATCATTTACTAGAAAAAAATCAACGATTCACGATTCAAAAATCCATGTTTCAAGATCGATGCATATGCATCGTCAGTTTTTTTTAATCGATGCATCGAGAAAAAGTGTATCGTTACACCTCTTTTTGTGATGTATCAATCTTGGATGAATTTTTGAATTGAGAAATAAAGTTGAACAGAAACAAACATGGGCTCTTAATGATGATAAACGATGATAAAAATAAATATTGCATATGACATACTTTAAATATTTATTAAATATTCTTACACTACCCTAAATCAATGAAAAAATGTGCTGTCCCAATCACCCAAACGTTGTATCCCATTCACCAAAATGTTTACAGAAAAGTGTACATCATGTACATCATGTGTTGGGCACTTGGGCTAATTTTACATTTATGGGATGAAACCTTGCACTTGAAATTCAAAAACTGTTCCAATCACCCTTAATTCACCCTAAACAATAATTATTTAGTCTATTATTGTTATATGTTTGTTGATTATTTAGGTTTTTATCAAGGTTCTTCTATCTGACCTGAACAAAGCCTGCCGTTTTATAAAAAGATCAAAAATATATAATAGCCTACTTTGCTAAACTAAATTATCTTGCACATAGTCAAAACACCATCCAAAGGGGTATTTTCTGCTTCTTGTTTTCTTTTTCCAGATTCTGCAGGATTTATGTAAACTTTTGACCTCAACTGTACATCAATAACTTAATTTAACATTTTATTTAATAATAATAATAATAAAAACCTAACTTTAAAAAAGCAAATAAAAACTACAACTGAGTTGCCTAATCAATAATGAAAGCATTGGGTGTCACACTGACTATCCCTGCAAAGCATAATAGTTACATAAACCATAATGAGAGAACACTTCAGGAGTCTTCAGGAAACGTTAATCATTTATAATTAAACAAAAATCTGTTTTGATGAATCCAAGTGAATAAGTGAAATCCAAGATTACAAAATTTATTAAATGACTAAAGATTTTTTTTTTATTATTTATTTAAAAATAGCATACCTGTGTTTTCTGATTTAAGTATTTTGGATTGTTTTGACTTGTTTTTTTGTTTTACTCCACAGGAATTAAAGGACAGATGGGGAAAGGAAAAAAAGTGCTTCTGTTACTATTTATTATCAGTATAACTGGCATGCTAGTTTTTATACACATGGGCGGCCATACATATTACTTTCAAGCTTCTTCAACAGAAAGTGCTCCTCCACCAATAAAACCTTCATATTCAATAACACCCATCAAAGGCTCAAATCATTTCATGGTGTCTGCGTTTATCGACCACAGACTGGATGGGGTCATTCGAGTCATTAGCATAATCAACAGAAGTAGTCTTCAGCCACTTTACTGTTCTTACTGCAGCACCGAACAAGTCTGCAAAACTGTTGACACTGATGTCCAGATACACAGCGACCATTTTGGGTTCACATATGGTGCCTCAGATGTGATTTGTAAAGGTGAACACATGCAAAATGCAACTCATGTCCTCATAACGACTGACAAGGAGGGTTCAGCGGACCACAAAATGGAATATCTGCCAATAAAAAATAAGGTTGTGCGAGAGACTTTCAAGTTTAACTTCACCATTTGCATCTCCAGTCTTTTTGACAACTACAACAATGTGCTGCAGTTTGCTCAAACGATGGAGATGTACAAGCTTCTGGGTGTACAGCATGTGGTTATCTATAACACTAGTTGTGGACCGGACTTGGAAAAGCTCTTAAAGCATTATGAAACAGAGGGGATACTGGAGATCGTTTCATGGCCTATCGACCAGTTTCTGAATCCATCAAGAGGCTGGAACAGCCAACTGCACGCGGGAGAAATTCAGTACTTTGGTCAGTTAGTAACACTCAACGAGTGCATTTACAGGAACATGTACCAATCCAAATACGTTCTCCTGAATGACATTGATGAAATCATCATGCCTTACAAACACACCAATTTAGCATCTCTTATGGAGGACCTCCAGCCTGCTCATCCAAATATAGGGGTGTTCCTCATAGAGAACCACATATTCCCTAAAACACAGTTTGAAGAAAGTGGGAAGTTCAAACGCGCAGAATGGAAGAATATTCCCGGTATCAATATCATGGAGCACATTTACAGAGAACCTTTTCCAAAGGGTGTTTTCAATCCAAAAAAGATGATTGTCAATCCAAGGAAGGTGCAGCAAACCTCAGTACATTCCACGCTGAAAGACTTTGGAGGCAGTTTCGTTGTTCCGTTTGATGTATGTAGGATTGTACATGTGAGAGTCCCACTACAGGGGCATCTTACCAAAAAAGAACTATTTGTGGACAAAAGAGTCTGGGACTTTGAGCAAGAACTGGTACCAAATGTTGACCAGACTTTGAAACTTTCTGGTTTTCTGTAGGTTTCTAGTTGCCATGTTTGCATGGTATTGAAGGATCTGAGGATCCTCAAATGCAAACTGTGTTTTGCTTCACGAGAGCAACCATACATTTGTGTTGTGTTTTACTTTCTTTTTTTATATTCTTCATTTATTGTTCATTCATTTATTAATTTATAATCATTTATCCTTTAATCATTTTATTTTTCCATTTAATACAATCACTTATAATAATCATTATAGTCATTTATATATCTATTTCATTGATTGATTAATCGATTAGTCATTTATATTGTTTTCTATTATTGTTTTTTTACATATTTTTCCATTGTTGTTTAGTCTTATGACTGTGTGGTTTCAAGGGCTGTTTGTTTCATAAATAAGAGATATGAGGGATACTTCTTGTATTTGTGTTCTTCAGGCAAAGCCTGAGCATTGAGACACATGCAATGAAGACTATTCAATAAACACTGTTCCTTTTCACCATCATTACTTTGTCAATGGCACAATGTTTGGTTTAAAGGGGCCATGAACTAAGAAATCAAAACTCCCTTTTATCTTTTGACGTATAAGAGGTCATTATACTATAAAATCATCCTGTAAGTTTCAGAACTCAAAACTATCTTGTTAGTCTAAAAACAGCTTACATCGAATCCAATCCACCAAAACAAAAGGTTGTGGAACGTGCTACTTTATGATGTAAGTAGAACTGCCTCCAGAGAAGATTAACGTCTGCTTCTACATAACTGCCTGTTTAGCGCCGCCCATCAATTCACTACATCATTGCCTATAGCCTCGCCCACCGATTTACATGGGTAGTGTAAATAACAAGAGAGGCAAACACAGGTCTACACAGAAACCAAATGATAAAGATGGCTCTGACACTGTACAGTAAAGCGTCAGCAGGGGCAGATCCACCGGGGTGGCACAGGGTGGCAACTGCCACCCTAAGAAAAAGCTGTGCCACCCCACCTGCTACCCCAGAAATATCACATAATAAAATCTAAATGTAAGCAGTGGTTCATGTGCTACTTTTCAGCTGCAGCAATGACAGCGGAATGCAAAATAATGTCAAAAAACACGTCTTTCAATAAACTGTGCACGATGTTCGCGCACGCACGCAGCGCGCCCAGTGTAGTCAGCTTCATTCTTAATAACCGGTTCTTTTTGAGTCATAAACACAAAGTGTTGCCCAGTTCACCAACGAATTGCTTACATTTATTTGTGATCAGATATTATCAGATAATTACTGCTCAGCTAACTCAGAAGTCCTCTGTGAAGGATCCTTAGATCCTCACATGCAATTGTTTGTGTTGTGTTTTGATTTGTATGTTGTTTATAATCATTAGTTATTCACGTAATTCATTATTTGATTATTTATTATTTGATTATTTAATTGTTTATCATTTATTATTATTTCATTTTTATTATTATCCATTTATCATTTTATTATATTTCTATATTTTATATTTGTTATTCTATATATTTGTTATTTTCCTTGCTTATGCATTTTCATTATTGTTCAGTCTCATGATTCTGTGGTTTCGTGAACTGTTTTGTCTGTATGAACCACAGATAGATAAGAGAAGATGTTAATGGAAACCCAAGGTTTTATTGGGTGTTGTCATGAATCATTTTGATATATCATTGCTTACTAAATTGTTCTTCAGACAAAGTCTGAACATTGAGACATACACAACTAAGATTGTTCAATAAACTCTGTTACATCTTTATCATCATCACTTCATCTCCTGCTTCAGCTCCTTTCTGGTTTTCACTGCTCAACTTCTTGACTGACAGAAGACTGTTTAACACTCGTTTGGGGTATTTTGGATACCAGACAGCTCTGCAGATAGGTTGTTCTGTTACCGGAATAGCTGATATTTTCTGACGGGATCTGGTGTCCGGGGCTGGATCCTAATTGTCATGGCGTGGGGACTTGATCTGACATCTGAGATTCATCACATAATTGTTTGGTGATCCGATTTTCTGACCGCTCGCACCACTTTCATCATGGATACTGCCATATGCAAAGAAAACAATAATAATAATAATCATTCATTACAGTTATATAGCACTTTTCTAGACACTCAAAGCGCTTTACATTGTGAGGAGGGGTCTCCTCATCCACCACCAGTGTGCAGCATCCACCTGGATGATGCGACGGCAGACATATTGCGCCAGAACACCCACCACACACCAGCTTACTGTGGAGAGGAGACAGTGTGATGAAGCCGATCAGTATATGGGAATGATTAGGAGGCCATGATGGTCAGAGGCCAATGGGCAAATTTGGCCAGGATGCCGAGGTCACACCTCTACTCTTTTCGAAAGACATCCTGGGATTTTTAATGACCACAGAGAGTCAGGACCTCGGTTTAACGTCTCATCCGAAGGACGGTGCTTTTTGACAGTATAGTGTCTTCATCACTATACAGGGGTGCTAGGACCCACACATACCACAGGGTGAGCACCCCCTGCTGGCCTTACTAACACCTCTTCCAGCAGCAACCTTGTTTTCCCAGAAGGTCTCCCATCCAGGTACTTACCAGGCTCAACCCTGCTTAGCTTCCGTGGGCAACCAGTCTTGGGCTACAGGGTGATATGGCTGCCGGCAATAACATGAAATTAACAAGAAGATGCAGATAAAGGAAACTAATATCAGAGTTAGGTAAGAATCTGGTCTTATTGCAGTTCCCTCGATTGTTAACATAATGTAACTGATTTTAGTTGACCTATATTCCTAAACCATTAATTCAGTTCTCAAAACAAAGGTACATTTCTCAAAAAGTTTAGCAAAGGTAAGTTAAACATTAGGTAGCAAAACAGAGGAGAGAGCTTGAACAAATCATCTACATGAGTTTTATACATACATAATTACAGTAGGCCTACAGTATCAGTGCATTAGATGATATAAATGTCACTATTTTATAAACTGTAGCACATGTTGAACACCTTCAAACTTGTAACTGTCAAATTTTAATGTGTACTGCATTTTTGCAGAACTGAGAAATGACTGCCCAGAGATATAGCTAGTCTTGTGTTAGGAGACCAAGAAACTGTACTGTATACCATAATGAAATTTTGCCAAATGTGCAGAGGATGCTAAATTAACTTTTTATTATTTACTGTTTTTGTGTATTGTGGTGCATACCAAGTTCATATTTTTTTACTTTACAGTAGTAAAATGAAAACATTTTTCCCACAAAATAATTCCTGAATTTAATTTATTTAATTTATTTTTTACAGTGTTATTGATCTCATACGTGTTCACTGGGCAGGGAAGTCATCAGTGTATTTTAATTGTGTGTAACCATTTAATAAAACCTGCAGTAACTAGATTGAAAGCTTGAAAGACTAATTAATGCTGGCTTGTCTTGTTTAAAAAAACAAATAGTTGGTCAGTTAGATGTTCTAGACATTTGCAGAAATGTTGCTAGTTGGTTGCTAGGGTATTCTAGGTGGCTGTTAGGCTCTTGCTTTGCAATTGCTGGGGTGTTGCTAGAGTAAATGATTGATATAAGCTGTGTCCCAAAGTGGAGTGTGCGGACTTCAAAGTGCGTATTTGAAGTGTGAATGTGTCACAGCGGCAAGACGAAGGTGCCGATCAGACAGAACGCGTGTTGTGCAGTGCGAGGCACCTTTTTTGAATTGTTTTCGGTTGGCAAGGCCGATTGCGTCACCGCGGCGCAATGAAGGCTGCCGTAAGTCGAAAGTGACTTCAAATGCTGTCTCCGTTTCCCAGGAAAATGAAGCGTACATCTGTAAATACCATAGACTGTAAAAAACATGGACGTAGTGTCAGTGACGCCACCCGTAGGTTTCTGAAGAGCGTTTTTGAAGCAAAAGTTGGGCAGGGCCTGTCGTCGCCATTTTGGAAGCGCGCATCACTCCAGGAAAATAGAAAATGGACAAAGAGGCGGGACGTGGGTGGAGCTATATGTCTGGTTTTTAAATTTATTTAAATAATCCTGATAAAGTAACACCCTAAGAAAAAACAAACGCAATAACACGGCTGAGATGCCAAGTTCAACTGTTGGAATAAGCTGAGGTAATGTGACGGCTGCCTGACACCTTTCACTCAAGTGTCCACGCCCTCAATTATGCAAAATTTGAATGCTTAATATAATTTCATGAAGGGCAAAACTAGCTGTAAAAACCAAAAACACTTTTTGTACCAGGCTGTAAACATGTTTTTATCTGTTATAAAGTTGAACATTTTAACACGAGAGTCTGTTGGGATTTGCTCCCTTTTGGAGCCAGCCTCAAGCGGCCAGCCGATGAACTGCAGTTTCAGTCACTTCCGTATTGTTTCAAGAGGAGAGCGGGAGGCTGCCGCTTGGTAAATTCTCTTTTCAAACCTTTGAATCAATTGAACCAATTGCTTCGCAAAATGATTCACTGTTTCGAAGCGCTCGAAACACCACACGCTAGTGACGCCTGCTGGTCAAAAGCGTGCAAATGCAACTAAAACTAAAACATGCATAAAACAGCGTTTAAAACACATTGCAAATGTTTTATTGAAAGTATAATACATTAAATGCAATAAAAATAGTGTCTGCATAATACGTGGTTTTTAAAATATTTTATATTAATTTGCAGGACTTGCTTTCTTTGTTTTATAGACAGCTTCTATATAAAGTTAACAAGATTAACATGAGATTAGGTTAAACTGTGTATGTTATGTACCCTTTAAGATTGCTAATATTGTTTTATGAGTCTCCTAAAACAGGTTTACATGTATACAAAGTCAAAAACACTTTAATTTTCTCCAAATATAGATTTAATTAGATTTATATTTGGAGAAATATTTAGATTTAATTTATATTTAGATTAAATTTTTCCCAATTTCTAAATGATTTGTGAACGACTCGTGCAAAGCAGTTTGAAGAATCATGGTGCGTTTCCACTGGCACGTAGCGAGTGCAGCGGAGCGAGCATTTTCAATTAATTCCTATGGAAGCTGAGCTTAAACGGTCTCACGGTGCATTATGGGATTGAAGGCGGCACGGAGAAAGCGTTGAGAGCTGCTGGGAGCGTCAAAAAGGTTGGGCATTCCGCAACTTAATGCAAATCTCGAGCGAAAAACACCGGGCGACAACCAATCAATGTGAAAAGTAGGCAAGGCAAGATTTTGGCGTATGTTTCCGAGTGTTTTCGGAACTGGTGGATTACTGAGCTGAAATCACATGTCCTTGAAAAAGTCATGCAAGAGTAAATGCACTTTGCATGCATTCATTAAATGCTAGCTAATGTGCGAACCGCCATTAAAAGAAGATGAAACGCAAACAGGGTGTAAACATTGTTTTCAGAGGCGCGCTCGGCCCTAAATTTAACACGCCCCATAACAGTGGTGTTGTAGCGTTGCCAGCAACACTGAGCGCAGATTTGACGCTGTAGTGGAAAGGCATCGTCAGTCATTCTAAACCCCTCCTTTCTGTGAGCCCTCACAGCTGTGAATTGTCAGATGGCGCAATCCTTTGTGACTGGTCTACCGCTTGTCAATACATAGAAAAGATGGTATCAATTTTACTTTACTGATACAAGCCGGAGACTGGTGAGGAAACAGTTGAAGTGGCTGACTTATACCCAAAAAGTAAAATCTTTGACATTACTAGGGGTGCTTTCAGAAAGAATACTCAGGCCGTTCACGTCGCGCCTAAAAATGCGCTGAAAATGCTAGGTGAGCCGCTTTCTCCTTCTTTAGCGCTCCCGTGGCGTCTGCCGTTGCTAAGCAACAATGACCTAACACGCGGAAGTTTCAGCAAACCGCGACCGCCTCACTTCCATTATTTGAAATAACGAACTTGAGCGCTCAAAAGACGCAACGTGAACGGCCCCTTACTCCGAAGTTCGGTGCAGATTATCTGGTAATGTGAGGCGTTCACAGATCGAATCTTGCACGTCCCGATCTGCTTGCACACAAATCGGGGCCACCCCGATTAATATCAAACATGTTTGATATTTAGGATTTTAAATCGAGATAATGACTAATATATGAAGTAAGTTAGCCTACTTTCACAACAGTCAGTACGAGACCGCAAAACAGCTGCTGTACGGGTCCGTTGGATAGTGGAAATGGAGGAAACTGAGAATCAGAATCAGAATGAGAAAGAGCTTTATTGCCAAGTATGCTTACGCATACAAGGAATTTGTTTTTGTGACATTAGCTTCCAGTGTACATAGACAACAACAACACAGACAATAAAAAATAAATAAGGATAATATGAGAATAGAAAATACACATATGTAAATATAAATGGACAAAAAAATATAGAGAAAAATAGATTAAGAAATAAGTGGCATATACAGGTGTGCTACTGATGATTGATGAAGGTTATTGCACATATTTTTATTGCACAATGGGGTGAACATTTAGCGGTTCATAAGATGGATTGCCTGGGAGAAAAAACTGTTCTTGTGCCTGGTTGTTCTGGTGTTAGGGGCTCTGTAGCGTCGGCCAGATGGCAAAAGTTCAAAGAGGGGATGGCTTGGATATGAGGGATCAAAGGAAGTACAACCTTTGTTGGGCCTTACAGTGGAGTCAACGTAAGTGTCCCACTTCAGGTGTCTCCACTGTATCCACAGTGCTGTCCATGATGGTGAGTGGGGAAAGTGCAGGAGCATGTTGAGCTCCAGGTTGTTAGGACTGCACCAGACAGCCTAGCTCTTTAACCTCCTGTCTGTAGGCAGACTCGTCACCGTCCTGAATGAGGCCGATGAGAGTGGTGTCATTTGCAAACTTCAGGAGCTTGACAGGGGAGTCTTTAGAGGTGCAATCATTGGTGTAGAGGGGAGAAGAGCAGAGGGGAAAGAAAACAACCCTGAGGGGCACCAGTGTTGGTGGTGTGGCTGCTTGACATGAATTTCCCCATTCTCACCAGCTGTTGCCTATCTGTCAGAAAGCTGCTGATCCATTAACAAATAGGGCTAGGAATTGAGAGCTGGTTCAGTTTGGTTTGGAGGAGTGTAGGAATGATGGTGTTGAAAGCCGAACTGAAGTCCACAAACAGGATCCTCACGTAAGTCCCTGGCCGGTCCAGATGTTGCAGGATGTAATGTAATCCCATGTTGACTACATCCACGGATGGGTTTGCTCGGTAAGCAAACTGCAGGGGGTCCAGTAAGGGTCCAGTGATGTCCTTCAGATAAGCCAGAACCAGTTTTTCAAACGACTTCATGACGACAGACGTTAGTGCCACACGTCTGTATTCGTTAAGTCCTGTTATCTTAGGTTTCTTTGGAATGGGGATGATGGTGGAGCGTTTGAAGCAGGCAGGGACTTCACACAACGCTAGAGATTTGTTGAAAATCTGTGAAAAAAAAAAAATGCGGGCCAGCTTGTCAGCACAGGTTTTCAAACAGGCTGGAGTCACACCGCCTGGGCCTGGTGCCTTTTTTCTTTTGTTCTTCCTGAAGATCTGGTGCACATCGTTTTCACTGATTTTTAAGGCAGGAGGGGGGGAGAGAGGGGTTGCTGGAGGTGTTAATGGTTGTGAGAAGAGATCGTCTGAGCAGGTGTGTGGGCTTTCAAATCTACAATAAAACTCATTCAGGTCTTCAGAAAGTCATTGATTCGCCTCAGTGCTTGGGAATAGTGTCTTGTAATTTGTGATGGCTTTCAGACCTGTCCACACTGAAGATGGGTCGTTAGATATGAACTGATAATCTAACCTTTTTGCATAGGTCCTTTTAGCCACTCTAATCTCCTTATTCAGTGTGTTCCTGGCCTGATTGTACACGGCTCTTTCCTGTAGGCATCCTCTTTGGCCTGATGAAGCTGTCTGAGTTTTGCTGTAAACTATGGCTTATCATTGCTGAATGTTAGATAAGTTGGAATGCATATATCCTCACAGAAACTGATGTATGAAGTAACAGTCTCTGTGAGCTCGTCCAGATCTGTGGCAGCAGCTTCAAAAATACTCCTATCAGTCAATCCGAAACAGGCTTGTAAAGCCCGCTCTGTTTCGGTGGTCCATCTCTTTACAGTCTTTACTACAGGTTTAGCAGATTTAAGTTTTTGCCTATCACTGCCTGGAATAAGATGAACCAGGCAGTGATCAGAGAGCCCCAAAGCTGCCTGCGGGACAGAGTGATATGCGTCTTTAATTGTTGTGTAACAGTTTTCCAATATATTACGGTCTCTGGTGGGACATGTAACATGCTGTCTGTATTTTGGCAGTTCACGGGAGAGATCTGCTTTATTAAAATCCCCAAGAATTATTAAAACAGAGTCCGGATGTTTTTGCTCCGTGTCCGTGATCTGATCCGCGAGTTTCTCTAGCGCCACGCTCACATGCACTTTCAGTGGAATGTAAACACTCACGAGAATGAACGAGCAAAACCCTCGCAGAGAATAGAACGGATTACAGTTAATGAAGAGCGCTTCTAGGTCGGAACAGCACATCTTCTTTAACACTGTTACATCTGTACACCACCTCTCGTCAGGAGAGGCAGGGGAGGCACAGCTTCCCCAAAATTTTGAAGTGAAAATGGGAGATTAATCTTAAATTTAATATTAATAAAATTCACAATTCATCAAGGTCATGTTTCAGAATGTTTGTTTTTGTTTGTAATTTCATATACAAGTGACTGAAGTTAAAAAAGCACCGCTTTTCTGTCGCAAATGTGCCGAATCTGCTGATGTCATTACAACCGCTAAGTGATAGAAAAGGGGAGGGGGAGGCCGGGAGAGAGCTGCGCTCTTGTGCCTCCGCTGGTAACAAAAATTAGCCAATCACCATCGAGTGTTTACTTTCAGCGCTGAGGAGTGTTGAGAAAGGAAACCTCGCAGGGGAGGCTAGCCTCCCTTCTGGAATATCAGTCATCATAGAGACGTAAATGACGTGATATTAGTCTCCCGCTGCGCTGAAAAAGTACCAAGTACTTGAGTAGCAATACTGAATATTTGATCACCAAAAGATTACCAAGCTGTCATTAAAACAGTGTATATGTATGTATAAACTGTATAGAAAATGCCTAAGCTGGATATAGGCTACAGCAGTCGCGGCACAGGCAGCTCTCTTTTAACAACTTTTATGGATGTTGGCTTTAAGTGATAGGCCAGGTGAGTGAAATTATATTATCCTGTTGTATGTGTGCCGTTTTCTTTACGTTTCGTGACTCAAAGCAACCAAAAAGCCATTTTAATGGGGTTAAGCAAATACTAATAACTTAGCCTACTAATAGTAACAATCGACAGAGATCGCCAGACTAATAGAATTAGTGTGCCTCCTCTATTTTAAAACCCACGAGCCGCCACTGCCTCTCATTGATGTAAAAGCACGTCCCGCCGCCACACGATTTCCCCGTTGATTCCCGCTCTGAACAGCCGATGGCCCTGCAAATGAAGCGCGCTGTCTGGGATCGCGTCGTTCAGCCAGGTTTCCGTGAAACACAGAGCAGCAGAGTGTGAGAAATCCTTGTTTGTCCGGGAGAGCAGAAGGAGTTTGTCCGTTTTGTTGGGTAGAGAGCGGAGATTCGCTAAGTGTATACTGGGCAGCGCCGTACGGAATCCCCACTGATGAAGCTTTACGAGCTTTTTTACAAGCTTTTCCCCATCTGCGCGTCCTGAAGCGCCTGATCAGCGCTGCCGCTCCGCCAACTACAATGTTGACCAAAACGTCCGAATAATCAAAAACTGGTAGGAAGTTTTGTGGTGTGTTACACTCACATAGGCTTCTATAGGAACTGAGGAATGCTGAAGTAAAGTGTGTCATGGAGCGGCCAATAGTTCCAAACAACCAATAGTTCAAGCATTGAAGCCCATTCATTTCAACGCTTCTCAAGCACAGCTGTTGGTAAACTGAAGAAATTGGTGCATTTTTTGACAATTAAACGTATCAGTTGACCTCTCGGAAATGTGGCCATTAGTGGTATTTTACGAAGCGTGTTATAGTTAATGTTTATTGATAGATAATAAACAGTTATATATATATATATATATATATGTGTGTATGTATGTATGTATACACACTATAATTTCAGTTAGATAACGTGTGAAACACCATAATAGCGACCATAACCAGATACTATAGTGAAACTGAAATATAGTGAAAATACTGTCTATCTTACTTAAACCCATTCAAACACATTGACAGCGCTGAGTTGTTTGGAACTACTGAGAGCTCCATGAACCACATGACTGCGAGATCAAAGCGTGTCGCAACTCTGTTTCTCAACGGCTCTGGGTGGAGGCAGGGGAGACACGTCCATAAAACTTTGAAGTGAAAATGGGAGGAGGATGATTTAATATTTTTAAAAAAAAAATCACGATTCATTAAGTTCATGTCTCAGAATGTGTATGTTTTTTGTTTGTAATTTCATATACATGTTACTGTTGGAAAGTGCCATTTTCTATCGCAAATGTGCCGAATCTGCTGATGTAATTACAACCACTAAATGATAAGGGGAGAAGGGGAGGGGGAGGCCGGTGGAGAGCTGAACTCTGGTGCCTCCGTTGGTTAAAAAAAAAATTAGCCAATCACCATGGAGTGTTCACTTTCAGCGCTGAGGAGTGTTGAGAAAGGAAACCTCGCAGGGGAGGCTATAGAGCTCGGGAAACTACGTCACTGCGCACAGCATTCTGGGTAGTCGCGGCCATGTTTGGGGACAGGCTAAGTAGCGTACAATGACAACAAATACAAATCACCAGAGGAAAAGACGGCTGTATTTGCTTCAATATTTTAAAGAGCTGCTTGTATTTGCTTAGAATAAATGGACTAATATTTGAACCCACTGCGTTCATTCAAGCGCTCAGTTGTGTGGCCAGAACATGACACATAAACAACATGATACCCATTTAGAGAAATCGTACCGCACACAGGACCAAACTGATTCTATTTTTGCAGTTTTTAATAATTTATGTGGCACTGATATATCTGCCAGATCAAACAAAAACAATATAACTTGATCTCAGCCAGGTGATCATGTAAGCGATCCACCGCTCTGCACATTTTGTGTGTATCTTACCACTTCATACGTTTGTTCTAATCCACCGTAAGTAAGTGACCTACGAAGTGGACGTCATAGGATATTCCGGCATGATTCCGGTTCAAAAGGCGCATATATTTTCCCTGCTATCAGCTTGGGAGAATGGGTAAAAAAAAAAAAAAAAAAAAAGTAATAGAATAATAAAATACAGTGTAATGGTACACACCTATCCAAGTACCATCCTTGCTGGTGTATCCAACTGGGCATTCATGCCTGGGACGATGTGAAAATCCAAGGTGCTGGTAGGACTGAGAGGCGAGTAAGGTAAGGTCGCTTTAAAATAGATACCAGCTGGGGCCGCAGCCTGGCTTGTATGTGGGTACTGTTGGTAAAAAAAATGCCCCCGCTCAAGACCAGCACAAGAGTGACCATCACCCAGAAGGACCGTCCCTTTTGTGGACAGCGGAAGCTGTCCACAAAAGACAGCTTTATATGCGATCTTCCTGACTTATCTGAATTCATTAGTATATCCAATAGCTCAGATAAACTTGATGATGTAACTGAAACCATTGACTCTCTTTTCTAGCACTTTAGATGTGGTTGCTCCTTTACGCTTAAGGAAGATTAAGGAAAACAGTCCAACACCATGGCATAATGAGCACACTCGCGCCCTAAAGAGAGGAAAACAAACAAAACTAGAGGTCTTTTGTTCCGGCTGGCATAAGTCTACCATATCCTATAGAAAAGCATTAAAAACTGCTAGAACTGAAAACGATGAACATACAGGTCCTTCTCAAAAAATTAGCATATTGTGATAAAGTTCATTATTTTCTGTAATGTACTGACAAACATTAGACTTTCATATATTTTAGATTCATTACACACAACTGAAGTAGTTCAAGCCTTTTTTTTGTTTTAATATTGATGATTTTGGCATACAGCTCATGAAAACCCAAAATTCCTATCTCAAAAAATTAGCATATCATGAAAAGGTTCTCTAAACAAGCTATTAACCTAATCATCTGAATCAACTAATTAACTCTAAATACCTGCAAAAGATTCCTGAGGCTTTTAAAAACTCCCAGCCTGGTTCATTACTCAAAACCGCAATCATGGGTAAGACTGCCGACCTGACTGCTGTCCAGAAGGCCATCATTGACACCCTCAAGCAAGAGGGTAAGACACAGAAAGAAATTTCTGAACGAATAGGCTGTTCCCAGAGTGCTGTATCAAGGCACCTCAGTGGGAAGTCTGTGGGAAGGAAAAAGTGTGGCAGAAAACGCTGCACAACGAGAGGGGGACCTGCGGAAGCAGTGGACTGAGTCTGGAGTAGAAACATCCAGAGCCACCGTGTACAGGCGTGTGCAGGAAATGGGCTACAGGTGCCGCATTCCCCAGGTCAAGCCACTTTTGAACCAGAAACAGCAGCAGAAGCGCCTGACCTAGGCTACAGAGAAGCAGCACTGGACTGTTGCTCAGTGGTCCAAAGTACTTTTTTCGGATGAAAGCAAATTTTGCATGTCATTCGGAAATCAAGGTGCCAGAGTCTGGAGGAAGACTGGGGAGAGGGAAATGCCAAAATGCCTGAAGTCCAGTGTCAAGTACCCACAGTCAGTGATGGTCTGGGGTGCCATGTCAGCTGCTGGTGTTGGTCCACTGTGTTTTATCAAGGGCAGGGTCAATGCAGCTAGCTATCAGGAGATTTTGGAGCACTTCATGCTTCTATCTGCTGAAAAGCTTTATGGAGATGAAGATTTCATTTTTCAGCACGACCTGGCACCTGCTCACAGTGCCAAAACCACTGGTAAATGGTTTACTGACCATGGTATTACTGTGCTCAATTGGCCTGCCAACTCTCCTGACCTGAACCCCATAGAGAATCTGTGGGATATTGTGAAGAGAAAGTTGAGAGACGCAAGACCCAACACTCTGGATGAGCTTAAGGCCGCTATCGAAGCATCCTGGGCCTCCATAACACCTCAGCAGTGCCACAGGCTGATTGCCTCCATGCCACGCCGCATTGAAGCAGTCATTTCTGCAAAAGGATTCCCGACCAAGTATTGAGTGCATAACTGAACATAATTATTTGAAGGT
This sequence comes from Cirrhinus molitorella, assembly GCA_033026305.1. Classification (NCBI taxonomy): domain Eukaryota; kingdom Metazoa; phylum Chordata; class Actinopteri; order Cypriniformes; family Cyprinidae; genus Cirrhinus; species Cirrhinus molitorella. The sequence goes on along the minus strand of CM065125.1, from coordinate 18,359,858 downwards.
TGACTTTTTTTGTATTAAAAACACTTTTCTTTTATTGGTCGGATGAAATATGCTAATTTTTTGAGATAGGAATTTTGGGTTTTCATGAGCTGTATGCCAAAATCATCAATATTAAAACACAAAAAGGCTTGAACTACTTCAGTTGTGTGTAATGAATCTAAAATATATGAAAGTCTAATGTTTATCAGTACATTACAGAAAATAATGAACTTTATCACAATATGCTAATTTTTTGAGAAGGACCTGTATATGAACATAAAACGTGAAATTTCAGTTGATAGTCCATAACGAAAAATTTCCTTGAGTGCTACATCATTAAAGTCCACCAAATAACATAGTCCACAGAAGTCCTCCACAAATTCCTCGATAGCTCCGTCACCTTGGCGAAGGCAGAGGAGCCGTGAAACTGCTGGGTTTATGATTGTCGGTCGTGTATTTCTGTAACGGCTAGACCACTGAGGCGAGATGAAGGATGAACCCAAGTGCAGTTTATTTAGAAATGTGAATATCCAAACATAAATCCAAATGATGACTTGACAAACAGACTTGACTTGAATAAACAGGTGTGGCATGGACAGAACTCACCAACAGCGGGTTACAACATTAATACATGACAAGGGAACAATGGAACATGAGGGCAACTTATACTCAACAGACAGGGTCACATGACAAAACCGACCAATGGGAAACACTGAACAACACAACACTGAGCAACCAATGAAAAAACAGGACATGAGAAAACCATGGCAGAAACATGAACCAATCAAAACATGACACATGGACAAGCAGGGAAACAAGAGGAACAGGGTAGCATGACATAAACAGGAACCATGAACTAAACTACAAAATAAAAGACATGAAAACATGAACATGAAACAGAAACCTAAAACAAAACCCAAACACCCACGTTACAAGGGTGAGAGCACGCTCTATGCTACGAGCTTCTGAATTGTGGAATCGCCCTGTAGTGTTCTGTTATTTGGCTTATATACTTAGACCAGAAACAAAGGCAAAACAGTTGTAAAAACATAGAAGACCATGTGGTTCGTTTCTTGTGCCTCAGGGTCGCAAATGGCCAGAGATAGGAAAACATTCCCGCCAGACCCCGAGGGGGAAACACGCCCCTCAGCTGCAGAACACAATTTTACAAAAGTTTCCAATCTTTATAATCATTATAATATAAATGACTGCTGTAAAATTGAGACCATTTTACCAATTGCACACAGACCTCTAGAATGATACCAAACATGAAGGGGAAAAACAACATTCACAAGATATCACACATTTGGTACATAAACCTGATAAACTTTCAGTGAAAAACCTTTTGGGGGGAAAGTGTGAAAGGCAGGGAGGGGAGATGAGAGGGAGGAAGGGGGTCGCAAATGAGCAAGGGGGGTGGTGTTGTTGGTGGAGTTCCTGGACCTAAATTTCAAGAGGAAATAATTTCACTTATTATAACTTCCCTGTTACACCCTGTATGTCTGAAATAGTTTAACTATGTTCATGACTCTTACCTAAGCAAGGTCAATAAACACCTTGGGAACAGTATAGCCTCGAGGACAAACACAACCATAATCACCAATTGTGTTCTGCAAGACTTGGCTGTAGCGGCACATGTGACTAACATTCTGGCATTCGTCTATGCTTGCAGAAACAGAACGGCATGTCTCATTTAAAATAAACCAGTTTACGGAAGTGTCTCCTTATCCACGCACAGATGGGCAGCTGTCAAAACACTGACATCCTCAATCTGTGTTTTGGCACTCCTCAAACACTCATTTATATCTGATTATAAACAAGACCAAATGATGTTAATTAAAATCCAAGCTTAATAAGATACAGTTTTGATTCTGCTGATATCTTCTGAGCTCAGTATTGCCTGGTTTGTTTGTTTGTTTGTTTAAATTTCCTCATAATTGTGCACTGAAAAAAATCTGCGAAATTAAAATAAATAAAATGTTTATTTAAAAGGATTCTGAAATTATTTTAATTATAACTTTATTCATGTCGGTCCAAACCTGTATGAATCTCTTTGTTTTGCTGACACAAAAGACAATATTTTGAAAGATGTCAATGTGCTTCAATGTTGTTTGGCTCCCAATGTTCTAAATATCTAAATATTATGTTCCACTGAAGAAAGAAATTCAGTTTTGGAGTGACATGAAGGTGAGTAAATGATGACAATTTCATCTCCCACAATCAGTAAATATGTGCATCTGTATCATTCCTAACTTGTCAGATAGAAGTCTTAGAGTCTTTGTTTCTAAAAAAAAAAAAAAAATCCCATAAAACTATATACTAAAACTTTACTAAACAACATTAATTAACCTGTTAAAATCAATAGTTTTACAAAGTGACACTGACCTAGGCAATGATGTCCCACCAGCTGGTATCCTGGGTGACAGGTGCAACGGTAGGAGCCTAGAGTATTGAAACACTGCTGCTGGCATGGAGACTATGATTCTTGACGCTCATCCACATCTGAGGGAAAAGATCTGTCAGTTTACCTTCCTCTATATTCTGGATACCTCCTGCATCTAGAACAATCACTTTTAATGACTTTTCTAATTGTTGTTAACTTGACATTCATACATTTCTATCTAAGGTTGTCACAATACTATAAAAATGTCTTCCGATACCATACCAACTGAAGTATCATGATACCATGCAGTATTCTGTGAACTGAAAATTCAATTCTACAAAATGAATCAAAATTTCTCAGATAAATAGATGTAAATGAAAACAGACAATATTTCTCTGAATAATTCATTAATGCGAATGAATGACTGGCTATTGTTATCCATGTAATCATGTAAACAAAACTCATCTTAGCACTGCACAGAAGCTGCATGAAGTTATATTTAGATGTGTATTCATTTAGACTGTATTTATAATTGCATAAATAATGTTATAAGATTAATGTTACAAAAATAAGATTAATGATACAAAACTCTGAATATAGAAATACGTTGGAAAAGAATGTAATATGACGGGAAACTTAAAACCACTAGCAGGAGGCAGACCATTCAAACCATTTTTTCAATGTGGCTGAATCCTTCAGAAGCTAATCAAATGACTGTTTTTATGAATGGCTTAGGCCCTGTTTACACTAGTGCGAAAATTATCCTCGTCTACACTGGCATTTTCACTGCATTTCAGAAACGATCTCCGTCTGCACTACACAACCGAAAACGCATGTCATATGACCATTCATGCAGGTACAACCATAGATATATATAGGTATATGTAGATTCCCTATTATTTAGACTGAGGACGCGTCTATGTGCTTTAAGTGGTAGAATGATGAATCTACCTAATATAGATCTATGGGTACAACAATGAGCATGATGTTATTGTTTACACAGTCGTCAAGGATACGCAGAGAGAATGTGGGCAGCCATACCATCATTTCAGAAGTCTCCATTTTGGTCTGTTTACATTGAAATGCAACCCTGGAGTTTTCAAACTAAAACGGGGTCTGCACCACTGGGATCACTCATTGCATTCTAAATTGCCGTTATAGGCAGTGAAGCCAGCCGGAAGTGTTCGATTCGCCATCTTACCATTTCCTCCCGGCAGAGAGCACCATTAAAACAGCCAAACCACTGACTTAAAATCATCAGATTTTAACCGATTCCGATTCATAAAGATTGCGCAAGTTCTATAATGGTTTACTAACATTACCATTTCCATGTCGCCATTTTGCGTCCATGCACCAGCGCGACCGCCATTGCGTGGGTGGCCCATGCGGCCGGCATAGCGTTAGTTTCATCCGAGTGTTCCGCGCCCGCCATTACTGTTGTGTCACATTCCTCCTTCACGAGACCAGAAAATGACGGGCCCCCACACCACAAAGCATAATCCAAGAAATCAGACAGACATGAACGTGGACCCTCATACCGAAGCCTGGACTTAAGTGGTTCATCAAGGCCGAAACAGAATAAGTCCATAAAATAGTTCTCATCATAAAACGATATTTTATACATGAGACCACAGTAACATTGAACATAATCCTCAATGGACTTACCATTTTGCTTGAGGTGAAGTAGTCGGTCGAGTGGGTCCATGGCTGAGCTGAGAGGTGTGGTGAAGTTGCTGGATCCGGGTTTGGCGAAGTATTCTGTTATGATGAGGCTGATGCGAGTGGATCCAAGTGCAAACTTTATTGAAAAGAGCAAATGTAACAACAGGGGCGAAAAGGATCAGACAGGAAAATCCAAAGAGCAGTAGCAGTGTCCAGGCGGGAAGGTCGGGGCAGGCAGCTAGCAATAAACGTAATCCTGAAACCAAGCAAGGGGTCGAGGGGCGTAACAAACACGGGAGAAAACGCTTGGAATTGACAGGATTAGCTGAACAATACTTCACAATCTGAACAGTGAACAGACCAGGCTATTTATGCGGTGAAAAGCAAGATGGCCGACAGGGGTGAGAGGTGAAAGGACACAGGAAGTTCATGAGAATGGGGTTATGGGAAATGTAGTGAAAAATGGTCCATACATAGTGAAGGCTCCCTCTAGCAGAGAGTAGAGGGAGCCACAGCGGTACAGATTGTGACAAAAGGCTGTGTGTTGAGTTACTTTGAGGGGACAGCAATTTGTAATACAATACACTGTTATACATGCTGTACACTCACTACTTTACATTGTAGCAAAGTGTCATTTCTTCAGTGTTGTCACATGAAAAGATATAATAAAATATTTGCAAAAATGTGTGGGTGTATTTATGTATTCTGTGAGATACTGTACAGTGCTTTAAACATTTCTGCCATTTTTAATTCCTTTAAAAAGTGAGGAATGTCAGAAGTTTTTGAATGAAATTTGGATTGGGTTTTCTGATTTTACTTGAATTTTTGACTTTTTTTGTTATCTATGGAAGCCTGTTTTCCACCAGTGAATAGAAAATAAGGTTATTACGACTTGTTATATCACAGTTCTGACTTCTTTTCTCAGAACTGCGAGATGTAAACTCACAATTGTGAGAAAAAAGTCAGAATTTCTAGATTAAAAACGTACAATTCTGAGAAAAAAAAAAACGGAGTCAAAGTCAAAATAGTTTAAATCTCGCAATTCTGACATTGTAACTCACAATTCTGCGTTTATATCTCAGTTCAGAGAATTGTGAGTTACAAAGTCAGAATTGCGAGTTTATATGACGCAACTTTGAGAAAAAAAAAAGAACCGTACGGCAGAATTGTACGATATTTTTTATTCAGTGGAGGAAACAGGCTTCCATAGGTATCAAATAATTTTTTTTAACAAAACTATAAATGACCAGGGGCCGTATGTATAAAGCCGCTCAGAGTAAAATTTTAGTCTTAAGTGTGTCAAAATTCTAAGAATGACATCATTTTACTCTCATTCCTAGACTTAAGAATAAGAGTAATTCATAAAGGTTCCTAAGTGTTAAGACTTGGTCTCAGCTCCTAACTTATTTAAGACAGCTGGAGAGGTCTCCTAACCTAGTTAGGAGTAACAAGATGGCAGCAAAGAGGGGGAGATAAACACTTTACAATTAATATATTATGTACTGGAGTTATATGATGATATGATAGTTGATAAAATGATACAAACTTGATCTTGAAGATTTTTTTATTTATTTTATTTTTTATTTTATTTTATTTTTTAAGAAATGTAATAACTTCTTCCACTCTACAAATCAATGCTCTAACGGAAATAACTGCAACTACAATAGTGGCCAAAAGTAATGTGTGGAGGGTTTTTTATGACCCCAAAATTCACTTAAACCATCAAAATATGAGGAAAAAAACACTTACCAGTGTTGCCACTTGAAAGTAGCTAAAATAGTCTTCAAATGTTGCTAGATGACATCATAATGGTGAGTTCACTGATCTAAATAGAAATATAGATCAGTGGGAGAGTCTCTGAATCTATGATTTGTCTAAGAAAAGGACTTTGTTGCTCTGCTTTTGAAAAACAAGTATTAAAAGGTTTGAGGACGTCACTAAATCTACTGACAATATCACTAAATTGGCAACACTGTCACATTGAGTACAAAATCAGTTATTAATATTTTGTTGATCCTCTCTTGTTTTTACATGTGCTTATAATTGTATAATTTCTTTGTTTACAAAAACACATTTTTATAAATAAGTTTGAAGATGTAAAATTTCCCACTACTATAGGCACCATTTAGCCACTGCTATATGGAAGTTCATTGACTTTCCAGCTGACCGTCAAACAATGCAAGACACAAAAACAAGCCACTGTTATGAGGATTTTGGGTGTTCCTCGAGTTGGAGCTGTTGATGGAACTCATGTTCACATTCTCAGACTGTAAAAAAAGTAGACATACCAATAGAAAAGGATTTCAAAGTATCTGTAATAATTTGTGATACTTTTGCACAATGCAAAGCATTTTTTTTAAATGCATTTAAATAGTGTCTTAATTAAATGATTTTATTGTAGTTGCATCGAATAAAATTGGTGCTGTTCTGCAGTGACTTCACATGAGCAGGCTCAATATTGGCTGTTTCAGAGGTCATGGGCGGCCATTTTGGGTTGACATCATTGTAGTCCTTAGTTCACAACACTTAAGTGTCCCCTCAGTCAACACTTAAGAATTGGTCTTAGACTTTACTGAAAGTTGCTTTTAGCTTCTTTATAAAAGCCTCCTACTCTTAGAAAAGTCCTACTATTAACTAAGAATTTTTTGACACTTAAGTCAAAACTTAAGACTGTCCTTAAGAGCATTTCTGAGAAGTTTTATACATACGAGCCCTGGTCATTTATAGCTGTGTTAAAAATAGTTTGATAACAAAAAAAAGTTTAGAGTGAAATCAGAAAGCCCAATCCAAATGTAATATTAAAGCACCACAATATCAAAACTTTTACATTGAAAATAATAGTTTCTGACACTCCTTACTTATTTACAGGAATAAAAAAATGCATTCATTCAAATGTTTTCAAGGCACTGTAAATAAATACTGCATACCTTTAATATAAGGTTGCTGCTAGTGTCTGCTAAATGCATATGTGAAAGTTTAAATGATAAAAGTTAAAATGTATTTTGAGAAATGTCATCTCAGCTAACATGGAAGCTTGAATTTTGAACGGATGTGTTGTTTTAGATTATGATAAGAGTTCAATTTGTGAAGTGCACTGTCTATTATACAGATTTTGATTAAAGCCAGATGTGTTGAACAGCTGTAACCTGTTGTGAACAAATACAAAGGAACACTAGAGCAAAAGCAACAAGTCATATTGTGCTATTTTGGCAAAAAAAAAAAAAAAAACTGTCTCCTAAAATATTGATATACTGCGTGTCTTGATTGATGGTTACTTAAAGGAAAATGGACCAAAGGAAAAAAAAAGAAAAAAAAATCATACAGAGTAAGAAACTTAAGCTGTGTTTATGTGTGATGTGCATTTCTTTAGCACAGTAAATTTGTATTTATTTATTTTATTATTGTAAATGTCTTGTATGAAACATTACTAAGAAAACAAGATTGTGTAAATCAACCTAATGAATAGTGTGAGGTTACATATCTTAGTGATTCATGTTCTTGACATTTGGGTTTCAGGTAAAGTGACAGACCAGTTCGATGTTATCCCCTAGACAAAAGTAATGCATTTACATTTATTCATTTAATGAGCTTTTTTATCCAAAGTGATTTACAATTGAGGAATACAACAAGCGATTCATTATAAAGAGGCAAATAAACACAGTGCTCGTAACAGCATTGTTCAGATTAGTACAAACTAGATGGGCTGATTAAGGAAAGAAAACCCCCCTTTTTTAAATGTATATTATTATTTTAGGATGAAGTGAAAAGGGGACAGAAGAGATGAGTTTTCAGCTGTCGCTTAAAAGTTTTCAGAGTTCAAAGTTTTTTTAAGAGTTTTTATTATTATTATTATTATTGATATGGACAAAGAATTGACAAGGTTAGTGACCCTTTATATTTTACATTTAGTTATTTTGCAGACACGCATGTCTGGCCGACGTCGGCCCAAGAGCAGAAATTGGATAATTTGGTCAGTGATCTATTTTCCCAGCAAGCCTGTTTGCGCATACAGTCATTCATTGCTTAGCAACCCATCAGAGAAAACACAACTCATCCCAGCGACATCTGTGGTTTTCAGGTAAGTTTTCACTTGAGGTAAATTAGAAAAAAAAAAATCTTATTTTGTTAATTCTGTGACACTTAAAAGTTACTAGTAAGGCACTCTGTGTACTGGGCACAGGTGAGAAAATTTTGGCTCATTTCGAACTAACTTGCTAACGGTCAGCTAACAGTCACAGTAGCTATTTTTATCACTCCACAACACTCTTAGCAACATAAACAATCAATAATGTAGCATCAAAACTGTTCCATGTATTATGTATTTTGGCTAAATTAATTGTTCTTATTTATTTAATGAAGTATGAGTGACCCCTGCATTATGTTGCATATTTCATTTTTGAAACAACGCCCTTCCTCCATCAGAGAAACTCTTCTCATGCGGAGATATGTTGATGTGTGTTCATTTCTGTGTGGAAGCCCACGGTTTCCAAAGTGAGGAAGGAATATTACAATATTTATTAGCTCTCTATTTCAGGTATGTTTCTGTATGTCCATATGTCCACCAGTTTACACTGTAATGGTGCTTGCAAACTTGCGCTGTGCAGCAGATTGGTCTGTTTTAAACTAAAAAAAGAAAAACAGACGTTTACTAACACTGAAAGATAAGCAGATGCACAGGTGCAGCTCAAAAAATTAGAATATAGAAGTTACACGTTTATTGTAACTTATTTTAAAAAATGAAAGTTTCATATACTCAGATAGTTCATATACTAGATTCATTACATAATAAAACAATTTTTTTTTTGAATAGAGCATAGTGGAATGAAAATTCATTTTGCCTGATTATATGCTTATGGAACATTGTGTAGTGTGTATTTTATTTAGATTTATTGTGAGGATGACATGAGATATGGCTTTGGGGCCCAACTATAAGGGCAGGAAGATTTCAGAAGTATGATGTAGTACAGGGGTAGGGAACGTTGATCCTTGAGAGCCATGTCCCTGCAGATTTTAGTTTCAACCCTGAAGAAAAACATGCCAACCTGTATCCTGAAGACCTTGATTAGCTTGTTCAGGTGTGTTTGATTAGGGTTGGAGCTAAAATCTGCAGGGACATGGCTCTCGAGGATCAACGTTCCCTACCCCTGATATACAGGTCCTTCTCAAAAAATTAGCATATTGTGATAAAGTTCATTATTTTCTGTAATGTACTGATAAACATTAGACTTTCATATATTTTAGATTCATTACACACAACTGAAGTAGTTCAAGCCTTTTTTTTTGTTTTAATATTGATGATTTTGGCATACAGCTCATGAAAACCCAAAATTCCTATCTCAAAAAATTAGCATATCATGAAAAGGTTCTCTAAACGAGCTATTAACCTAATCATCTGAATCAACTAATTAACTCTAAACACCTGCAAAAGATTCCTGAGGCTTTTAAAAACTCCCAGCCTGGTTCATTACTCAAAACCGCAATCATGGGTAAGACTGCCGACCTGACTGCTGTCCAGAAGGCCATCATTGACACCCTCAAGCAAGAGGGTAAGACACAGAAAGAAATTTCTGAACGAATAGGCTGTTCCCAGAGTGCTGTATCAAGGCACCTCAGTGGGAAGTCTGTGGGAAGGAAAAAGTGTGGCAGAAAACGCTGCACAACGAGAGGGGGACCTGCGGAAGCAGTGGACTGAGTCTGGAGTAGAAACATCCAGAGCCACCGTGTACAGGCGTGTGCAGGAAATGGGCTACAGGTGCCGCATTCCCCAGGTCAAGCCACTTTTGAACCAGAAACAGCGGCAGAAGCGCCTGACCTGGGCTACAGAGAAGCAGCACTGGACTGTTGCTCAGTGGTCCAAAGTACTTTCTTCGGATGAAAGCAAATTTTGCATGTCATTCGGAAATCAAGGTGCCAGAGTCTAGAGAAAGACTGGGGAGAGGGAAATGCCAAAATGCCTGAAGTCCAGTGTCAAGTACCCACAGTCAGTGATGGTCTGGGGTGCCATGTCAGCTGCTGGTGTTGGTCCACTGTGTTTTATCAAGGGCAGGGTCAATGCAGCTAGCTATCAGGAGATTTTGGAGCACTTCATGCTTCCATCTGCTGAAAAGCTTTATGGAGATGAAGATTTCATTTTTCAGCACGACCTGGCACCTGCTCACAGTGCCAAAACCACTGGTAAATGGTTTACTGACCATGGTATTACTGTGCTCAATTGGCCTGCCAACTCTCCTGACCTGAACCCCATAGAGAATCTGTGGGATATTGTGAAGAGAAAGTTGAGAGACGCAAGACCCAACACTCTGGATGAGCTTAAGGCCGCTATCGAAGCATCCTGGGCCTCCATAACACCTCAGCAGTGCCACAGGCTGATTGCCTCCATGCCACGCCGCTTTGAAGCAGTCATTTCTGCAAAAGTATTCCCAAGTCAAGATCAAGATCAAGATCAAGTATTGAGTGCATAACTGAACATAATTATTTGAAGGTTGACTTTTTTTGTATTAAAAACACTTTTCTTTTATTGGTCGGATGAAATATGCTAATTTTTTGAGATAGGAATTTTGGGTTTTCATGAGCTGTATGCCAAAATCATCAATATTAAAACAAAAAAAAAGGCTTGAACTACTTCAGTTGTGTGTAATGAATCTAAAATATATGAAAGTCTAATGTTTATCAGTACATTACAGAAAATAATGAACTTTATCACAATAGGCTAATTTTTTGAGAAGGACCTGTAGTAGAATGTGTTTCTGACTTTCCTTTCTTGTGTGAAAAAGTACCAGCTTACCAGCTGTTAGGAGATGTAACCTTGAGGGTGGGGGACTGCCCTCCTTCCTTTGACTTACACTCTGCAGCAACTTGTGTTCTGTATGACTGCCTGACTTTTCTTGCAAGAAATAAACCTTTTAAAAGGCACTAAGAGTGAATTTGTCTCTTATGCAGTGAGAATGACAGCATACAGCTTCACACTCAGACATCTTCAGGAAAAGGACTACCAAGCCACATCTGAAACAGAAACAATGTTAGAAGCACCTTACCTGGGCTAAAGAGAAAAAGAACCAGACTGTTGCTCAGTGGTCCAAAGTCCTCTTTTTAGATAAAAGTAAATTTTGCATTTCATGTTGAAATCATGGTTCCAGAGTCTAAAGGAAGACTGGAGAGGCACAGAATCCAAACTGCTTGAAGTCCAGTGTGAGGTTTCTGAAGTCAGTAATGATTTGGGGTGCCGTGACATCTGCTGGTGTGGGTCAATTGTGTCAATGTAGCCATCTACCAGGAGATTTTGGAGCACTTTATGCTTCCATCTGCTGACAAGCTTTATGGAGATGCTGATTTCCTTTTCTAGCTGGACTTTTTGAGCTAAATTGCACATTAAGCGTTTTCCTCCCATAAAGAAAACACAGCTCAGTGATAAAAAGACCAAATTCACTATAGAAATTATTAAAAAGATATATTCTTTGTATAAGCAAGCAGATGCTGAATTTCATGATAAGCTGTATTCATCATTGCAGGGGACTTTAACCACTGTAATCTACGGGTAGTGCGTTCAATATACAATCAGTACGTTTATTTCCCCACAAGGGAGAAAAATACATTTGGCCATGTGTACAGTAATGTGAAGGGAGCATATAAAGCTGTTCCTTGCCCTCACTTTGGAAGATCTGACCATGTATCTGTGTTTCTCTACCCTGCATATATACATATCCTTAAGCAATCCCCCTCAGTTAATAAAAATGTGGTCCACAGAAATGAAGGCTGTACTTCAAGACACAACTTTACACAACTAGCCAGGAGGTTTTTAAGGATGCTGCTAGATGGGATGATGGTACTGTTGATCTTGATGAATACATGTCAGTTGTAACTAGCTACATTAGTACATGCACCAATAATACAGTAAGTTCCAGGAAGATCCTGTCATTTCCTAACCAAAAACCCTGGTTAAACGGTGAAGTCCGATCCTTGCTGCGTAAACGTTCCAACAACGAACCAGTAGGCATTGGTTTTGCTGAAGGAAGCACAGAGAGCTCACTGTCATTTATGATCTCATCTGAAGTAGTGGCAAAGACTTTTAGAATAATAAATATACGGAAATCAACCAGCCCAGACAACATCCCCTTTCGGGTGCTCAAAACCTGCTCAACTGCACTAGCTGAGGTCTTTGCAGATATATTTAATCTGTCTGTTACACAAGCCACATTCCTGAAGATCTACATTCCTGCAGAGTTCAGCTCCAACCCTAATCAAATACAACTGACCAAACTAATTAGAATCTGAAAGAGCACTTGATAATTACAGACAGGTGTGTTTAATTAGGGTTGGAACTGAACTCTGCAGGAAAGTAGATTTCCAGGAACAGGGTTGGGCACCCCTGCTCTACACACCTATGACTGTGTAGCCTCCCAGAATAACACCAGTATTACCAAATTTGCAGATGATACAACAGTCACTGGCTTGATAACAGGAAACAAGACAGCATATAGGAGAGAAGTAGATGATTTAGTGGTGTGTTATTTTTTCTTTTTTAATCTGTGTGGTATTGCTCTCCTCTTCTAGTTTGTACAATATCCTTTGTGGTTTAGTACAGGGCTGGGCTGTACAGTTACCCTTGAGAGATATTTGTATGTAAATATTTGTATGTTTCTATGTAAGTAGTACACACATCGTATCATGACTAACGATGCCCTTCATCTGTGACTTATTCACAATACAGCATGCCTCGAGTACCTTATTGCTTTTATAAAACGGTTAACACACAATAAAAAAATATTAAAACCAAAAATAGTGTTGTTTTTTTTTTTAAAGCAAGTTTGTTAAACGCTGTCCTTCTGCTAGAAATAGTTCCTGACAGCAACAGCACAGAGACATACTGTTGATCTGCAATATGTCTATAGGACGTTTCCTATCAGATGTCAAATAGACGTTTATTAGATGTCTTTAAGATGTTTATGATTTAGAATGTATGTAAAACTGTCATCTTACAGATGTCTGTCAGATGTTTGTACACAATAGATGCTTTCCAGATCAAGCGTGTTTAACAGACATGTAAGAGCCATATTTCATAATTCATTATTTAAATTGGTTATCATAATAATTTGTGTTATATTATGCTGTATATCTTTTAGTTCATATTAGTTTTTTATTGCGCATGTCTAGTGATGTCATTTCGTAGTTGGCGTGCATGGTAATTTACACCCAGGAAAAATTATTAAGCTGTGCAAGTTTTGGAGAACACAAGCTTTTGACCGTAATTAAATTATTTAATTACCATTAATTATGGTCTTAACTGGAATTATAATTCATCAAAATACAGCAAATAAGTTGTTGTAACCCAAGTGGATTTAAGTGAGAAAATTGTAAGAAGTGTTAAAACGTTCGATGTTGAAAATAAATGAAGAAACAAAAGGACTTCATGGACTCCTGAGTCGTGAGTAAACTTCAACAAGAAAGATACGTGTCAAAATTTCTGAACTAAATATTAGGAAATTACATGTCCCAAACACGTAAAGTTAAAAGCTTTCTCCATCATTCAAGCAAAGATAAGTGATTTAAAAGCGCACTTTCCCTGCACGTGAAAGTAAACTGAAGAACGCAATGGGAGCTGACAAAACGGTATGTAGTGCAGTTTCGCTCATGTTGGAATTATGATTAAAGAAAGATTGATCGTCTTTGTCGCTTGCAATAAGTGTTGATAAGTAATTGAAATTGTCAGGAGATTTGCATGCTTTGAAGTTTACGATGGCAGACGCCGAAGATGACGACGCTGCTGTTACCGAGTCTGAGCGTCCGAGAAGGCGCACACCGTCGTGGGTTTGGAAGAGAAGCTTCACAACCAGATAAACGCTAGAAGAGGCAAATTGGGACAATTAACTGCAAAATTGCTTATGGAAAATATTTGCAACTTAACTGATGTTGAAACTAAGTATGTCAAGAACTACAAAAGGCTCTTTGAAGAATTTGGTGAAAGCAATGCTTTAGTGCTGTTGTACTTAAAAGAGGAAGAGCATGAGCCCGATCAGGATTTCGGGTTTCAGCCTAAATTGTTGTGCTGCAAAAAGTGGAGTTGTGGATTGAGGAAACTAAGAACAGCATTAAGATTTCTCAAATTTGTGACAAAGAAGGGTCGCCAATGGACGGGTGTGTGGCGTCTAAGACACACACTTCTAATAAGTCTGGAAGTGGAGTCACGTCTGTATCCAAAAAGTCCTCAAAGTCTACAGCGTAGTGTTGGGCGATATGCTGAATTTTCATATCGTCCTATCGTCAGCCTGTGAGATCGCCGATACACGATACTATCGTGCTACTTTATTTAATTATCCATGTACTAAATTCCTTATTCGTTTTGTAAGGGTAGTCTCGTTGCGTGTACAGAGCGCTGACGATAGTTCCGCCTGAGTGGTTCCAGTTTACTTTCGGTTTCATTCTCTGCTATCCGCTATCTTCAGTGAGTGGTAAGCTAAATGTGCGTGCATGAATGTAAATCAATTTATCTTTCTTTACCCGTCATATTGCGACAATGTTACCGCTGCATGTCTGATTGTTGTCATTAGTCCATACTGTAGTTCAGTTCATAAGGAGCTAAGAACCGCGGGAAGCGTCGCGTTTTTAAGGTGGGACGGATAGCGTCAAAAAGAAGCTGTGAATAAGAAGCTGGATTCAGCCTCGCGTGCGTATGTTTAGAGCCATTTTATCTCATCATATTTCTACTTAACGCGCATACAGATGTTACTGAGGTGAATGTTTATGTTTACTATATACATACGGATTCTGAACGTATGTGTTTGTTTCAGCCTAAACCACATTTTACCACCTCAGTGATCCTAATGACTGTGCAGTGCTGGATAATATAATGCTTATATTTCCTTAGTTATTTTAAAAAGCAGCTACAGAAACCGAGCAAAGAACATTTGTCAAAGAACATTACTATCCTAGTCTATAGGGAGTTTATGCAATTTAAAAAACACTCGCGTTATACTCAGTAAAGCTATCTACGCTATATGATGAATAAAATCTCTTACCCCGTATTTTCACTGTACACGTCTGTGGCAAGTTACGGCTCCGACTCCCCGCGGCAAGTTTCTGAAGCATCCTAGAAGCGGCTCTCCGCGCTGCTTAGCTAAATATAAGCGCCTCTATTTTTGACGGATAATAATAATAATCGTCTTGGTATCGTCAAAGGCATCCGCAACAGGCGATATCTCTGACTATCGTCGATACACGATACTATCGTCTATCGGCACAACCCTAATAGACAGTGAATATGGGTCTAAAACATGACTGAATTTGGGCTGTCAGTGAAAATTTTATAGACGTCTAACCATAGCCCAAGACTGGACTCATCAAATAGACAGCTAATAAACGCCTACATATATACATCTAGTAGACAACAAAATGGCAATCCATTTGTATAAACAAATATACAGCTTTTATTAAGAAAAATAAGTTTAACAACTTAAGAACAGCTAAAGAATTGACCAAAAAAAATATTATAAATACAATACAATACTTAAATATAAATATTATGATAGCTAATTTAGCAACTTAAGATAACAAAAACATAAAAATGAAAAAAAAAAATATATATATATATTAAACATTTTAAGATGTTTAAAAGAAATAAATCTGATACAACTCAAGAGCATATTATCACATGTAACATTAAAACATTTGGTTTATTTATTTACCAAATAAAACAACCAATAGTGAACTCAAAGGAAATTATTAATTATTGATTGTATATCTTTTATAAAATGCTTCCCAACTGCATTCCAAAAGTCTTTTTTACAGTCTATGCTTCCTACACATAATAGCAAATAATATAGATAACAATGAACATGTTAAAACGAGAACACAGATACTTACAAGACCAAGTAGGAATATCCTTTATCGTTTGTCCGTTGCTCTCCGACAGGTAAACTTGGTGCTTTCTCGTGCAAAAACAAAATTCAAAAAGCTGAAATGACTATCGCGAGATCTTGCAGCAGTCTCTACTAACTGTCAAGTCTCGCGTTGCCAGTAGTCATTTCTCGGTAGGGCTACAGTTGCCATCTAGCGGTTGGAAATTTTAATTGCATTTTCTTTATAAAATAAAAGACAGTCATGTGGGATGCATGTTATCCTATTATCAAATGCAAGTAAAGAAACATTTAAATTAGCATTATTTTTGGCTTAATTAATAATGCTATATTTAATAATACTATAAAATATAAATTACTGCTAATTTAAATGTTTCAAAAGTTTACTTGCATTTGATAATAAGCGTAAATTTCATGTAAACGATTTGGCTGTGCTCATCATCGCTGGTCTGATACTGGGCGATTCCAAACGGTTAAAATTAGACCATGGCCCAGTAAACACAACAACGTTGTAAAAACGTTTTTTTTTTTTCACGTTGTAAAAATTTTGTGATAAAGTTTTTTTTCCCGACATATTTAATACGACAAATGTCGTTTTTTTTTAAATGTTATAAATACGTTTTTCACAACGTTGCAGAAACGTTTTTATAACCACGTCTAAACTGGTACTTCACATGCTGCAATCAAAATGTTTTCTTTAGTGTCAAATTAAATTTTAAAAAACTAAATCATTTATACTACACAAAAATTGTATTTATTCACAAAATATAAAAAGTAATAGCCTACATGGGTAGTTCACAAAAAAATTACAAATAAACAAGACAAATGCATAAATATATACCAATAAAACAAAATCTTTTTTTTTTTTTAATACATTATGCAATGAATGTCAAATTTGCATATGAGCACAATAACAAAGTCCAAGAAATTTCAGTGCATAGATATTTTAACAGAAAAAAACAGCATTTCATTTGTAAAATGTAAAGTATTTAATGTCAGCTATGTTACAAATTATTTATTGCAGCTATATTATAATAATAACAATAATAATAATACTTAATGCTGCATCTTATTACTCATTTGCACTAAAACTAATGTTTAGGGATTTGATTTTTTTAACACAAATCAGAATCAGAATCAGAATCAGAAAGAGCTTTATTGCCAAGTATGCTTGCGCATACAAGGAATTTGTTTTTGTGACATTAGCTTCCAGGGTGCATAGACAAAAACACAGACAATAAAAGAATAAAATAAAATAAAATAAAATAAATAAAGGTAATAGAGAATAGAAAATATACATATGTAAATATAAATATATATAGACAAAAAATATTTATATCGAAAAATGAATTAAGAAATAAGTGGCATATACAGTTGTGCTGTTGATGCTTGATGGAAGTTATTGCACATATTTTTATTGCACAACGGGGTGAACATTTAGCTGTTCATAAGTCGGATTGCCTGGGGGAAAAAACTATTCTTGTGCCTGGTTGTCCTGGTGTTAGGGGCTCTGTAACGTCGGCCAGATGGCAAAGGTTCAAAGAGTGAATGGCTTGGATGTGAGGGATCCAGGGTGATTTTCTGAGCTCTTTTCTTCACCCTGGATGTATACAGTTCTTGAAGGGTGGGCAGGGGAGCACCAATAATCCTCTCTGCAGTCCGAACTGTTCTCTGTAATCTTCTGATGTCTGATTTTGTGGCTGAGACAAACCAGACAGTTATTGATGTGCACAGAACAGACTCGATGACAGCTGAGTAGAACTGCTTTAACAGCTCCTGTGGTAGGTTGAACTTCTTCAGCTGGCGAAGGAAGTACAATCTTTGTTGGGCCTTTTTTACAATGGAGTCAATGTGAGTGTCCCACTTCATGTCCTGGGAGATGAAAGATCCCAGGAACTTAAATGTCTCCACTGTAGCCACAGTGCTGTCCATGATGGTGAGTGGGGAAAGTGCAGGGGGGTTCCTCCTGAAGTCCACTATCATCTCTACTGTTTTGAGCGTGTTGAGCTCCAGGTTGTTATGACTGCACCAGACAGCCAGCTCTTTTACCTCCCGTCTGTAAGCAGACTCATCACCGTCCTGAATGAGGCCGATAAGTGTGGTGTCATCCGCAAACTTCAGGAGCTTGACAGAGGAGTCTTTAGAGGTGCAATCATTGGTGTAGAGGGAGAAGAGCAGAGGGGAGAGAACACAACCCTGAGGGGCACCGGTGCTGATAGTGCGACTGCTGGACATGAATTTCCCCATTCTCACCTGCTGTTGCCTATCTGTCAGAAAGCTGTTGATCCATTGACAGATAGGGCTGGGAACAGAGAGCTGGAGCAGTTTGGTTTGGAGGAGTGTAGGAATGATGGTATTGAAAGCTGAACTGAAGTCCACAAACAGGATCCTCACGTAAGACCGTGGCCTGTCCAGATGTTGCAGAATGAAGTGCAAAGCCATGTTTACAGCATCATCCACGGATCTGTTTGCTCGGTAAGCAAACTGCAGGGGGTCCAGTAAGGGTCCAGTAATGTCCTTCAGATAGGCCAGAACCAGTTTCTCAAACGACTTCATGACGACAGACGTTAGCGCCACAGGTCTGTAGTCGTTAAGTCCTGTTATCTTGGGTTTCTTGGGAATGGGGATGATGGTGGAGCGCTTGAAGCAGGCAGGGACTTCACACAATGCAAGAGATTTGTTGAAAATTTGTGAGAAAATGGGGGCCAGCTCATCAGCACAGGTTTTCAGACAGACTGGTGACAAACCATCTGGACCTGATGCCTTTTTTCTTTTGTTTTTCCTGAAGACCTGGCACACGTCGTTTTCAGTTAATTGTAAGGCAGGAGGGGGGGAGAGGGGGGTTGCTGGAGGTGTTGATGGTTGTGAGAAGAGATCGTCTGGACAGGTGTGGGGGCTTTCAAATCTACAATAAAACTCATTCAGGTCTTCAGAAAGTCGTTGATTCGCCTCAGTGTTTGGGGATGGTGTCTTGTAATTTGTGATGGCTTTCAGACCGGTCCACACTGAAGATGGGTCGTTAGAAATGAACTGATCTTCTAACCTTTTTGCATAGGTCCTTTTAGCCACTCTAATCTCCTTATTCAGTGTGTTCCTGGCCTGATTGTATACAGCTCTATCCCCTTTCCTGTAGGCATCCTCTTTGGCCTGACGAAGATGTCTGAGTTTTGCTGTAAACCATGGCTTATCATTGCTGAATGTTAGATAAGTTCTGGTAGGAATGCATATATCCTCACAGAAACTGATGTATGAAGTAACAGTCTCTGTGAGCTCGTC
Source organism: Cirrhinus molitorella (assembly GCA_033026305.1). Classification (NCBI taxonomy): domain Eukaryota; kingdom Metazoa; phylum Chordata; class Actinopteri; order Cypriniformes; family Cyprinidae; genus Cirrhinus; species Cirrhinus molitorella. Next base: position 18,340,709 of record CM065125.1, on the reverse strand, counting down.
CAGGTCTGTGGCAGCAGCTTCGAAAATACTCCAATCAGTCAATCCAAAACAGGCTTGTAAGGCCTGCTCTGTTTCGGTGGTCCATCTCTTCACAGTCTTTACTACAGGTTTAGCAGATTTAAGTTTTTGCCTGTAGGTTGGAATAAGGTGGACCACGCAGTGATCAGAGAGCCCCAAAGCTGCCCACGCGACAGAGTGATATGCGTCTTTAATTGTTGTGTAACAATGATCCAAAATATTACTGTCTCTGGTGGGACATGTAACATGCTGTCTGTATTTTGGGAGTTCACGGGAGAGATTTGCTTTGTTAAAATCCCCAAGAATGATTAAAACAGAGTCCGGGTGTTTTTGCTCCGTGTCCGTGATCTGATCGGCGAGTTTCTCTAACGCCACGCTCACATTTGCTTGCGGTGGAATGTACACACTCACCAGAATAAACGAGCAAAACTCTCGCGGCGAATAGAACGGCTTACAGTTAATAAAGAGCGCTTCTAGGTCAAAACAGCACATCTTCTTTAACACTGTTACATCTGTACACCACCTCTCATTGATGTAAAAGCACGTCCCGCCGCCACGCGATTTCCCCGTTGATTCCCCGTCGCGGTCCGCTCTGAACAGCCGATGGCCCGGCAAATGAAGCGCGCTGTCTGGGATCCCGTCGTTCAGCCAGGTTTCCGTGAAACACAGAGCAGCAGAGTGTGAGAAATCCTTGTTTGTCCGGGAGAGCAGAAGGAGTTCGTCCGTTTTGTTGGGTAGAGAGTGGAGATTCGCTAGGTGTATACTAGGCAGCGAAGTACGGAATCCCCGCTGACGAAGCTTTACGAGCGCTCCGGCTCTTCTTCCCCGTCTGCGCGTCCTCAAGCGCCTGATTAGCGCTGCCGCTCCGCCAACTACGATGTTCACCAAAACGTCCGAGTAATCAAAAACCGGTAGAAAGTTTTGTGGTGAGTTCTGCCGAATGTTCAGCAGTTCATCCCTGGTGAAACTGATTGTGTTTGTAAAACAAAAAACAGGAAAAACTAACAAAAACACCAAAACAACTGGAGAGCTAAGCACAGAGGCTGCCATCTGCGGCGCCATCTTGCAAATTACAGGTATATGGCATCCAAATTAGAACTTGTTTACATAATTTATAATAGGCTAAATACTGTTTATAATGGCTATTGTTCAATAAATAGTATTTTAGAATACTGGCATACCTGATTTTGAAAAATGTTAATTTTCAGTGCTTTCATTGCAGATTACAGTGTTATGCCATTAGGTGGCAGTAGAGGACTGTCTTAATGGCTTAGTTAGAAAACCATTCATTCAGTGCTGATTTATTCATTGCCACATTCTGTGACACTAAACCCACCAAATTATGTGACTGTAGTTCCGAGGGTAGGTTATGAACATTTATATATATATATATATATATATGTGGTTATAGCAATTCTATGGTAACCAAAAATTAACAATGGTTTTGTACTATGTAAAGCAATCAATACGGCAAAAAAGGTTAGGACTAGGATTTGGGTAAGTAGTAGGTCAGATTAGCTCAATGCAGAGCCTAGATTCGCATAATTTGGTGGGTCACAGAATTCAGTACAACCCCCAAAAGAAACAAGGTTGTAAAAAAATAAATTATCTAAACCTGGGGTTTTCAACTCTGACCTGCGGGATCCACTTTCCTGCAGAGTTTAGCTCCAACCTTCATCAAACACACCTCTCTGTGGCTTTCTGTTAAAACATAAAGACAAGGAATACCTTGTTCAGGTTTCTTTGATTGGGGTTGCTACTGAATTGTGCAGGAAATTGAATCACGTGGGCCAGAGTTGAGAACCCCTGTTCAACGATGCTGCATCTAATCTACACTTCATTTCACAGAGATCAATGCATTGACCAGCGCTGCCACCTATCATGTAAAATCCCCTTAACCACTGAAAGAATACTTTGACAAATATATCGGTTAATGATTATACAGCAAATGTGCGGGGAATTATGGACACTGGTGCACTTAAATAGCTGCATTATAGAAAACAAGGTTTAACAAATCTCACACCTAACATACAGCATTATGGTCAGTTCACACTGGTTGGGTGAATTGGCTTGTATGTGCTTTGGGGAAAAAAACAGTAAAAATACATCTTTATTGCTTAAGAGCAATAAACATTCATATCCTAAATAAGGTACATCCCCATTATTGCAATATTCATGTTCATGTTCCTCTGCATGCACCAAATTCTGAGGAGAACAAATAATATGCTAGTAGACAGCTATCCATATGCGAAGTCTGGGGTGGAAGGTGGATCTGGAACTTCTGTCCAGGTTGACACAGCATCTTCACAAACTGCCCTAAAAAATACAATTACAATAACAATGATTGTTATAAATATAACATCTCTTACATTCACAGTGCTCAGTATTCTTTGTATTATAATCTGTGTCATGTTTTCTTGTTATGTTGGACCCCTCTGTAGGTTGCTGTATACCAACTGTCCTCAACACAGAGTTAAACGAGATGGCCTTGTAGGACATACAAGATTAAAAGAAAATATTTGATATTTATTTTATACTTTAAAAATAACAATAATAAATGGTAGTTTATGTTTGAGGTTTTACTTTCAAAAAAAAAAGAAAGAACCTTTGGACTGACTGCTGAATGCTTTCTTTATGTGGTCTTCTCCACTTTCGATCCCTTCTTGGGATTAATCTTAAAAAGGCATCTGTTGAATGGAAAAAAAAATCTTTAGCAATAAAACATGGACTATTGTGTGTGAGACAGACTGAGAAGATTGTGTGTTGTGTGAGTGTGTGTGAGGATGCGTGTGCGAGAGTGCGTGCATGTGAGTATTTGGTGTGTGTGTGTGTGTGTGTGTGTGTGTGTGTATGTGAGAGTGAGGATTTATTTGTGAGGCTGTGTGTGTAAGATTGTGTGTATGTGAAGAGTCTGTGAGGATGAGTGTGTGAGAGTGTGTGTATGTGAGGATGTGTGTAAGAGAGTGAGTCTGTGTGTGGCGTTTTTTTTTTTACCTTTGCACAAACTCTAGCGTCTCCTGGTGATGTGGCTGTTAACTATGACTTGGTCGACAAAAAACATAAAGGTATCTGCTGTCAAAGGGGAGCTTCCTGTTGTTATGCATAAGAAAAAGAAGGGATCAGTATCACTGTGGAAAAACTTAAATTCCTACAAATATTAAGTAGTTTTCCTTTAAAAATATTCAAACATACCAAACACAATTATGCAGGGTGTACTTGGAAGTTTGGTACAATCCACTTCAGATGGCAAGGTTGTCCGATTCCACTTTATGGAACATTTGGTCCTCTCTCTCGATGAAGTACTTCATCAGTGTGACTATATCTGAAAGTAAAACATAGTAAATTAGTAATGCGGATTTCATTTTACAGGCCTAATAACCAGTGCATGTAGACGGAAAAAGTGCCGACGAACAGTGCTCTGAGGGGTTGCGTTACAGTTTAAGCATTGGTCCTAATGAATCTGTTTCTGAATTTAGAACTTTCATCCAACCTGGCCTCGGAAAACAGCATTTTTGAGCTTGTAGACGACGCCTACGATGATGTATATAAAAACTGACTAAAAATATTACACTATGCGTCGAAGTTAGGTAGTCGTTGTAGTCATTGGTAGAAGATGTCAACATTTTGACAGATTTGCACTTACCGCAACAATAACTCCGTAGCTAAACCATCTTAAAACACAAATGACACATCTTTCTAATAACAGTAAGGCAAACAACCAGCTAACCTTAACGACCTAATTTTCCACAAAACGAGCCTGTTTGGGTTTTCGAGGACAGTCTCATAAATTTATATATCAAGTTTATCTATTTGCTTGAGATAAGCTCGCCTCTTAGATTCACAAGAGCAGCACAAATTTGTAGTATTTTATCAATCTCTGGGACCAAATTAATAGGCAATGTCTGTGAGAGAATCTTGTACACCTTTAGCCGCCTTATTGCTCGCTCAACGTCAGAGTATGTGAGCAGAGCGCAGTGGGAGCAGAGCGCGGTGATTTTGAATGGAGGGAGGAGCGGATTTTTAAAAAGTCGGAGCGTCGTGGTTTTCACTTGCTCCGAGTGCGCTCCCCCATCACTCCATCACAAGGACAATTCCTGCCAACTGCCCGCAATACAACTGCGTATTGAGCAAGAATTCACGTTAAACATACTTAGCTGTAGCTTGATAGAGACTGGTCACTCAAACTCCCCCACCACCCGATGTGACTCTCTGCAATCTTTAATGAAATCGGAAGTGTTGTCTCTGTTAGAGCTGTTTTGAACTTACCATTTGAATGCATTTGTTTACTGGATAGTGACAGAGAAGTTCACAGGGGGTTACCGGTTTAAGAAATTTCTGATCGTAATAACCTGCTTCTTTTTATTTGTGTGGTATTTTCGTTATTATAAACTGATTCAAAGAGTAATCAATAATAATTATTACTTTTTCCACTCACGCGCCTCCCCTCACAAGCTCTTATGAACAGGCTGCGTCTGGGTTGCATGAGGCAGAGCAGAGCCATGATCCTGACCGCATCACTTTCTTTACTGGGTGTTTTAGTGAATATTTGCATTTATTCACATATGACAGGGTATGGTGGACAGTCGTGATTTTGGCTAATGCAAATGATAATGCGCCTGATAAAAAGTATACCCTCAACCACGGCATTAGAACAAATGTAATCTTACGTGCAACTTAATCTGTATCCGATTTCAAACAACCAGACATCTGTAAGAAATGCAGCGATCCGTAGGTAAAGTAACTTATGAAAACGTGCTGTTATTTTTATCACAAACTTTGCACTGCACAAAGCAGCAGTTACCTTTTAATGCTTAAAACCATGTTATTAGCTTGGTATGTGGTAGCTAACTAGTATTCCAATAAGCCACTTTAAAACTCGTCCCTGATAGTGAATCCACGGTCCGCCATCACTTCATCTCCAGAAAACCTGAGTTCTGTGCAATGTACCTGTCGCTACATTTGCCACCATAAGCCTCCGAAATGAACATGACTAATCCAGATGGAGAAGTTGCTACCAGATACTTCAGAGTATTACTGGCATAATAGTGACTGTATGATTCACTTCTTGAATCTAGGTTTTTAGCCTTGTACCAAAGTGGATTGTACCAAATTTCTGTGCAGTCAATTATACAAAAATGATCTTTAAAAGCCTGTGGCAGAGTGGCCTTGATTGTTTCATGAGGCAGCCATGGAATAAGATCCTTGGTATGCTTATACAAAACATCTATCCAAAATTTCACTGTTTTGCTGACTTGACCATGTGATCTGTCAAGGCGTTTTGCCAAGTCAGCAATGAGAAAGTTCTGTCTCAGTTTCATCGGTGTCATCAGGATTTGGTCTGCAACTGGCATTGTAGATGAAGCAGGGGCAACATTTTGCAAGCAGGATACAAGAGTGTGGAACTCAAGAAGTGGAATACCTGTGTACAACAAGCAGTCTGCATTGTTTGTCAATGTATAACTTGCAAATGGCTGTGACTCAGGGGGTGGTGCGATTGTCGAGACATATGGGATGGTAGGTCCTTTTGAGTAAGTGTGGTCCTCCATGCATGGATCAGACCACTGTGTTTGGGCATCACAGAAGGAAGTAGGAATTTGTTCCATGTCCAAGCTCACCTACAGGTAACACAAAAATTGTACACTGAGGAGGAGGAGTCGCTGTCTCTTCTCTGGAGGCTTCTCATATAGCCGAGGAAAAGTGTACGGTAGGGTTGTCATTTGTTGGTTTCCTTTCCACAAAGTGAAAAGAGTATACGTAAAGAGTTTTGGGGGGGGGGGGGGTTCTTTAAATTCAGGTTTTTGAGCCAATTTCGCTTAGCTTCATCTTCTTTGGGAATACGATGAAAACTGTACCTTCTCTCGCAAATGCAGTCCGCTCTAACTTTAGGTTTGTGTATATAACACTGTTCTTTAAGACACAAATTAAGCTTTGTCTGGTTATAAGTGCAACCACGAACAACACATGTTGTTCCTGAGCTTTTTAATGCCATTTTAACATATCCCCACCTGAAAAACAAACTGCATATAAACAAAACGTATCGCCGTCGGCGCAAGACAGTCAACGCACCACTACTTCGCTTTTACAGCAGCGCCCCCAGGAAAAAGGTGGATATGAAAAATCAGCTCAGTGTCCTTTTAAGTATTATTTCTAACTGGATTTAGGCATGTGTGGTTTGATTTAGAAAGCTCATTAAGCAAATATCCATTGGGAAATGTATTGTTTTTCAAGAAACTTAAATCTGTAAAGATGGCCTGCAGTAACCCAATTACAATTGGTACTGTTAGGGCATGGCAGCATATCAGACGGATGGAAGGTAATTCTCGACTCACTTCAGTGTTCACTTCTATATGTGAAAATTCTGATTCCTTACCAGGAATTGCAGACCCAGGTTTTTGAGCCTGGGCACTTAAAGGCCTCACAACATTGCAGGGACTATTTGATGGACACATTTTTATGTTGTTTGACCAACTGGTTGACAAATACAATATCCCATGACAGGATTTCTTCCGCTATCTACAACTGAAAGATTTTGTGAAAAAAGACACTACTTTGTTTGCAAATCAGGACAAATCGGCCATGGAGAGACAACTTTTTCTACATCGGAACAAAGCCATAAGCTCTTTTTACGGAACTCGTAAGGATTACAGTTCTTCAGACACACAACATCTAAAAGAGAAATGGAAAAGAACTTTGAATGTACAAATCACTGATAATGAATGGGAAGATGCTTGGTGGAATGCAGAGACTTTGAGTATATGTAACAGAATCAAAGCAATACAGTTGGAAACATAAATTCAAAAACGACTTCCTCATTGTGCCCAAAATGTAAAACAGAAGAAGGAGATCTTGTTCATTGTTTTTGGTCTAGCAGGAAAATTCAGAGGTTTTGGGCTGCAGAAGGCCAAGAGATTAATTCAATTCTGATCAGTGATAATGTCTGTGACCCTCTGAATATGTTGCTTGGAATACATTGTAATTCCATTGCAGAAAATTTAAAAAGACCCTCTATAAAAAGACCCTTGCACATTTTGTTCAAGGAAATGTATTCTGTTAAACTCGATAACAGAAAAAGCCCCTTCAATATCACTTTGGCATAGAGTTATTCTTGAATATGTTCCTTTAAATTACTTAACATGTACTGCTCATGGTAAAGACTACATATTTCATAGAAGGTAGGAACCATTTTTGACCTATATGGGGCTAAACATTTCTTCTATATTCTCCAGAGATTTTGCGTAATTTGTGTAATTTCATTCATTTATATATATATTTTTTCTTATTTATTTTATTATTATAATTTTTGTAACTGTATTTATTTTACCCTATTTTCAATCTTATTTGTTTACTTGACTTTTGTAAAGTAAAAAAAAAAAAACTATATATATATATATATATATATAAACGCCAGCAGGAGGCAGCAAGTGTTCAAACAATTTTTTCAAAGTGGCTGAATCCTTCAGGAGCTAATCAAATCACTGTTTTTATGAATGGCTTAAGCCCCGTTCACACCGCCAGTGACACACAGCGACAGAGCAATCCCATTCATTTTCAATGAAGAGCTGGAGACACAAGCGACAGTGACCGTTGGTGACGGAATGTGGGCGTGTCAGCGATGCGAGTCAAACGATCCTCGTTCATTGTTCAAATACTTTATGTACCGAATTCAATTTTTCCCTTCAAAGTGTTTAGCGGCAAGAAAGCCGATTCATTGTTTACTACGGGGGTAACTAGGCAACCAGTAGAGGGAACGCCCACTAGCAACCTCAATTTCCAGCACAAGCGACAAGCAGCGCTTGGGGTGTGAATGGTGCTTTAGGCCCTGTTTACACCTACTGGCAGAGAGCACCATTGAAACACAGCCAAACCACTGACTTAAAATCACCCAATTTGAACTGTATCAGTCACACAGGATACATTTTTAGGATATGTGAATGTAAATTAATTTTTACCTAAAATGTTATCTGCAATGTTTATGGTGTTTTCGGGCAGGATAGGTGATATTTTGAAATCGTTCAGGTGGGTGTGTCAGCTATGCACTTGCAGACACAGGTAGGTTAACTGAGCCAACACAAATATATTTCTTTATGTACGTAATTATATTGCTATGTTGTGTTGAAATTCAAATCTTGGAAATAAAGCTTAAAGTCTTTAAGTCCGTACCATATGTAGTCAACGTTATTTTTCCAAGTTATGATGTGTAGCCTATATTTTAATGTCCCTGATTGAGCAACATCTATTTCCGACTCATAAAGCAAATTCTGTAATGGTTTACTAACATAACATTTTACTCACATGGAAATGGTAATGTATATATGTTGAATTAATTATTAATTTAACGAACAAATCATTACCTGCTTCAGAACGAATACTGTTACCGTATTATTGTTGCAGTTAGCCTACAGTATGAATAAAACCATTATAGCAAAATTACATAAACAGTGAATAACTGTACAGGGCGAATTAAGGAATATGTATACAAAGCATAAATCTTCATTCAGATTTCTACTTGTAGAATCTGTGAACTGTTTGCAAGTGAAATAAAAAAGAGATAGCAATGAACAATAACATCTGTTTTTTCAAGCGGTGTTTAAAGTTCAAACCTGTTAATTCCACATTAACTAAACTGTGGTTTTAGTTGCCTCTATGGGAAAAAAATAAGCTATATCAAGAAGTAATTTAGCAAGCATCTGTCGGGATATTTAGAAGACATGCTTGGCTCAACAAATAGATCTGAATTTTTTATTGTTGTTGTTTTGCCATTGTTCAGTTGATGCAGTCAGTCCAGATTACTGGACCAATTTGATGCAGTGTGTGGCGTATGGTCTGAGAACTGACAGGCTGACCCTGGACATTTTCACTTAGGGGTGTACTCACTTTTGTGGCCAGCGGTTTAGACATTAATGGCTGTGTGTTGAGTTATTTTGAGGGGACAGCAAATAGTTATACAATACAGTTATACAGTGGATATAAAAAGTCTACACACCCCTGTTAAAATGCCAGGTTATGTGATTTAAAAAAAAAATTAAAATACCACAAATAATTTCAGAACTTTTTCCACCTTTATTGTGACCTATAACTTGTACAACTCACTTGAAAAACAAACTGAAATCTTTTTTTCCTGTGGAAAGTAAAAATAAAAAAAACTAAAATAATGTTGTTGCATTAGTGTACACACCCTTAAGCTAATACTTTGTCGAAGCACCTTTTGATTTTATTACAGCACTCAGTCTTCTTGGGTATGAGTTCATCAGCATGGCAGATCTTGATTTGGCAATACCCACTCTTCAAAAACACTCCAAATCGGCCAGATTGCGAGGGCATCTCTTATCCACAGCCCTCTTCAGATCACCCCACAAATTTTCAATTGGATTCAGGTCTGGGTTCTGGCTGGGTCATTCTAAAACTTTAATCTTTTTCTTGTGAAGCCATTCTTTTGTTGATTTGGATGTATGCTTAGGGTCATTGTCGTGCTGAAAGATGAAGTTCCTCTTCATTTTCAGGTTTCATGCAGAAGCCTGAAGGTTTTGTGCCAATATTGCCTGGTATTTGGCACTGTTTATAATTCCCTCCACCTTGACTAAGGCCCCAGTTCCAGCTGAAGAAAAACAGCCCCAAAGCATGATGCTGCCACCACCATGCTTCACTGTGGGTGTGGTGTTGTTTTTGTGCCAAACATACCTTTTGGAATTGTGGCCAAAGAGTTCAGCATTGGTTTCATCAGACCATAACACATTTTCCCACATGCTTTTGGAAGACTTCAAATGGGTTTTTGCAAAATTGAGCCAGGCTTGGATGTTTTTCTTCGTAAGAAAAGACTTCTGTCTTGCCACCCTACCGCACAGCCCAGATATATGAAGAATATGGGTGATTGTCGTCACATGTACCATACAACCAGTACTTGTCAGAAATTCCTGCAGCTCCTTTAATGCTGCTGTAGGCTTCTTGGCAGTCTCCCTGACCAGTTTTCTTCTTGTCTTTTCATCAATTTTGGCGGGATGTCCTGTTCTTGGTAATGTCACTGTTGCACCATATTTTCTCCACTTGATGATGACTGACATCACGGTGTTCCATGGTATATCTAATGCCTTAGAAGTTTTTTTGTACCCTTCTCCTGACTGATACCTTTTAACAATGAGATCCCTCTGATGCTTTGGAAGCTCTTTGTGGACCATGGCTTTTGCTGTGAGATGCAACTAGGAAAATGTCAGAAAAGCCTACTAGAACAGCTGAACTTTATTTGGGGTTAATCAGAGGCACTTTAAATGATGCAAGGTGTACTGACTCCTATTTAACATGAGTTTGAATTGGATTAGTTAATAGTGAACACAGCCACATCCCCAGTTGTAAAAGGGTATGCACACTAATGCAACCACATTATTTTAGCTTTTTATTTTTATTTCCCACTGAATAAAGATTTCAGATTGTTTTTCAATTGAGTTATACAGGTTATAGGTCACACAAAAGGTGGAAAAAAATCTGAAATTATTTATCATTGTCTAATTTTTTTAAATCACATAAACCTGGCATTTTAACAGGGGTGTGTAGACTTTTATATCAACTGTACAAGCTGTACACTCACTACATTGTAGCAAAGTGTAATTTCTTCAGTGTTGTCACATGAAAAGATATAATAAAATATTTACAAAAATGTGAGGGGTGTACTCATGTATTCTGTGAGATACTGTACTTGCAGTGTTCATATTTCTGCCATTTTCAATTCCTGTAAAAAAGTGAGGAATGTCAGAAGCTAATATTTTCAATGTAAAAATTAAGGTATTAAGTTGGTGAATGAAACTGGATTGGGTTTTCTCATTTTGCTTGAAATTTTGCCTTTTTTGCTATCTATAGAAGGTTGTTTTTTCACCACTGAATAAAAAAAAGGGAGCTTCTGCTACTGACTTGTTATATCACAGTTCTGACTTTTTTTTTTTTATTATTGTATTGTATTGCGAGTATTGCGAGATATAAACTCACAAAAAAAAAATATCTAATGAAGGGTGTGAGGTTACATATCTTAGTGATTCATGTTCCTGACATTCTGGTTCTAGGTTGGTTGGCCTTCCCGTGTGCCCCCACCTTTCTACTTGTCTGTCAGTCAAAAATTCTAATCATATCTTTCGCAATTGCAAAAGAAAAGGCAGAATTGTAAGATAAAAATTGTGAGATTTTTTTTAATTCAGTTCCATAGTTATCAAACCATTTTTTTTTCTGTGACAACAGAGTAAGTCTGCTTGTTAAGGCAAGTCTTCTATATATCCCAACAGTTACTGTGGAAGTAATATGTTTGAAGCTTCTAGTCATCTGGTCATTTATAGCTGTGTTAAAAATAGTTTGATAACAAAACAGGGGCAAAGTTTAGAGTAAAATCAGAAAGCCCAATCCAAATTTAATCTTAAAGAGTCACAATATCTAAACTTTTACATTGAAAATAATAGTTTCTGACACTCCTTATTTACAGGAATAAAAAAGGCATTCATTAAAAAGTGTTCAAGGCACTGTAAGTAAATACTGCATACCTTTAATATAAGGTTGCTGCCAGTGTCTGCCAAATGCATAAATGTAAAAGTTTAAATGATAAAAGTTAAAGTTAAAATGTATTTTGAGAAATGTTTTGTTCCGTTTTTTTTTTTAGGGGAAAGAAAGACAACAGTTGATCAGACAGCCCTTGGACGAGCTTCTCCCTGGGACAACACATGTCAGTTCTGTTATCGGTGATCGTTAGAGTATAAAGACTCTTATTTCTCACCAAGATGGATAATGAACTACAGGAACTGAAAGACTTGGTAATACAATTGAGGGCGGACAATGAAAGATTCATGCAAGAACGGACTGAGGTAGCATACCCTTAGTTGGGGCATCTGCAGTTAATTCTGTTTTTGTTGATAGACCTGTTACTTCCACAGTTCCTGAGTGCCTGGTGTATGTGCCAAGAGAAAGAAAATGTCCATTGTTTCATGGAAATATGTGGGCTAGGCATCTAGCTCCAGTAGATCAAGCATGTTTTATTTATGATCACTTAGAGGGAGAAGCTAAGAACGAGATATGGTATCGACCTAAGGAAGAAAGGGAAGACACAGAAAAGATTTTGTACATTTTGCAAGAATTATATGGTTGTTCTCAATCTTATGTTGCTTTACAGGAGGACTTTTTCTCCAGGAAGAAGTTAGAGGCCCTTAGGGAGTATTCACGTGCTCTGTTCAGTTTAATAGAGCATGTGGTGAAATGTGCACCTAGTGGTCTGCCTAATTCTGCTATGTTACTTAGGGTCCAGTTTGTTAATGATCGTTAATGATCCAAATCTTCGTAGGACTTTAAAGCAGGTGGTTCGGGATAAACCAGGCTGTACTTGCTGGATGTAAGGGCTGAAGCTATCCATTGGGAGCAGGAAGGTAGGCCTGTAATGGATAGAGCTAAAAGTTATTAAGTGCCATCTATCTGTGCTCTGCAGACCTCTAGGGTCCCTGATACACAAGTGTGTCCTACTCCTCAGATGGCAGAAATTGCTGAGTTAAAAGAGATGATGGTTAAACAACAGCAACAGCTTAATGAACTTTCAGAACGTTTTATGTCTTTTAGGCGTAATTCATCTTCACGTAATGGTCCAGTAGTGTGTAGGCGATGTCAACAACCCAGCCATTTTGCTAGTGTTTGTGATAATGAGCGTGTTGTTTCTCAGAAAACTAAAGCACCTTCTGTTTTGCAGAGCCACAGAGCAGGAGGGGATACTATTGGCTAAGTGTAAAGCCTGTAAGTAAAGAAACAGTCTCACAGTTAGTGGGTATATGCCCATCAATTACTGTGTCTACGGGGGGAGTTGCAGTAAAGTGTCTTTTAGATACTGGGTCTATGGTCTTTACCATTACTGATAAGTTTTTCTTTCAGCATTTTGCAGAAAGTCCCCATGCATGTCAGTGGTTACAGCTTAAGGCCGCAAATGACCTAGATATCCCTTATATTGGATATGTGGAGCTTGATGTTCAAGTGTTGGGGAAGGTTATTCCTAAGCGGGGAATTTTAGTAGTACAGAGCTCTCAAACTTTATTGCCCACTACTAGTGTTCCTGGGGTTTTAGGGATGAACATCATAAGAGAGTGCTATTCTGAACTTTTTGGGCAGTATGGTTCTGATCTTTTTGATCTCCACCAAGTTACCCAAGCCCCTGATGCCTTGCAGCAAGCCCTGCAGTTGTGCCATCAAATTCAGTCTGCGGAGCGTACAGGAAGTTTGGTGAGAGTTAGGGGTAGACGTGCTGTCTCGGTGCCAGCTGAATCGGTGCAGTTCATTGAAGTTACCTGTGCTCAGCAGGTATTTTCTTTATGTATACATGCAGTTTTTGAGCCCTCTGTGGGATATAGCCCCCTTCCTCCGGGTGTGTTTCTTTACCCAGCCGTGGTCAAGGTTACTAGGAGTACTGCTTATATTCCTATAATGAATGTTAATAGAAGGGCCACAAAACTTCAACCCAGGTGTCCATTAGGTATTTTACATCAGGCATATGTTTTGAACCAGTTGGCTTAAAGGTAGCCACTATGAGCTCCCAGGTAGGCCAAATCGATCCTGTGCATACTGTAGATTTGCAGGCTTTGTCTGAGCCAGAGCAGCGAAAGGTGAGGGATTTGTTATTTAAATATTCTTCTGTGTTTTCAGCACACAAGGGGGACTTGGGGTGTACTGATCTTATAGCTCACAAAATTCCTTTGGTTGACGAGGTACCTATTCGGCAAAGGTACAGACGTATTCCTCCGTCCGATTATGATGCCGTTAAAGCCCATATAAACCAACTTTTAATCCAGAAACAAAGCAAGGGGTCGAAAGGCCGGCGGAGAACAATCGGGAAACAGGGAACAATGGGATCAGTAAACAGGGAAAAACAAACACGGGAAAACGCTCGGAATTGACCAGGGTAAACTAAATGAAGACTTCGCGATATGAACAGTGTAAAACCAGTCTATTTATACTGTGTGAGAAGCAAGATGGCCGACAGGGGTGAGAGGTGAGAGGACACAGGAAGTTCATGAGAATGGGGTTATGGGAAATGTAGTGAGTAAATGGTCCATAGAGAAATGAAGGCTCCCTCTAGGGATGAAGTGAGGGAGCCAAAACAGCGCAGTTCATGACAGATACTACTAAATAAATTTTTGTCATTAGCACAATCCAGCCAATTGCAATTAAAGTCACACAAAATAATAAGTTCAGTGTGCCTTCTTAAAGAATTAATAGTTGACAAAATACATTTTGTAGAATCAACAGGAGCAGATGGTGGTCTATAAAAGCAACCAATAGTTAACCGTTTGTTATCATGAAAAAAAAAAATTAACAAATAAACATTCAAAATTGACTGGTGATATTAACGGAGTTACACACACAGAATTCAAATGAGCAGCAACATATATAGCAACACCACCTCCTCTAGAAAGTCTGTCAATTCTAAATAAGGCAAAATGTTCAAGTTTAATACCCTCATCGCTAATTTGATCATGTAACCATGTTTCAGAAATAGTAACAATATGAGGTTTGTAAAGAGAGACCCAGACTCTTAATAGATCAGTTTTAGGGAGAAGACTTCTGATATTCAAATGGACAATTTTTAAACCTTTAGACGAATCTATAATTCAAACACTAAATAGATTAATAAATTAAAGTCATAGAATTGGTTAGGGTAACATATGGGTAAGCGCTGCAAGGCATCACAATCAAAAACAGACACAAAAAACAATATAAAATTTAAAAAAAAAATGACCAAAGAGATAGCTACTACAGGTTCAGTCTAATACAAAATAATAATAATATTTATCATAAAGAGGACAGATCTGTTGAACAGATATGTTGTTTTAGATCATGGTAAAAGTTCAATTTGCTAAATGAACTGTCTATTATACAGATTTTGATTAAAGCCAAATGTGTTAAACAGCTATAACCTGCTGTAAACAAATACAAGTGAAACACTGGAGCAAAAGCAACAAGTCATGTTGTGCTATTTTGGCAAAAAAAAAAAAAAAAACAACTGTCTCCTAAAATACTAATATGTCGTGTGTCTTGATTAATCAGGCATGGGTCAGGGGTGAAAAAGGTGAGAAGGGTGCTTGAGGGGTGATGTTGTCTCTGATTGGGCCGGGAGGTGGGGGGACTCCCACAGAATAAATATTACGGCCTCATTAGGGGACATGCTGTAACGTAACTTGTTTATTGTTCCGTCATGATTGACAGCCAAGTTTTTTTACCTTTATCGAAAAACATACCATCAACCACAAATGCTATTAGCAATTGCAGACAGAGCATACCAGAAAAAAAAAAAACATGTTTGGTAAAAGTTTCCCTTTGCCAATTTTACAGTAGCCAAATAAGTTGAATGGAATAATAAGCCAAGCACAGGTTCTGAAAAAATTAAATTAAATGTAACTTACCCTCTACGTTCACATGAAGCGTCTAAAAACGCGAGGCGTGTCGCTTCCTCCACCAATTTCAAAGCACTTGGGCGCTCGCGCTTCTGTAGCGTCCGCCGTTGCTAGGCAACCATGAAGGCGCTGTCAGTTACAATAATTTCCGCTTTGGATTTTAAACCGCACGACTGCATGTGAACGGCCCCTATGCCTTTCGTGACACATAAACACCACGAAATTAAACTGTGGATCTCTCCCCTGTCGTCTTCTCCCACGCGGATTGTCCCGCAGGAAGAAATGGCGCCCTGGATGTCAGTGGATGGCGCGCACGGTCTACGAACGTCACGTCAGGGTTCATAACAATGTATTTTTTACTGTGTCACAAAAGGCTTCAGAGGGTGGGTTATAGTATCTAGGTGTTCTCTAGTTTAGAACAGTGACCACTTCACCTTCAGCTTCGCCAGTCCTCTCACCTCAATATCATCCACACGTCCTGGAAATACGAGTTATAGAGATTTTAGAAAGAAGCACTATAAGAAGAGTTTCTTTTCTGTAATTTACCGTTAGCTATACAAGCTCGAAGCTAACTTCAGTAACAATATCTAGCTAACAGTACTGTTAACTAATCATTTTCCATCGTGTTCTCTAGCTGTGTTCAATGACTCAATTCATCAAGCTGTACCTAACAACGCCTATGTCAACAAAGCTCCTGGGTAACTTAGATATACCAGAAAATATAAAAAATGATTGAAACATCACTCACGAAATTCAGTCAGTTGAGTTTCTAAGCCTCTAAAGCAGAGGTCTTCAACCCTGTTCCTGGGGACCCACTATCCTGAAGAGTTTAGCTACAACCCTAATCAAACACACCTGAAGTGGCCAATCAAGTACCTCAAGACTGCTTGAAAATTGCAGACAGGTGTGCTGAAGCCAGTTGCAAATAAACTTTCCAGGCAAGTGGGTCCCCAGGAGCAGGGTTGAAGACCTCTGCTCTAAAGGTCTGCAGCTATGTCTTCGATGTGCATGCTCTGTTCAATTATAACCAAACTGCTCCCCACATTTCTCATCGAATCTACACGATTCACGTGGGTCACCTGTTTTGGCTTCAAAACGGCGAATTTCGCCGAAAAGTTATTGATTTTCATGCCTGATTAATGGTTACTTTACAGACATTGTAATTAAAGTAACAAGCAAGAATGCAAGTCAGACTGCCTGTGTCTACAGCCCAATGATTTCCAGTGCCTCTTCCTGTAAAAAATAAATAAATAAATAAAACAAACTCTGTCATACCCAGTTTTGCTGATTTAAAGGGATAGTTCACCCAAAATCACAAATTCTGTCAAAATTTACTCACCGTCATGTCATACCAAATCTGAATAATTTAGACCAAGGGTGTCAAACTCAATTCCTGGAGGGCCGGAGCCCTGCAGAGTTTCGATGCAACCATAATTAAACACACATGATCCAACTAATCAAGTCCTTCAGACTTAACTGAAAACTGCATAGTATGTGTGTTGGAGCAAGGTTGGAACAAAACTCTGCAGGGCTGCGGCCGTCCAGGAACTGAGTTTGACACCCCTGATTTAGACCTTCTAAACACTTTTCATTGCATGGACCAAAGGAAAAAAAAAGTCGTACAGAGTAAGAAACTTAAGCTGTACTGATGTGTGTAAATTTTTATTTATTTATTTTATTGTAAATGTCTTGTGTGAAACATTACTGAGAAAACAGGATTGTGTAAATCAACCTAATGAAGGGTGTGAGGTTACATATCTTAATGATTCATGTTCCTGACATTCTGGTTCTAGGTTGGTTGGCCTCCCAGTGTGCCCCCACCCTTCTATTTGTCTGTCACTCAAAAATTCTAATCATATCTTTCGTAATTGTGAAAGAAAATGCAGAATTGTGAGATAAAAAAGTCACAGTTACCTTTTTATTTTTTATTCAGTTCCATAGTTATCAAACTATTAAAAAAAAATAAATAAATAAAAACTATAAATGACCAGTTTAGTTAAAAAACTAAGACTGACCAAACCATTTTTCTGTGACAACAGAGTAAATCTACTTGTTGAGGCAAGTCCCCCCAGTATATCCCAACAGTTACTGTGGAAGTAACATGTTTGAAGCTTCTAGTCATCTGGTCATTTATAGCTGTGTTAAAAATAGTTTGATAACAAAAAAGGGGGCAAAGTTTAGAGTAAAATCAGGAAGCCCAATCCAAATTTAATATTAAAGAGTCACAATATCTAAACTTCTACATTGAAAATAATAGTTTCTGACACTCCTTACTTATTTACAGGAATAAAAAAGGCATTTATTAAAAAGTGTTCAAGGCATTGTAAGTAAATACCTTTAATATAAGGTTGCTGCCAGTGTCTGCCAAATGCATAAATGTGAAAGTTTAAATGATAAAAGTTAAAGTTAAAATGTATTTTGAGAAATGTCATCTCACCATTAGAGGGAGCCTTCACTGAGACTCTGAACTGTATCACAACTCTATTTCCCATAACCCCTTTCTCATTGACTTCCTGTCACCTTTTACCTTCACACCTATCGGCCATTACACCTCATCACACACTATAAATAGACTGTCATTTCCCCTGTGTACTTCGTGAAGTCTTGATTAGCCAGCCTGTTAATTCTGAGTGTCATTTCCTGTGTTTGTTTTCCCGTTGCTGACCCTGTTGTTTCCCGTTTCCTGATTGTTCTCCGCCTGCCTACTGACCCTCGATTGTTTACTGGATTACTCTGCTTGCTAGCTGCCTGCCTTGACCCTTTTGTATGGACATTGACCACTCTCTGGATTATCTGTGTTGTTCCTGTTCCCTACCAACCCTGCCTGTTTACTACGAGTGTTGTTATTAATAAAGTCTGCACATGGATCACTACTACGCTGACTCCTACGTTACAGAAGACTTCGCCACTTATAGATCAAGCGACTTTATTTCACCCCCCGGTTTCAACATGGACCCATTAGACCAGCTACTACGTCTGAGGCAAGGCACCCTGCCTGTCAAGGATTATATTTAGAATTTCTGTGAACTGTCTGACCAGGTACCCCTCCTTGATGAACCTTTCTTTATGGATGTGTTTAGCTGTGAACTTAGTGAACCGTTCAAGTCTTGTGTTCGACATGAGTGCCCTCGCACATCTCTCGTGCATTTACTGGACTATGCTTTATTGTGCGAGGGCTCGTCTTTTACTGTGGGTGTTGCTTAGGAGAACACCACAGCTATGATGGTCACAGGACTTTCGAGTGTGTCAGACGCCAATCCGATTACACAATTCGTTCACAAAATGGCGGCCACGCCCAAGCACAATCATAAGATGGCGGCTACAACAACCTTTTTTCCCCGCCAAAGACTTATATCCAGCTTGGAGGATCCACCTCTGCGGTGAATCTCTCTAAGCCAACCAGACCAGCGCTCACTAGTGTCACTCCAGCCAGATCAGCGCCCCCTAGCATCACTAGCGCCAAGCCAGCCAAGTCAGCACCTGCTAACACCAAGTCTACATCCGTTAATGTCAAGCCTGCCAAATCAGCCCAGCTGTCTGGGGTCGAGATGGCTGCCACTCCACAACCAGCACATGTCAAGATGGCCGTCACTCCAGAGTTTGCACAGGATAAGATGGCCGCCACTCTAGAGTTTGCACGTCAAGATGGCCGCCGCACCAGAGTTTGCACCTGACAAGATGGCTGCCGCACCAGAGTTTGCACCTGACAAGATGCTCAAAGTAATATTTTTTTGTGGAGACGGAACTGTTTTTTTCTTCAATATTTTTTTTTGTACTTCAAGTTTTCTAGAACTGTGGAATTTAATCTTTTCCTGGCGAATCTATTGATTCAGATTCAATCGAACTGAACCTAATGAACTGACTGTGCTGAACCTTGTTACTTGAACTGAATCTAAGGAGTCAAATTAGACTCCTAATTTGCTTTCTTTTTTAGCTTTCTTTTCCCTTCTTTTCTGAATTGAATCTTTTATACAGAATTTATTGATCCAAGTGTTTTGCATTGTATGCATTGAATCAAACTTTTGAACTGAATTTGCCAAACTGAATGTATTAAGCAGAGTATTAAACGAAATCTATTGAATCACTTTTCCTGAATTTTTATTTTGAAGGGTTTAATGCCAAAGAGTTGTGTTTATGTTTTTGAGCTAACTGAGGTTAGCAGAAGTTATATTTGAACATCTGATGTTATAAGGTTGTATTGTAAGTGAAAGTTATAACATTGAGTGCACCCAGAGTAGTCTGTGAATAGCTCACAAATTGTGAATCGTAGGGCTGTGCCGATATTCGGAAGCGAATTATCATGCGTATCTCATCATTAATGCCGGTTCTGTGATTAGTCGTAAATCTCATTCACGTGTTCATTAATGCAGCCGCGTTTACTACACAGAGCCATAGTTCACTGACAAGGTACGCAGTTTCGCGTGCATTATCGATATGTATCGCCTGCGATAATGAAGGCGATACTTGCTTGATTGCTTACTTGATATTGGTGACAGCAAATATAGCCTCCTTCTTGATGAAAGCACTGATGTTAGCGTCTCAAAGTACCTTGGGATAGTAATTCGGTATTTCAGTGAGGAAAAAGCAAATGTGGTGGCTACCTACTTAGGCCTTGTTGAGCTGGAGGGAGGGGATGCTAAAACAATAGCCAGAGCAGTTCTAAATTTTCTTGAGAAGTGTGGCCTCAAGCAGAAGAACTTGCTTGGCATTGGCACAGATAATGCATCAGTGATGACAGAAGTGTACAATGGCGTGCACAAAATTCTCAGGGAGGAGAGTGACTTAAAACATCTAGTCCTCATCCGCTGTGTGCGTCACTCTCTACAGTTAGCTGTAAGCTCTGCCTCTAAAAACACTCTTCCACGCAGTGTGGAATTTCTTGTTAGGAAAACTTATAATTGGTTCTCCATTTCTCCCAAACGCAGAGAGGCGTACAAGTCTGTCTATCAGACAATAAACTGTGGTGAGAAGCCTTTGCTGATCACAAAGGTCTGTGCCACATGCTGGCTTTCCATAGAGCCAGCTGTGTCCAGAATGCTAGATCAGTGGGAGGAATTAAAATTACATTTCGGTCTCACCATGGCAAGTGAACACTGCTACATGGCAGATGTTCTGCATTCTACGTATAGTGACCCGCAGAACCTCCTCTATCTCAGTTATTTAAAATCTATAATTAGTGAGGTGCAGTCTGCTGTTAAGGCTTTTGAGGGAGAACAGTCTGATCCACTCAAGCTGTTGGACTGTTTGATGAGGGTGATAAAGTCTGTCTGCAGCAGAGTCATTAACCCAATGGCAAACATTGATGTTCTTAAGGAACCAATAGATGGACACATTTCTCCCAAGCCATAGCTTGGCTATTTAGTTGAGTCCATGGTAGCACAGCTGAAACTTTCTCCTGAGGAGGAGGATTGTGTGCGAAGGAGATGTGTGAGTTACACAATCTCCTTAGCAAATGAACTAAGATCAAGGCTCCCAGATAATGTGGAAATACTGCAGCACATGTCTTTGTTCAATGTGGGGGAGACACTTAAGCACAACAAGAGCCTGTCACAAATGACAAAACTTGCACACCTTCTTGGATACTGCCCAGCCACAATTGACAAAAATATTAATCAATGGAGGTCTATTCATCTTCAGAAATGGGATGAAATAAACACAGTGGCTTTTTGGGCTGAAGTTAAAAAGTACAGGGATTCATTTGGCATAAACCCATATGAAGACTTGGCCTCTGCTGCAGTTTCTGTCCTCTCACTCCCACACTCAAATGCTGAGGTAGAAAGACTGTTCAGTCAAATGAGAGTCATTAAAAACAAACTGAGGATGCTATGAGCTCATGCTATGAGCACAAACTGCCAGATAAAGTGCTGCAGCTCTTTGGCACTTCAGCCGCTTATTCATTTAAGTCCTGTCCTGCAGCAGGTTCTAATTCATCCTCTGCATCCAATATCACCCACCAGGAGGAGAGCTTTGAGGGTGTGGATCTTGTGGATGGTGATGATGATGAATTCCCTCTCAGCATTTTCATGGAGTAATCTGTAATTAGAAATCACAGATTCAGCAAGACAAAAAAGTATATTTTTATGTACATATTTGTGCCATTCTCGGTTATCAGATCATCACATATTAATGTATGGTTCATTATATCTGTTTAGTTAAAATTATCATAGTATTTGAGTATATTTCAATTTAATTTCACGCCAAGTTTATTAAAATGCTAAGTTCATTAAAATGCAATGTTTTTTTAGTTTTCTGATTTTTTGTAAATATGGACATATATGCACATAGTTTCTTTTTGTAAATATGCACATAGTTTGTCAACATATTTCGTTTGTTAATGTGAACAACCTTTTTGTAAATATGCACATAGTTTGTTTGTAAAGGTGCAAAGGCCTTTAAATGCACATAGTTCGTTTGCAAATATACAAACAGGCCTAATTCAACCAAAGGTTTGTCCACTATGGGTCAAATTATCCTAATTATCCATGAATATCATATACTATATGAAAGAATAAGGAAAGCATTTTGTGACATACGTTATATCTTATCATTTTACTTGTAAATATAACTGTTAACTAGTAATATCACAACACATAATGTTTTTAACTTACCTACAGTAGGTATAGTGATTTTCTCATTGCAGAGGATAGTCTCAGCCTCAGCGACTGAACGAATCACTCCCCAGGACGACTCGTTCTCCTCGATTCACATAAAAGATTCATTCAAAATGAACAAATCGTTCAAGAACGACTTATCATTATCCGCCATTCACTGTACACTGTACTACTTGCATAGAAACATACAAACATTTGCATACAGATATCTCTCAAGGGTAACTGTACAGCCCAGCCCTGTATTAAACCACATAGCATATTGTACAAACAAGAAGAGGAGAGCAATACCACACAGATAACAAAAGAAAAAATAACACAAACAATATTTAATAAAATCCTCCTTAGATCTCCTTTGTTTTGTTTTTTTTGTTTTTTGTTTTAGCATTTAATGGGAGATTGTTGTCCTCACGCCTTGCCACTAAATCATCTACTTCTCTCCTATATGCTGTCTTGTTTCCTCTTGTTATCAAGCCAATGACTCTTGTATCATCGGCAAATTTGATAATACTGGTGTTATTCTGGGAGGCTATAATCATAGGTGAAGAGCACGTAGAGCAGGGGTGCCCAACCCTGATCCTGGAGATCTACCTTCCTGCAGAGTTCAGTTCCAACCCTAATCAAACAGCTGTTTGTAATCATCAAGTGCTCTTTCAGATCCTAATTAGTTGGTTCAGTTGTATTTGATTAGGGTTGGAGCTGAACTCTGCAGGAAGGTAGATCTCCAGGAACAGGGTTGGGTGTAGAGCATGGGGCTCAAAACACAGCCCTGTGGAGTTCCTGTGTTTGTGATGATGATTTTGAATGTATGATTCCCGATCTTAACAGTCTGTGGTCTGCCTGTTAAAAAGTCCTGAACCCAGCTGCAAATAGTGGATGGCATACCAAGGGTGTGACGCTTATGAGTAAGTTTTGGAATCACTGTGTTGAATACTGAACTATAATCAATAAACAGCAACTGAACATAGCTGTCTGTTTCTCAATTCATTTTTGCATGCAAACTGAAGTGAAACTAACGTATCTGGAATAAAGGTCTTGATATGATCCATGATAATCCTCTCAAAAGCACTTCAGACCTCGGCTCGTGCAGTTGAGCAGGTTTTGAGCACCCGAAAGGAGATGTTGTCTGGGCTGGTTGATTTCCGATTATTTATTATTTTAAAAGTCTGCCACTACTTCAGATGAGATCGTAAATGAGCTCTCCATGTTTGCATACACCTTCTGGGAGTGTGCTTTCTTGTGGATTTATAGTGCCATAAATTATCATAAGCGCTGCCTCAGAATTTGCATTTGGCAGAATGTAAACAGCTACAAAGATAGCAGAACTCCCTTGGCAAATAGAAGGGCCTGCATTTTACTACTAAAAGTTCCAAGTCACTCAAGCAATATTTACTGACTGCATTCGCATCTGAACACCACCAATTCTGAATATAGACACATGTCCCTCCACTTTTACGTTTACCAGACGCCATGGATGGTCTCCGTGGTGGATGGAGTGCGTGTCCAGTTGAACTGCAGAGTCTTGTATATTTTTCGTTAGCCAAGTTTCTGTGAGGATAAGCCCACAGCAGTCTCTTTTTTCACTCTGCGTTGTAATCCTGGTTCTAAGCTCATCCATTTTGTTTTCGGGGGAATGGACGTTTGCCAAAAGCAGACTAGGGAGAGGGGGCCAATTTGCGCGAGCCTTTAGCTGCACGGGCCAGAGCCGTTTAGCACAGTAAAGCCGCAGTTTACAGCTTATGACAGCCACAATCTAACAGATTACCCCCTAGATTCAATATGAAACTCTTACTAAAACAAAATAGTGACCATAATCATGCTGAGGCTGTGTAGTTTAATACATGCCGACTTGCGCATATGATCTGCTCCGTGCTATCGCGTCTCTGGACTGGAGCCAAAGTACGGAGTAGACTGTGTGCTACCGCGGTTCGTGTGACAACGCGAAACCAGACCTTATTTGCCCAGACGGAATTTTGTCATTGTTTTAGCTAACATATTCATACCAAAAGCCACTTTAAATGGTAGTTCCCCTTCAGTCGTTTCACTACGACGTTACTTATGCACTGTAAGACCGAACAGTAAAGGTTTGATAAATAAAATAAGTTTTAATAACTTAAAAATTGTAAAAAGCTCATTAGTCTCAAATTTTCTGCGTCATGTGTACTTTTTTTTTTTTTAAGTTTACAGTGCTCAACCGCTTTAATTTATTTTGTCATAACGTGATCCCGCCTGACGTCACTTCCATGCACTTACAACCAACGTGCTCACTCATCTTCTCCTGAGAGAGAGTTCGCCATTTTGATGCGCTTGCCTCGGGTCGTTTTTAAGTCGAGAAAGGTTGAGAAAATATAGCGAAAAAGGAGATTTCGCAGAGGCAGTTCCTGTGAATACTTTTGACACGACACGCGTTGTAGCATGCAGCAATTTCACGAAGATCATCGGACAAAGTTTTACTCCGTTTTGACCACGCTGTATATCGATTTTGGTTTTGGAAGCATTAATCCGGTAAGTAATCTGTTAACACTACATTTTACTGTCGTTTTACAATTATTTGCAAGCTTGGTGTCTTGAAAGCGGATTTATTTTATGCCTTTACAAGTAAATGTGATGTGCATCGCAGACTAGTAAACCGGTAATCATTTAATTGGGACATGACATTAACATGGAATAATCCTTGTTAAACAGTCATAGTTGGGATTCGCGTAAAAAAAGAAAACTAAAGATTGTGGTGACGTAACGTTACAATTGATTATGTTATGGTGCAAATGACAAAACAACAGACGTGCGTGTGCTAGAGCAGGGGTTTTCCTGCATAGAAAAATTGGCGGCACACACTTTCTTTTAGCCGTTAACCACTCTCTTCAAACATGCCGCTGTTCACCCACGCTCACAGACGTGTGGTTTCAGTTCTCCCTAAATTTTTTTCGTAAATATACATCTTTTGGAACGAATTCGTCGGCTTGGTACATTTACCTGAGTGTCAATGTTAAAGCACAGATTAAAACAAGCGGCCTTTATTAATATTTTTTTTTATTATTTAAGTTATATGCATGTTTTACTTTTTTTTTTACGGAGTTTGTTATTTTGACTTTTATTGTACCACAGGGATAAATGCATTACATAATGTGCAGAAGTGCTTGTGTTGTTAAGATGATACATTTCTGTTTTGGTATTTAGCTTTTAATACTTTAAAAAGCAGACTGTATACTGATGTGTTTTTTGGGAACATTGCAGCCTAACTAACTTTTGAATGTTTCTTTTTTTCAGGTTAAAACTGAAGCATCTGGCCAACAAACAGAGTTTTCAGTGCGGTATGTTGAAAAACTATTAACAACAATGGACACATTGCAATATAGTGACTAAAATGTGAATGAGGACAGTGTACATAAAACCATTTAAGCAAAAATCCAATGGCTTGGAGGTGTAAACTTTGTGCTGCTGCCTTTGATAACAGGGCACATGTACTAGCACATTATCGTTTACATCATAGCAGTGTTTCCTCAGTCAGTCCATTACCATGTGTCCATGATGACTGTGTCAGCACATTTCAGACTGTAAATGCATTAAAAATACACTTAACACGAATACATACTCAGATGGAGCATGATGTGAATCCAGTGGAAAGGGTTTCATTCATCTGTCCTAAATGTGGTTTCAAGCAGCCATTTAATGGGAAAACTATCCTTAGTCATTTAAGGGCACATTTAAAACAACATGAGATGGTGGATTGTCCATATAAAGACTGTCATTATCGCAGTAATGTGTACACGTCTTTCAATACCCACAAAAGTAGGCATCATCCAGATGCTGATGCTCATGTGTCAAATTTTAAGAATGATATTATCTTAACAGAAACTGACAGCCCCACAATGCTGGGTCAAGTTGAAGCTGCTGACTCTCCTCCGAATCCTCCTGAGCTTGAAAGTCCTGACTATAGTCCTCTTGAGTCGACTTATGATACTTGTGAATTGCAAGCTCAATTGAAAAGCAACTTGTCATCTTTGTTCTTGAAGATGCACAGTATTCTTCATGTTTCAGAGATGGCAATACAAGACATAATTGAGAATTTGGTGCAGATATTCTTACTGTCCAAACCTCTTGTGAGAGACTCTATTATGATGGTTCTTCAGGAACATGAACAGTCAATCAGTGATGTCCTCCTTAATGATTTAGTTGAAGCTATCATGAAAAGTAATGTTCTTGTCAGTGCAACTGCGGAAGGTGCAGAGCTGTCTACTTCTAAGCGAAGGAAAACATTTGTGAGAAGCAACTACCCTCTGGTAATGCCAGTGCAATATACTGTAGGTTTAAGAGAATGCACAGTGGTTTATGTTCCAGTACTACAAATGCTTCAAGCTATGTTTAAAAATACTGATCTTCATGAAAAAATTCGAGCCGACCGGTCGTCACCAGGAATGTACATGTCTCATGAAGATGGAACCTATTTTAAGGAGAACCAGTTTTTGTCAGAAGCAGGAGAGCTGAAATTGTCACTCATTTTGTATATGGATGACCTTGAAATAGCAAATCCTTTAGGCACATCCAGAAAAATCCACAAGCTTTGTGCAGTGTATTGGTTGCTTGCAAACCTACCCAGTAAATATAGGTCCAGCCTACATGTCATACAGCTAGCGCTACTATGCAAAGTATCTGACGTGCAGAGGTGTGGTTATGAAAGTATTCTGTCACCTTTGTTGAAAGACTTGCAAACTCTTGAACAGGATGGCATCTTCATTGAAATCCTTGGTCAGCGTGTTCAGGGCACCGTGTTGTGCGTTGCAGCTGATAACTTGGCTGCTCATGGTCTTGCCGGGTTTGTGCAGTCTTTCCGAGCACAATACGTCTGCAGATTCTGTTGCTGTACTACAGACCAAATACAGACCAGTGAAGTTTCTGAAGGAGAGTTCAGCATGAGAAGGAAGGAAACTCATGATCTACATGTCCAAAAAGTTGTGCAGGAAGGAAATGTAGCTCATTTAGGTGTTGTGGGTGAGTGTCCTCTTAGCAACGCCCTACAGCATTTTCATACTGTTACAGGTTTCCCACCAGATATACTGCATGATTTGTTTGAGGGTGTTGTACCTGTTGAGTTGGCTTTGTGCATCCGTGAAATGATTCGGCGGAAGTATTTCACACTTGAATATCTGAACACAAAGATTCGCACATTTCCGTATCAGCATTTTGATAAGATTGATAAGCCACAACCAATCCCAAAGACTTTTGTTGCCAAACTAAGTATTGGAGGAAATGGACATGAAAATTCTGCATTGCTGAGATTGTTACCCTTGATGATAGGAAGTAAGGTCCCAGAAGGTGATGAAACATGGGACATAATAATGAACCTTAAAGAAATTGTCCAGCTTGTGTTATCTCCTTCTTTCACAGAGGAATCCCTTCAGTACCTCCAGACCAAAATAAGTGATCACAGACAGGCTCTTAAAGCTGTGTTTCCAGACTTTAATCTCAGACCAAAACACCATTATATTGAACATTACCCAGAACTGATCAAGTGTTTTGGGCCTCTGGTTCATCTATGGACCATGAGGTTCGAAGGGAAACATCGGTTCTTTAAAAGGGTGATGCATGACACACAAAATTTCAAAAATGTCTTGAAGACTCTTGCTAATCGGCATCAGTCCATGATGGCTTTTCATTTGAATGCCCCATCTTTTTTCAAACCCCAAATACAAACCAGAAGTGTTACTTCTGTGCAGGTTACTACTCTACCTCAAGTGGTGAAAGACTTCATAAAGACCAAGACAGACAGCCAAATTGTATATAGCACATCAGTGGTCTCCATACATGGCACAGATTATGCAAGTGGAATGTTTGTTTCTGCAGGACAGGCAGGGGGACTACCTAATTTTTGCAAGATTGAATGTATACTTCTTGTAAATAACTCTGTGTCCTTTCTGTGCAGGTCCTATGAGTGCTGGTACATCGAGCATTTAAGATCATTTAAGCTGACATCATTGGACAACTTGTCTGTGCATGAGCTATCAGAATTAAATGACACAGTAAGTCTCCCAGCATACAACATTGATGGACATTTGGTGTTAACCCAGAAAAGGTTCATTTTGATCAAACACCTGGATGACTAGAATGCATTTAGAAATTTTGCCTTTGTCATTTTAAATGAAGTGGGGCAAAACATTGACAAGCTGCTTTTTTTTTTTTTTTTTTTTTTACAGGAATGGAAGCGCAGACCTTTTTCTTGCATGTCCATACATCCACTGGCACTGTGAGGAAGATGACTTTATCTTCACGTCCAGCATCTGTGGAAGAGCTAAAAACAAAGATAAAAGAGAAATTTGATCTCGCGAAATGAGAGATGGAATGACTTTACCCTGTCATTCCAAGATCCAGACTTCGACGGGCAGCTTTGTTCACTTTTAGACATTGAGGAACTTCCACAGAAGGCTGTACTTATAGTGGTGCGATCTGAGAGTGGTGCTAGTTCTGTAGCATCTGATGACACCGTAATATTGCCAAATGCAAGAATTCCAGAGAGGGCTGAAGTATGGCCTTGCGTTTTTCCAGTGCCCACTTTTTCTTTTGAAGTAGAACTTGTACTTGCTGAGGGAAATGCTGCATACGAGACAACCGGAAAAACTTTGAAGTTAAATAGAGGACAAAAGCACAACATTCTTGAGACCCTAGCAGAACAAATGCATAGCTATAAAGCATACCCTAATGTTAAGGAAATTTCTATGGTAGCAGAAGCCCTCGTTAACAAGCATCCCTGTCTAAGAGAGCCAGGCTCTCGTGCAGGTTGGTATGGATGGAAGAACAGCCTAACATTTAAGATGGGCAACTACCGCACAAAGTTAAGTCGTGCTGGATCTCAGGAAGTTGCTGTAAATTCTGGAAAGAGGAGTAAAAACAACCCCCAAAAAGATGCCCCCCACACGAACATCAAAAGACCAAAAAGGGCGGAGATTAATTTCCTTCCAAATTTCCCAAGAGGTGAAGATGCTTCAAGTCTCGAACAACAAAGACAAAAAATTATAGATGAAGTTCAGATCACTGACAAAAATCTTGTCTTGATCACAAAGTTGATGGACAGCACTTTTGCTTTGCGACGTAAAGAGATCGTCTGTAATGAGCTACCAGTTAATGAAATCCTGGAACGATGGCCTGCTCTTAAATTAGAGTCGCAGGTAAAAATATTTTCTTTATTATAACTATTCAAGATCTTTACATTTAATAGTTTGTTGTGGTTGTGTTGAATGTTCATTGTGTAAGTTTCTTTTTGTAAATGTTTTTACAGATCTGTGCTGAGTTTCACAGAGTGACAAATGTCAACCTAAAGAATCGTTTCTTTGCTCAACTGGACCAACATACCCCCCGGCTTCAGAGCCTGTTTCGGAAAAAAGCTTCTCGAACAGGAAAAGCTTCTGAACTGCTGGATCAGCTCTTCAAGATTTATGACCTCCAGGTCAGTTGGTTACGATTCTTAAAGGGATACTCCACCCCAAAATGAAAATTTTGTCATTAATCACTTACCCCTATCGTTCCAAACCCATAAAAGCTTTGATCGTCTTCGGAACACAATTTAGGATATTTTGGATGAAAACCGGTAGCTTTTTCCCATTGACTGCCATAGAAGTTAAACTGTCAAGGTCCATAAACATATGAAAGGCGTTGTCAAAATAGTCCATCTGCCATCAGTGATTCAAATATAATTTCATGAAGCTACGGAAATACTTTTTGTACGCAAAGAAAACAAAAATAACAACTTTAGTCAACAATTCGTCACTTGGAAAGTGGCCACTGGCCGTAAACAGCGTACGGCGCTCTCTGTCAGCCACAACACACAGATTTGCTGTTTTCTTTGGAATCAACCTTAAATACATGTAGAAAATGTGTCCACGTGTCACAGCTGACAGAGTGCACCGTACGCTGTTTACAGCCAGTGGGCGCTTTCCAAGATGGCGCTACGGTGACACAGAGGAGACGAATTGTTGACTAAAGTCATTATTTTTGTTTTCTTTGTGTACAGAAAGTATTCCCGTAGCTTCAGGAAATTATATTTGAATCACTGATGGCAGATTAACTATTTTGACAACGCCTATCATATGTTTAAGGACCTTGACATTGTAACTCTCATGACAGTCAATGGGACAGTCAAAAGCTACCGGTTTTCATCCAAAATATCCTAAATTGTGTTCCGAAGACGATCAAAGCTTTTATGGGTTTGGAACGACATCGGGTAAGTGATTCATGACAATTTTCATTTTGGGGTGGAGTATCACTTTAATGCCTGGTAAAGCTGCTTATTTATCTTTAGTTGATCTCTAATGGTTAACTCAAGAATAGTGTTGTGAGGCAATACTGATTAGCATCCATACTGAATGTTTTTTTTTTTTCTGACACTGAAAGGATCAAGTTGATGTCCATGTTAGACGTGCTGCGGTACTCCGGGCTCTCCCTTCGTATATGCATGAGAGTGATGTCAGCTTTTTCAAGATGTGGGATGTAAGTGTGTATATTCAGTGTCTATAGTTTATTAAAATAATTGCTGTCACATTTGAACTCACCTATGATATGATTGTGATTTAATAGATATGCAGATTGTGAGTGTTTTGTTTGTTTGTTTGTTTGTTTTTTGGACTCTCCTGGTATTTGACGGCAGGTATTTGGCATCATCTTTAAGATGAATTTTAGTAATGGGTAATTGTTTCTCTTGTTGTCTTTAGGTGGAGCAGTCTGATGAACCGGACATCAATGATGTACCACTTGGGCTCCTCCTAAGCAATCAGACATCATCAGATGCCTGTTTTTTCTGCCCAGAGAGGATTGCAGTTCTGATTGAGGATAACATTGTTATTGAGTCCTCCACACTGGCTGATGCATTCATCATTCTCTTTGCACTTACATACATCCTGCACCTTAACTATCCAAAACAACTGCTCAACACATTTGACTTCGTCCAGAAGGTCTTGATGGGTCTTGAGGATGGAAAGTTGAGGCCTAGAGTTATGAGTCTGAAAAATGACCTGTTGGCAGTACTGTAAGCACATTTGTTTTTCTTGCTGTGCAGATGGGTTTTATAGATATTGTTCCTGAAGTTTTAATGTGTTAAAGTTGAATGAAAGCCTGTTTTGTACATTTTATACTTGTGTAATATGTTTGTGTATCTAATACATATATTTGTATTGACAAATATTCTAAATGTGTGCTATGTTGTGACAACAAAAATGTGAAAAATGACTTAATTTAATCTCTTTAATGGTAACTTTCTCATGCTATTTGTTTAGTTGTATTTCCTAAATCTTTGCAATGTCACACCATAGAGCACATTTACAAATATAATACACACATGTAGTTTTGAAATTGTGGAATGTTGTGGTTGCATTAGGCATTTGCACATAAGGTTAAATGATGGCTTGCTTGCAGCAGACAATTGCACACTGCCATACTGTTGCCTTTTTTTGCATATTATACATCTTACACAATTGTTGTATATTGTAGTAGTTGTAATGTTAAATGCTCTTTGACAGACTGAAGGTTCGAATAGGATACTTGCACACTGGTGTGACAAAGAGATTCTGTATCTGTTTACATTGTAGTGCACAAACTTCAGCTTTTTTTTGCATACGTAACAAAGGTTATTTAGAAAGTTTACACATGGCACATTCATGTTTGTGTATTTTGTATTGGTTTACATTGCAATAATATGCGATATTGCAGATATTTCAAGAACTTCTTATTTGGTTAATAAATAAGTTACTTGCACTGAAGTCTCCTTATGGTTATTTTTGCCATATTGAAAATGTAAAGTTTTTTTTTTTTATTATTTTAGGAGGATTATAATTGTAGGACTGTGTCCCCAATTAATGTAAAAAAAGTTAACAAAAAATTAACAATTTGATTAGTAAGAATGTAAATATTTAACTTTAAAACTAATGAAAATATTCAAGTTATCTGTACTTGATATGAATATGTACTGTAAACTCAAAATACCTAGTTAAAAATTAACAACATTATATGGTAACAGACACTTAAAAATATATATTTTATAGAACTTAAAAAAATTAAGGTAACTTAACTTAAAAATTTCGATGTAATCTGTTTCAACTATTTTTTTGAGTTAAGTGAACTTGTCGGATTTTACAGTGTGGGAGTACTGCGACCACCTCTGAGCTACAAAGACAAGGCCAATGAATATTGGCGAGTGGTTTGCGTCAGCTGCTACTCCCCCGTACATATGGGTATATAAGATGGCGGCACGCATACTCATTCAGACTTCTGCTTCAGAACCTTGCTGCTGAGCTGCAAACTGAAAGCTGACTGAAGAAAAGATTGCTGCGGATCTTTTTGTTGCTGTGCCTCTGTTGAGGACCATCGAGTTTACTCCTCCGCCTCTGGCCGCCGCTCCTGAGTACCCGGAAGTAGCGGGTTTGGGCATCCAGCGAGTCGGCCGAGTGCCTCCCTGGGCACTCCAGGAATGCCCCTTTCTTTCACAAAAGAGCAATTTCTAGCGGTTGAAAAGGATCCTCAGGGGCTTCTTTTCGACCGTGCGTTTCTGGATGTGGTAGTTTCCTGACATCTGTTGACGGTCATGATCGCTGCTTCTTGTGTTTGGGCCGAGATCACGCTGAGGCAGCTTTCGTGGATGGTACGTGCCCATACTGTGAGAGCATGTCCATGGCCACGCTGCGGGTCCGCTGCTCGTTTTATGAGACGGCAGCCTTCGTTCTGTACCCCAGCCAGCCCAAAGGACTGTAAAGGTTTTTTGGCTGACTTTGTTAGAGACTTGGGTGACCTGTGGGTGTCGAATCGGAATGTCCCGCTGGGCGAGCCCCTACGGACTTCCGTTCTCGGCTGTGCACACACAGAAGAAGACTGTCTGCCCCCAGCTCACGGGCCCCTGGGTGCTCAGTCTCTGTCTGTTCGCCGACGGTGCCCCCTTGTGGTTTCACCACCAGCTCTGTCGTTCACTGCTTCTACCGAGGCAGCCCCTTTACCACGGTGTCGAGCTGGTCACAGGAGAGCACCGCCGCCCGCTGCTCAGGTGTTTTCGTGGTTGAGTTCATTTAAGTTCTCCTACGAAATGTGACAGTCTGTCACAGAGCTGCAAAGCTCCCTGATGCGGGTAAACCGGGATTGGCGGAGACCACTTTTTGGGGTTGCCAAAATCACCCCACCCACGGGGGAGGGCCAGGGGTTTGAGTGTCCTCATTGCCACTACAGGTTAGTGGTTCCCACCTACACACATGGAGAGCGGTTTTCCCTGTCCTGGTCTCCTCTCCCAAGCAGGGTCTCCAAAGACCTCGGGTCAACCGAGAGAAGACTAGCCCTTGTTCAGGGCTCTCCTCTCTCGGCTTGGAGATGGATTCGGTCAAATTACGGCAGCGCAGCTCTAATGAATGCGCAGCCAGTGCTGAGTGCCCGATATTATTCAGCCACAAGCAAGCGGTCCCTCTTAAATTTAGAGGCTCCTAGGGCATGTGTCGGCCGCTCTTTCGGCTGCTTCACATGAGACCGCTCCAGCACTGGCTGACGCAAACCACTCGCCAATATTCATTGGCCTTTTCTCTGTAGCTCAGAGATGATTTGTCGCAGTGATCCCATAAGTAACGTCTCTGTTTCCTCCTT
Organism: Cirrhinus molitorella; assembly: GCA_033026305.1. NCBI lineage: Eukaryota > Metazoa > Chordata > Actinopteri > Cypriniformes > Cyprinidae > Cirrhinus > Cirrhinus molitorella. Next base: position 18,307,087 of record CM065125.1, on the reverse strand, counting down.
CAGGGAATGTGGGTTACCTACGTAACCTAGAAGTTTTCTGTATAACATCAGGGATTCAGAGATGCATACATTAGTACGGCCACTCACTGTAAAAAAGTCTTGTAAAAAAACGGTCAAATGACTGGCAGCTATGGCTGCCAAACAAAAACCGTAAAATTAAAGTAAAAGAATGTAATTGAAACAAGAGGGGAAATTGTAAAATAATTTTTTTCCCCTGTAAAACCTTTAATGAACATTTCTGTAAAATTATAGTTTTTGCACTTTATTTTAATTAGGATGTTTTGCTGTAATTTTATGGTTTTTGTTTGGCAGCCGTAGCTGCCAGTCATTTGACCATTATTTTACGATTTTTTTTTTTACAGTGCTGTATGTAGAGCAGTCTCACGCTCTTTATGAGAATTTTTGTGTAGTTTCCTACACTAGCTGTAGACATTTTGAGGGGCAGGGGCTCAAGTGGGGCCTTACTTACTTACCAATTTATTTTAATTCCCTCACACTCACCCAATTGTTTCATGTTGTTTAATTTTCAAACAAATAATCTTATTTTTCTACAAAACGATCATTTCACATAGAGACCACAGTCTTCTTTAGAATTTACTCATTATATCACCAGAACAGGCAACAACAAAGGAAACTAACCCACAATGTGCATGTTTTTTTATGCTTCTAGTCTCAAGTTTAGATGTAGTGATTCTATATGCCCATGATATATTGCCTTAGCTAAACTTTATTGGCCCCTCTTGTGCCCCCCAGTTGAAAAAAATTCCACCCCTGTACAGAGGCCAATCCATCACCCACTGAGCTCTGTGATAAAAGGAGCTGCGATGCTTAAACTACCAAATCGGAGTTGTTGGCCAGTAGGCAGTTTAGTGCCATTATTATTATTATTATTATTATTATTATTTTCTATATTTATATAACGTTGTGGAAAACATGCAATTGTTGCAAGTATGTCTTTTCATTTTGTATATTTAATTGTAAAGAAAAAGGAATTGTCTTTATTAAAAAAGACACAACACTTGTATTGTATTTGTTTTATTGAAAGTAGTTTATTAATTATAGACCTTAGTAATCTAAGGCTTGTGAGTAGAGGTCGACCGATATGGCTTTTCCTATTGCCGATGCCGATGTTTAGGGGTCAGGGTCAGTCGATGGCCGATATGGGCTGCCGATTTTTGGGTGGTTGATATTTTTAAGTTTTTCCCTCAATTTGCATGCTAAAATGTAGGGCTGTTCGATTTTGGCAAATATTTTATTCACGATTATTTAGGTCAATATTGGTATCACGATTATTTAACACGATTATGAGTGGGTCCGGAATATAGGCTATTTTATTATTTTAGCCCATTTTTTGGCCGGGAATTGGCCAATTTTCACGTAATAGTTCAGACGTGCCTGTTTTAGGCTTCTCCTTATTTTTATATTTTAGACATCCATCAATATGGTGATTAAAAAAAAATGCCGCGCTATTAAGACTTCACTTTCACTTTGCAGAGCGGTTTGGACGGCGTAGCCTATAGAGTCTCAGCCAGCAGCATTCCTTCAGTGCAGCTTCACGTTCGAACAACAGACTGAAACTTGCCACAAAGCACCGACAAAAATAAATAATGAATGCGTCAGTGGGAAATAGTAATGAGATTTTTGAATTATGAATAAACTATTCTGAGTCAGTGTCACAAATATCCCGACTGGCCGATCCCGATCTCTTTAACGCGCCTTAAATGTTAGATCTTTACGCAGTACATAATGAAAAGAGTTTTTTTTTTTTTTTGGTTTGTTTTATTTCGTTAAGTAATAATCTAAATCTTTCTATATGTATTTATCATGTCTGAAAAAATTAAAGTGACGACGCTGGCGCCTCTATGTATTGCAAAGCGGTTTTAGCATTCACTCTCCGCGAGAGTGGATCTGCGCCTAATATCGCACATTTATCTAGGTTTGACGTTTAAATCAACATTGTTTTATACTTGAACTTTTTTATATCTATAGATTTTATTTTAGGTTGTGATGATTTAAGGCGGCACTGATCAAACAGACTGTCTTCCGCTGGCCGCTGTTCGTTACTTAAAAAAACAAAAACTTATAGCCAGCCCATTTTTAAAAACAAACAAAAAATCATCCCAACAATTTTCCAAATTAACTTAATAAAAATACGAAACGAAATATAAGCCTAATTATTTTGCCATTACATACAAAACTGAATTATTTAAATAGCTGCTTAACGTTCATTTTACTTGTCCGTGTTCTGTTCCGTCAGTGAGGGGCTACTGTCTCTGACCGCACATAACAGCTCAAATTCTAAAATCAAATCTTACTAAAATGTCACAATAACATTAAGTGGATGCACAACATTTCTAAATTTACCATCTTCATAAATAAAGAAGAAAATCATGTATGTATAGTGTTGTCTAACTGCAGCTCAGTGATTCTCGGCCACGTATGGATAACCGCATTCATTTATTTGATCCGCTCCCCTCTGCATCCTTATATAGCTTATTTAGTTTCACTTTAGCACAAGAGACCAAATACTATGGAATAAATATTTTCAGCCTCTCACACACACATTTTTTAAATTATTGTTAAGAGATTTACACTTTAATCCATTTTATTCTGAGCGCATTTAAGATATTTTTGAAAAAACAAACTATTAATACGCAGTCGGCTTTTCTGTGGTGATTTGCATTGTTTACATTGTTCGCTGACGAGCGTGTTTTAAAACATGGCGAAACTCAACTCGGCGTGATGTGGAGTCCCACTCTCCTTTACATGGAGAGAAAAACTCGATTTTTTTTTTTGTTCACACAGTGCTGTCAGTTAAGTGGCTCAAGCAAACATGTCCCCCCAGCCGCGTCGGCTGGCGCCACACCATACGCCTCCGCTGACACTTGCCCTCAGCGCAGCGCAAACTCTTTAATACCGCCCCGTTTCGGTCCACTTTCGTTTTGTTTGACTTCCCAAAGTTTATGAGCGGGGTGGAACAACCGCCTTCTCCACTGCACGCCCAGGACTGTTGCTGAAACTTCCAGTTTTGGCTTGGGGTCCATTACATGCGGCAGCCGCACCTTCCACAAACTGACAACACGGGGATGCCCGCAGAGGTGCCTGACTTTAAATCGGCGCGACTCAACGCAAATATCGGCCGATGCCGATACATTAAAAAGTGACAAATATCGTCCCGATATATCGGCCGAGCGATATATCGGTCGACCTCTAATCCATTTTATTCTTCAAAAATTATTTGACAAAAAAAAAAAAAAAAAAGATGTACTGCCTTGTCAACTACACATATAAATACACAACATTGGCCCCTCTGTATTTATTGTCGCCCCTCATGTGCCCACCAGTTTAAGGAAAATCAAAAAATTGGGTAAAAATTGAGTAGAATTCAAATGTTAATTTCATTACTGTAATTAAGAAATGCTACCGTTTATATTAGAAAGTATTTAATTATGTGAAAAGAACTATGTGGAGAAAGCTGCTACACAATGATATAGACACAGAATTATAATTATTTAACATTTAAAATGTTTGTAAAGTCATGTAGCCTACACCCATTAACCTTTTGTGGTTAAAGCTTTAACTGATTGAATTGTGTTTTTATACTTCTTGTTTAGCTGTTTTCTTTCTTTCTTTTTTTTTTTTGCCTGTGGGATATAATGCAATACAAGGCAGCGGCTATTTGCACTAAGTGTAGATAGCAATAGAGGCTATTTACACAAAGTGCAAATAGCGATAGATGCTATTTACACTAAGTGTAAATAGCAATTGGATGCTATTCACACTTATTGAAAATAGCATATTTTCTTAGCGAGAGATGCTATTTACACTAAGTGCAAATAACGCTAGATGCTATTTACACTAAGTGTAAAGCAGCTGTTCTGAAACCGAAGTTTCCCATCTCAGGGGAACTCATAACTCAACTCAAGAGTTCAAGTTTAAACTCAGAGTTGGTTGAACAACCTTATTGAAATGGGCCTTGGGTATCACATCACCAACGTTCCCTGAAAATATAGCATATTAATTACACGCACTACTATATGCGCCAAGCATATGTCTGCAGGAAGCAAACCTGAAGTCTTTATGTATCTTTTTATAACTGTTCATATCAAATAAAACCGCATTACTATGGAGGGCCGAATTACTCAAAATTAAATCATTAAATAAATGTTGAAATATATAAATAAATCGTTAAATACATAATTTAATTATTAAAAGCACAAATAAATGTATAAATTATATATTTATGTATTTACTTATTTATTTATTAATTGTTTATGTAATTAATTAATTATATATTTATTCATTTAATTATTTATTTATACAATTATGTATTTGTACATTTAATTATATATTTATTCGTTTAATTATTTATTTATTTATACATTTATTTATTGCCTCCACATTTCATTTTGAGGTTTGTGGTTGACAGTAAGTCACTCAAAGTAGTGGGCGTCACCTTTCAAGCTCGATTTCTTTAGTCTTTCTAGGTTAAGCGCCTTTTTCTTGTTTTTCGCATCACAAACTATGGCTGAGCATGGCACAGTAAAAGATCTGTTGTTGACTTTTGCGGATGAAGTGACATGGCATCTGACGCACGGAAACCATTGGCACATATGCTTAGTGGCTCAACCGGTGACACTTCCGGTTTTTAGCAGAGAGTGGCCACTGACACTTGTAACATGTTTCGATGGATTGCGGAACATGTCATCGTATTGTTGCCTCAGCTGGGGTATAACGTTGTCTGTGAAACACACGTACTAACTGCAGAACAATATTTCACTGATGACGCGTTTCTATCAAAAATTCATTTGTATGTTTTTGCTTGTGTGACATGTGCCGATGGACTGTGTCAGTGTCACTGCCGTTGGTGTGGAATGTCACCATGTGTTGCTGCATCTCCAGTGACTCTGCTGCTGACAGGATGTGAATAACGTAGACTGTGAAACACATGAACTAATGGCAGAACCATATTTAATTGATGACACTTTCGCATTTTCATCACATCGAGTTAATTTGTACTTATGGCTTACTTATGGCTAAGGGGGCTGAAGCCCTGAATATTTTTATTACCATTTCTTGTCGCATCAAGATTAAGTTTTCATGCTTATTAAAATGATGTATTATTAAACCAGCACTTAAACAGCAAAATGCAGCTGCTTCAGGTATATATAACTTACTGTAGCCTGTAAATTCTTAATACTGATCTCACCATATACCAAAATTAGCTAGATTGTTAGTGTATAGCAACAAATTTTGATAGTGGTATTATATGCACAGTCTTAATTTCTAAGACACACACGCATTTAGAATGATTAGCTAACAGATTGGTTAGCATTTAGCTTGGTCTGTGGAAGACTAGTACTAAGTGTCATGCAGGGCAACAAAATTCAACAAACAAGAAGTTAATATTAAGTGATATGAAACATAGAGAATATCGTCTTTTTGCTCTAATTTGCAAAAACAACAACGAAAATATTGTTCTGCCATTAGTGCATGAAAGGTGATGCCCACTACTCTTGAGTGACGTGTCGACAACCGCAAACCTCAAAATGAATTAGTCGTCGTCCAAAAGGTAGACTGACGGAGGGACCAAACACTCTCTCTGACGTTCAGCACTGCACTGACTTGCTTACTAGAAGCTACATTTGTACTCCGGCCATATCTGAGGTAATAATGTAGCATGTCAATCGTGACACAATATTGCAGGTATTGTTTTAGATATCAACAGTTTTAAACGACGTATTTCATTGTATTGAGCGAATTTTGCCGAAATGCTTTAATGTGCATTGTGGGTGGTATTTTTTCCATCAGTAAAGAACTGAAGGGCTGATCCATCAAATTATCGTGTCACAGATTCCTGGAGGCATAAATTCCAAAGTCTTAAGTTGCGTGTGTATCTTTAAAACAGAAACTCGTTTTGTTTATCCATCTTGTGCTACCTAACTTTGCTTGTTACGTTTTTTTACGGAATACTTCATACATGACAATGTATTTATGTCGTAAGTAAAGGCATTGCTAACATTTTATCTGTTTTTCCATTTTCATTTGGGAGTATATGATAAGAAACAGGGATGATTCAGAAAGTATTTTGTTGATTTCGTCAGTAAGTGTTGAACACGATTATAAGATACACTTGCGATGGCTTAGTGGGGTCTTTTAAAAGATAAATATTTGTAAAATCTACTTTAAAATTTACTGTTTGTATTCATTTTAAAATATATATTAGGCCTAATTAAAATAATATAAATTAAAATGAATGACTCTAAAATGTGATGTAACCATCAACTAAAATGTACTTAAATATTTAATCGGACAAGTAAATAAATAAGAGTAAACAATTATTTAGTCTGTTAGGCTATTGTTAGATGATTATTTAGGTTTTCATCAAGGCTCTTCTATCTGACCTGAACAAAACTTGCCTTTTTATAAAAAGATCAAAATATATGACAGCCTGCTTTGCTAAACTAAATGATCTTGACACATAGTCATAAACACCATTCAAAGGGGTATTTTCAGTTTCTTGTTTTCTTGTCATATGACAGCAAAAAAGCTCCCTGCTTCCTGGTTACAGTTTACATACACCTTGCTGAGTATGCCAAATGTTATTTATGTTTAAATGTGGTTAAATGTTAACCAAAACAAGAGGGATATCGTACAAAATGTATGTTTATTTTTTTCTATGCTGTTACATTAATGATCCACAGCTGTTTTTTGTTGTTGTTGTTGTTGTTTTTGTTTAGTAATAGTTGTTCATGAGTCCCTTGTTTGTCCTGAACATTAAACTGCTTGCTGTCCTTCAGAAATATCCTTCAGGTCCCACAAATTCTTTGGTTTGCCAGCATCTTTTTGCATATTTGAACCCTTTCTAACAATGACTGTATTATTTTGAGATCCACCTTTTCACACTGAGGACAACTGAGGGACTCATATGCAACTATTAAAGAAGTTTCAAACGCTCACTATATGTATATACTATATGACTATATGTGCACTTCTTTTACGTGAAATATCTTATTCAGTAGGGGTGTAAATCAAATGGTCCATCAAGATACGATACTGATTCTGATACCCAACGATACAATATTTGCCGATACCTCAAAGAATTATACAATATGATTACGATTTGATTCAGGAGTATATTGATCGATATTTCGATATTATGATATTATATACCTATTTTAAACAACCATCTACATTTTTATTAACTCACAAATGCAACCAAAATATATAACATGAACATTTATCTGAAATTTTTACATCCTGTACCTCAATTGGGACACAAAATAATAAGCCTATACACTTTTTTAAAAAATAATAATAAAGAACAAACAACTGGAAAAACAATTCTGGCTGCTACTATGGGCTCAGTGTTAAAAATATTTTCTACAGATAACCAAGTTACAATAGCAGAAAATAAATACAATAGAACAAAGACACAAGTTCAATAAGCAGTGCTTTTCAGGTTTTTCAGCTCAGTCTAAAAGAAATTTTCAGGTACACTATGAAATGTAATAATCAAATGTAAAATAACTGCATAGTCTTCAACATATAAATTAAATATAGATGAATCATTTTTGACAATTTAGTCAGGAGCAGTGGGCACTTGTATTTTTCTTTAACAGCTTATATTTAGGGATGCACCGAAATGAAAATTCTTGGCCGAAACCGAAAACCGAAAAAGAGGAAACCAAGGCCGAAAACCGAATACCGAAACACCGAAAGAAATTATGCCAATTATTAGTACCATTGCATTTATGGCTATGACTGTGTACTAACTTGACTAAAATCAAGGCATTCCAATTGCATAAATTAATATTAAAGTTTCAAAGAATAAATCAATTACAAATTATGCAAATATTTATTTAGCACATTGCAACAATGCACAGTATTAAAAAAAAAATATCAAACTAAACAGTTTGACCTTGACCCCACTCATGTGTACATTAAATAATATTGTACTGGCCTACTTTATTTAATTATCCATGTACTAAATTCCTTATCCTTTTTGTAAGAGTAGTCTTGTTTATGGGCATGTGACTTGCGTGTACAGAGCGCTGACGTTCAGTTTACTTTCGGTTTAATGCGCGTGAATAAGGAGCTAAGAACCGCGCAAGAATTGCGTTTTTAAGGTGGAACGGATAACGTCAATAAGAAGCTGTGAATAAGAAGCTGGATTCAGCCTTCACGCATATGTTTAGCGCCATTTTATCTCATCATATGTGAATATTTATGTTTACTATATGGACGAATTCTGATTGTATTTGTTTGTTTCAGCCTAAACCACCTCGGTGGTCCTAATGACTGCAGTGCTGGATAATATAACGTTAATGCTCATACTTCCTTAACGTTAGTTGTTTAAAAAGGATCTAACTCACAGAAAACGAGCAAAGAACATTTGTTAGAGAACATCACTAGCTTTGTCTAGCGTGAGTTTATGCACTTTAAAAAACACTCGCGTTATAATCAGTAAAGCTAAATGCACTATATGATGAATAAATCTCTTACCCCTTATTTTCACTGTACACGTCTGCGGCACGTTACAGCTCCGACGCCCCGCGGCAAGTTTCTGAAGCGTCCTAGAAGCGGTTCTCTGCGCTGCTTAACTAAACAAGCGCCTAGTCCATTTTTGATGGATAATAATAATAATCGTTTTGCTTTCGTCGCAGGCATCAGTAACAGAAGATATCTTTGACTATCATCGATACACCATAACATCCTGTTTCGGTGACAAAAGGCTTCCGGCCGAAAACCGAAAATGCACTTTTGGTCCATTTTCGGCCGAAAATTTTCGGTGGCCGAATATTCGGTGCATCCCTACTTATATTTATTATTAGTTTGCTTTCACTTTAAGAACGAAAGCACAATACACATGCGTTTTCTTTCTCAACTGTTTAAGTTAAGACATGATATGCCTAACCGACTGTTTACTAGGATGTTCGCCAAAACGCACATTTTGGTGTAATTTTGTCTGTATTATTCATCCATGCTCAAAGCGGAAGAGAGCTCAATTTGCTATTTGCGCGGTGTAGATGGAGGGGGGCCCACGGCGACCTCAACTGACTGGCTGAGGTCAGCTTAAAAAGACACAGGACAGTTGACTGGCCACTGTTGCGCACGTCAGGAAAGCTTATCATTTGCACGCGTTTTAAGCCTTGCCAGTTTCAACATTCAAAACAGTTTAAAGCATTCAAACACAAGATGCGGAAAAACTCAACCGAGTCTACTGTGTATTATGGACTACTTGCACTGAGCCTCGTGATGCACTTCCGTTTTGAAATGTTACAGCTTGGTTATTTCCGGTTATGTGTATTTTCAATGTGCTATAATCATCTTAAACGCCTAATAAAATGAGAAATCGCAGGATGATTTTCAAAATCCAGAAATTTTCAGAGACTGGAGAAGACATTCTGATGATTAGGGCCTACTGTGTACAGAATTTTCCAAACTCAATGGAACGTGAAGATTTAATCCGATATTAACTGAGCTAAAGCCACCGCTGGCTTTCACCACAGAGTGTCAGTACGCTACACTAGTGGCCTAATCGCGACGCTGCAGTGTAAGATCTCTGATTAATAAGATCATAATGAACCTTTATTTATCTGTATTAAATATATTTAGTCACTATTCTGTGTCATCATTTCACTGTATGTAGCCTAATACAAAAATATGAATATTCAAAGTAGTCGCACTGTTAACATGTTACTGTTAAAAATAAAACATAAAACATTGTTAAATAAGGTAATTACCGCACATTCATTCAGCCATTTTTAAAAATGAAATAAGCAGTAGGGGCTCGGTATAAGAGTACCAACGCGCGCACACAAATTAGCCATGGTTAACTGAAACAGCAACTGAAGTTAAACCATATAACCACAAATTAACTTGGGGTTTACTACAATGACCATAGTTTAACAAAAGGGTACATGTAGTAAAAGTGTTTTTACCATTACACAAATGGTAAAAACAGAGAAAACATGGCACTTTTACTATAGTAATTTTCGTAAGGGTGTTTATCAGTCAAACTCATTTAAAACTGTAGGCTAAATTCAACAGGTATGAAATATGATCAGTTAAAGAAAAATACTGTTCGTGAGAATGCGGCAGGTTAATGAGGAAATGTATTTATTTATTATTCAGAATGCACATACGGAAGATAAATTTTTTTTGTTTGTTTATTTGTTTAGTTTTTTTTTTTAAAGAAATGTCAGCCCTAAAATGTAGTAATAATCTGAGTTCTCATGGGAAACTGTCTGTATGTAGGTGCACTGAACGCTAACCTGAAACTACCGAGCCGTATCGGGTAGAACGCAGAAGTAGTTGTGCAGGTAGTCCATTACATTGGATGCATTGTCTCTTAAAGTGACCGCGCCTAATTTACTAGCTGCTGTCGGTGTCCTTAATGTTGATCCAAGAAAATGGATGAAAGAAAATTAATGCTCTTGACTGAATTACTTTGTAGTTTTAACAAGAATTAATCTATATTTAAATTTATACAGTGAAGAATATGCAGTACAATTTTACATTTGATTATACTGTGAATAAACATACAAATTAAAACATTTCAAACAGGGCCCACAGGTACAACTTGCAGCAGGTCCCCACGAACCCCAGCTACGGCCCTGCACACTGCGCTCGACTGTTCCGCCAACAATCCCAAGTGTCTTTTATGCTTGCCTTGTCCTTCAGGCAGTCCTTATACTGAGTCCTGATACGTCAGGTTGAACGAGAATGCGCACATTGACTGTAATGCATAGACAGACATTATGTAAAAATGTGGACAGTGCCAAAATAAAGGTGCCTATTTATACTACAGATATCAATATTTTACGCATGACATCAGTGCATCGTATCGTCAGACATCATATCAATGTATCGATCCATATCAATGAATCATTACACTCCTATTATTCAGGTCAGTACTAAATAAAAATAACATGCATTTTGTATGATCCTTCTTATTTTGGTAAAATAATTAATATTTTGCAGATTCTGATCTCAAATGTACATCAGTAACTTGATTTAACTTTTTTTTTCTTCCAGATATTAATTCTGATATTAATTCATAGTTTAAATGTATTACTGTTACGTTTTTTTTTTTTTTGTAGGAAATAAAAACTATAACTGAGTCACTTCATAGATGATAAAAGCATTGGGTGTCACATTGACTATCCCTGCAAAGCACAACAGTTACATAAACCATAATGAGAGAACACAAGTGTCTTCAGGAAACTTTAATCATTTATAATTAAACGAAAATATGGTTTGATGAATCCAAGTGAATAAGTGAAATCCAAGATCACAAAATTCATTAAATAACTAAAAAAAAATCCTTTTAACAAATACCTGTGCTTTATGATTTAAGTATTTTGGATTGTTTTTTGCTTTACTCAACAGGAACTAAACGACGGATGGAAAAAAGAAAAAAAGTGCTTCTATTACTATTTATTATCAGTATACTTGTCATGCTGGTTTTTATGCACATGGACGGGCATACATATTACATTCAAGCTCCTCCAACAAAAAGAGCTCCTCCACCAATAAAACTCCCTCTATCAAAAAATAAATTCAAAATTCCAGAGGCTTCATATTCAATAACACCCATCAAAGACTCAAAGCATTTCATGGTGTCTGCGTTTATTGACCACAGACTGGATGGGGTCATTCGAGTCATCAGCATAGTCAACAGAAGTAGCCTTCAGCCACTTTACTGTTCTTACTGCAGCACCGAACAAGTCTGTAAAACTGTTGACACTGATGTCCAGATTCACAGCGACCATTTTAGCTATACGTGTGGTGCGTCAGATGTGATTTGTAAAGGTGAACACATGCAAAATGCAACTCATGTCCTCATAACAACTGAAAAGGAACGTTCAGCGGACCACAAAATGGAATATCTGCCAATAAAAAATAAGGTTGTGCGAGAGTCTTTCAAGTTTAACTTCACCATTTGCATCTCCAACCTTTTTGGCGACTACAACAATGTGCTGCAGTTTGCGCAAACGATGGAGATGTACAAGCTTCTGGGTGTACAGCATGTGGTTGTCTATAAAACTAGTTGTGGACCGGACTTGGAAAAGCTCTTAAAGCATTATGAAACAGAGGGGACACTAGAGATCGTTTCATGGCCTATCGACCAGTTTCTGAATCCGGCAAGAGGCTGGAACATCAAGCGGCACAAAGGAGACATTCAGTACTTCGGTCAGTTAGTAACACTCAACGAGTGCATTTACAGGAACATGTACCAATCCAAGTACGTTCTCCTGAATGACATTGATGAAATCATCATGCCTTACAAGCACAGCAATTTACCATCTCTCATGGAGGACCTCCAGCCTGCTTATCCCAATATAGGGGTGTTCCTCATAGAGAACCACATATTCCCTAAAATACACTTTGAAGAGAGCGGGAAGTTCAAACGAGCAGAATGGAAGAATATTCCCGGGATCAATATCATGGAGCACATTTACAGAGAACCTCCTCGAAAGAAAAATTACAATCCCACAAAGATGATTGTTAACCCAAGAAAAGTGCAGCAAACCTCAGTACATTCCACGCTGAAAGACTTTGGAGGCAGTTTCCATGTACCATTTGATGTATGCAGGATTGTACATGTGAGAGTCCCACTGCAGGAGAATCTTACCAAAGAGGAACTATTTGTGGACAAAAGAGTCTGGGACTTTGAGCAAGAACTGGTACCAAATGTTGACCAGACTTTGAAACTTTCTGGTTTTCTGTAGGTTTCTAGTTTACATGTTTGTATGGTATTAATGTAAATATGCAAATATAGCCAACATTGTATTGAAGTTTAATATTTTCAAAACCATATTGAAATTTTCACTTATTAAAAACTGTCATAAAAATAATGCATCTGAGTTGTTGCCACCAGCCCAACACAAGAGTGCCGGTAAGGGATGTTCCAGTTGACAAATAGCATGTTATTTTATAATAATTATAATGATAATAATAAACTGATAACTGAGAACTGAAAGCATTGATATTTGTCAAATGATATCTAGCCAATATTTTCAGGAGAAATCACAGTGTTTGGTAACAACAGTAATACAAAATATGCCTTGTTATACTGTATGGATCTGATGGAAGAAAATATGTTGATAATCTTGAAACACACATCAAAATAAATCATTTTGTCAATGGCAGAATGTTTAGTTTTTCTGTTTGGTTTAAAGGGGCCATGAACTAAGAAATCAAAATTCCCTTTATCTTTATTGTAGTAACTGTCCTGCTTCAGCTTTATCAGACACTCGGCAGGGTGGTACTAGATCCTGGATTTATAACTCACTAGCTACTTCAAAAGACTGAACGTCCGCAACATTTCATTCCTTAGGTGGTGTTCTACGGTGGCCGAGAAGTGCAAAACAAATCACAATTCTGAAAACAAAATAACAAATTACAAACACGAACGCAAATATAAAAAACAAAATAATAATTCACAAAACACAACAGCAATTCCGAAAACATTGTAACAAGTCAGAAAACACAATGACAAATCCAAAAACAAAATACAATTTCAGAAAACACAATGACAAATGCAAAAACAAAATAACATTTCAGAAAACACAACGACAAATCGGACAAACCGGAAAAGGTAGGTATAGTTTGAGACAGCGCCATTGGTTTGAGAATAGACTACTTACCACTGACTGGACGAGACATCTGTCAATCAAGGTATACAAGAAAGAACAACAGTAGCGGCAGAAAGAGACGGTCTTAATAACTCTTTTTGATGTATTGAATGAATCGCCTTTACTGTGGAATAAAAATAGCCTATGCATGCACATTTACAACACTGTACTCTGTATTATATTACCCTTGAATCAGAATACAAAACTAAGGTGTTCCTAGAGGCCATTCAAACAGAACGCGTCTTTGAGTCTAAAAACTCAGAAATGGTTTAAAAAAAGTTTCGAGACGTGCTTTTGCAACGTGATGTCAGGGGCCGTTCACATGTCGCGTCTTTTGCGCGTTTGTTCGTTATTTCAAATGTAGAGACGTGGTATGCGCCCTCATAATGCAAGCGTGGTCACGGTCATGGTTGCTTAGCAACGGCAGATGCCACGGCTTTGGAAAAAAATAGAAAGCGGTGCCGTTGCGTTTTCCACGTGTTTTTAGGCACGACCATAGGGCACGACGTGTGAACAGCCCCTAACCAGGTGTCATGTCAACTTGCTACTGTAAAACAGAAGCTCTCAATGCTTGGCCCGCCTCCGAGTTCTTCTGACGAGCAGCGCTAGTTGAAATCTTTTAACTTGACAGTGTCTTAAAAAGTTATATATACATTAGCAGCAAGACTCAAAACGAACAAAAAGATTCACATTTATTCTCTGCCAGAAGCCACTTTCGGAATGGTTTTCCTCGTAACATCTTTACACAAAATTTTCCGTCACTCCCATATGCTGTATTAGAAACAACCTGGCATTAGCATTAACTAGTTTTTGTATTCAGGTGTTGTAAGTGTACATGCATATAGGCTATTTTTATTCCACAGTAAAGGCAATTCATTCAATACATCAAAAAGAGCTACATTAAGACCACGTCTGAACTTTCTGCCGCTACTGCTGTTCTTTCTTGTATACCTTGATTGACAGATGTCTCGTCCAGTCAGTGGTAAGTAGTCTATTCTCAAACCAATGGCGCTGTCTCAAACTATACCTACCTTTTCCGGTTTGTCCGATTTGTCGTTGTGTTTTCTGAAATGTTATTTTGTTTTTGGATTTGTCATTGTGTTTTCTGACTTGTTATTTTGTTTCCGAATTTGTCATTGTGTTTTTTGACTTGTTATAATGTTTTCGGAATTGCTGTTGTGTTTTGTGAATTATTATTTTGTTTTTTAGATTTGTGTTCGTGTTTGTAATTTGTTATTTTGTTTTCAGAATTGTGATTTGTTTTGCACTTCTCGGCCACCGTAGTGTTCCCATCTAATTATATAACCACGTGATACATAACTTGACAAAAGGCAAAGGATCCAATCGAGGTAACACACTAGTGTTGTTTTGTGTTCTCACGCTTGCACACCTGAGATTATAAAGATTAGCATATGCTGCCACCTAGTGTCAACCGCCACCACTACAACTAAATAACTAACGGCTCCCACCTTTATCTGACATATAAGAGGTCATTATACGATAAAATCATCCTTTGAGTTTCAGAACTTCTTGTTAGTCTAAAAACAGCTTATATTGAAGCCAGTCTGCCAAAACAAAAGGTTGTCAAATGTGCTGCTTCATGACGTAAGTAGCACCGCCTCCAGAGAAGATTAATTTTACCATGGATTCGATAGCAAACAAGGCATAATTTGACACTGGATTTTTAGAAGGATTGAAACTAAAAGACTCTATTGGATCCGACAGTCATGTCACAACACACAAGTATGAGTAATTGTTTTTATTACGTGGTCACTATTGCTTTGTCTGATATTATAGATCATTTGATATGTACTCAGTATTTGTATGTTTTTAACAAATCCCCTCATATGTGCATCTATGAAGGATGTAGGCTGTCAAACATACACAACTGTTAGACAAATCACAGCAGTGAGCATTTACTTCTGAGTCTACAATCCACCACACCTATTAAACAGTATAGAAAATAGCCTATTACTTATAAATCATTATGTATTTTGATGTAAAAACCTTGATAACATCAAGCAGGCTTCAGAGAACGGTACAAAATAAAAAACAAAGGCAGGTCATGACCTCTGAAGGCCATGCTGATGAATTCTCTTTTTTTTAAATGCCCTGTGTTACACACAACAGAAACAGAGAAACTGGTGAAATACTAGTAACATAACCTATGATTATATTTGTTTATGCAAACTGCATGTGTCATTCAAAACATAATGGTCATATCAAACGCAAACTAATTGCAAGCACAGAAGTACTGCAGAGGAGTTATATGACACATATGAATCATACATATGAATCATAGTGCTTCCTGCCGTTTCATCTCTCTATATGTAATTTTCAACCTTATTATCTCATTTATGCACATCAACACATTATGAGCTATACTTTCACTTAGCATTTGCATGTTGTAACGTGATTAAACTATAATTGAAAATAAAAACTAACAACCAGAAGCGAGGAGAGTAACAGAGTTTGCCTTTACTTGCGATCAAACATACAACATCTCACATAAGTAAGTACACCTAGGGCTGGGCGATATGGCTGAAAACTGTATCACGATATCAGTGTTTCATATCGGTCGATATCGATAATTATTGATATTTTTTTATGACCCATTTAAAATAAGGACCAGGAGTAACGAACAGCGGCCAGCGGAAGACAGTTCATAGTCTATTTGTTCAGTGCCGCCTTAAATAATCACGACCTAAAATAAAATCTATAGATATAAAACAGTTCAAGTATAAAACAATGTTGATGTAAACGTCAAACCTAGATAAATCTTCGCTATTAGGCGCATATACAACCGTCTGTGCGGAGAGTGAATGTTAAAGCTGCTTTGCAGGAGGCGCCAGCGCCGTCACTTGAATTTTTTCAGACATGATAAATACATATATAGAAAGCTTTAGATTATTACTTAACGAAATAAAACGAACCGAAAAAAAAACTCTTTCATTATGTAATGCGTAGAGATTTAGCATTTAAGGCGCGCCAAAGAGATTGCGAGTCGGGATCTTTGTGACACTGACTCAGAAGTTTATTCTTAATTCAAATATCTCCTTACTATTTCCCACCGACATATTCATCTTTTATTTTTGCCTGTGCTTTGTGGCAAGTTTCAGTCTATTTCTTGAACGTGAAGCTGCACTGAAGGAATGCTGCTGGCTGAGACACTAAACGCCGTCCGAACCGCTCTATCAAAGTGAAAGCGAAAGTGAAGTCTTACTAGCGCGGCATTTTTTTAAATCACCACAATTGATGGAAGTCTAAAACATAAAAATAAGGAGAAGCCTAAAACAGGCCTGATGCCCGGCCGCGTCTGACCTATTACGTGAAAATCCCGGCCAAAAAAAACGGGTTGAAATGGCAACATACCCTACATATCCAGCAGACCAGCACGAGAAAACGATATGGCGCAACCAATGGGATACTGTTACATGATTGGCTGTTAGCTTGTCACTCCATACGTTGCTAGGTTACCAGAGAGCGAGTGCCTTTGTTAATGCAACCAAACTTGCTTCGCATCCTCTGTTTTCTTCCGACGAAGAATAAAAAATATCGAACGTTTTATCGAACACATTTTTTATTGATATCGATCTCGTGTCTATCGCGATACATATCGTTATCGTTTTATCGCCCAGCCCTAAGTACACCCCTCACATTTTTGTAAATATTTTATTATATCTTTTCATATGACAACACTGAAGGAATGACATTTTGCTACAATGTAAAGTAGTGAGTGTACAGTTTGTATAACAGTGTAAATTTGCTGTCCCTCAAAATAACTGAACACACAGCCATTAATGTCTAAACCGCTGGCCACAAAAGTGAGTACAGTCCAAGTGAAAATGTCCAAATTGGGCCCAAAGTGTTAATATTTTGTGTGGCCATTATTTTCCAGCACTGCCTTAACCCTCTTGGGCATGGAGCTCACCAAAGCTTCACAGGTTGCCACTGGAGTCCTCTTCCACTCCATGACAACATCACGGAACTGGTGGATGTTAAAGACCTTGCACTTCTCCACCTTCCATTTGAGGATGCCCCACAGATGTTCAATAGGGTTTAGGTCTGGAGACATGCTTGGCCAGTTCATCACCTTTACCCTTGCTTCTTTAGCAAGGCAGTGGTCTTCTTGGAAGTGTATTTGGGGTTGTTATGTTGGAATACTACTGGAATATCTCCGAAGGGCCAGTCACAGTACATGTTGGCATTCATGGTTCCCTCAATGAACTGTAGTTCCCTAGTGCACTCATGCAGCCCCAGACTGCAAACAAAAAAATAATATATAATTAGTATAAAATGAATAAAATAATATACAAATTATTGACACATTAATAATTTGACATATTGGGACATTTTCACTTAGGGGTGTACTGACTTTTGTGGCCAGTGGTTTAGATGTTAATGGCTGTGTGTTCAGTTATTTTGAATTTCAATAGTCTTTGATGGAAGCCAATGGAACAAAAAGTGCAGTTTGACCGTGCCTTTAGGTGTAGGTTTCGTTTATCCCAGAACATTCTTAGGTAGGTACACTGTAAGTACATGTAAAGACATGTAATTCAGGCTGTGTTCAAAACGCCATACTATCATTCTACTCCTATTTCTGCAGTATCCAGCATTCTTTGCATAGTATGCAATTTTCTGTATGCATGAAATACCAGGATGACTGACTATAATTGCCAGAATCTGCTAAATATAACTCAAGTATACTGACATGAAATATATATATATACACACACACACACACACACACACACACACATCCCTCCAAAAGTATTGGGACAGTGATTTCTTTATTTTTGCTGTAGACTGAAAACATTTGGGTTTGATAACAAAGGACGAATATCAGACAATAGATTTACATGTCAGCTTTTATTTCCAGGCATTTACATCTGAATCTGACAATCAACTTAGAAGATATCACCTTTTGTTTGAACCCACCCATTTTTAATGTGAGCAAAAGTATTTGGAACATGTATTTTGTTGCCCAGGTGTGTCCTATCACAATGATTATTCAAACAATAATTAGCACCGAATGTCTATGCTCAGTTTCAGATTTGGGTTTTGCCTGTTCAAAGTGCGTTTTTAGATAAATAGCTGTAACCAACATGAAAACCAGAGAGCTGTCTATGGGCGAAAAACAAGCAATTGTGAAGCTGAGAGAAGGAAAAATCAATCAGAGCCATTGCACACACATTGACCATAGCCATTTCAACCGTTTGGAAAGTCCTGAAGAAGAAAGAAGCCAGTGGTGTACTGAGTAACAGACATCGAACAGGTAGACCAAGGAAAACAACTCCATGGGATGACAGAAACATTGTGAGAGCTGTCAGTAAAGACCCTAAAACAACTGTAAGTGAGATCACCAACAACCTCCAGAGGGCTGGAGTGAAGGTATCACAATCTACTCTCCGCAGAAGACTTCATGATCAGAGGCTACACCAGAAGGTGCGCCGTCATAATGCAAAGAATCTGCGCAAAGGATCATGGGGGCCCAAAGTGTCCATCAGTTGTACTCTTCGAAATCCTTCATCTCGAAGTTTTGGCTAGTTGAGCACTTCGGTTTGGAACAGCATTTCAATATGGCGGTCATGATTGTTTTCACTGCAGTGTACCCTTCGGAGGGCAATATATCCCGTTTGGAACGCACCGAGAGTCTCAACATTTCCCGACACGACTTGATTTTATTAAACAGGGAAAGCTGTGTGCAAACAGAAACACACATGCACACATATATACATACTACATTAATTTAGTGTGTGTATATTATATTATATTACATTATATTATATTATATTATATTATATATATCCCCAGAAAAAAAAAAAAAAAAAAAGCGCACTTTCTCTTGAGGAAGAAACAGGGCAGGTGCTCAAGCCCCCTTTTATGCCCATTTACGATCAGAAATCCTGATGTGTGGGGGGAACCCCGAGGACAAACGCATATGCGATCTGGAGATTATCGAGACTGTCCTCAAAGAAAATACGGCCCAAGTGTACATTTTTGAATCGACCAAATACGACCCATGTTTACGTTTTAAAGTTAAGCGCCCTCTAGCGGTCGTAAAATGACGTATGAGTTTTTAATACCGATTTCACAGTAATTTTAACGTGTTTTACTAGGTGTAATTCGTATATATGACCACACCTAACCCCACCCTAAACCTACCCCTTACAGAAATAGTGCAAAATCATGATTTCTAGTGCATATTCCAAAAAAAAAAATACATAATGAAAACATATGCGTTCTCTGGTATCGAACCTGTGTTCATATGATTATACCACTTCGCAGTGCAACACGCTACTAATTGACCTACACATAATGCTAAGGTTGAATTAGATACTTGTTACTGATAAGGGAGCAAATGTTGAATACGCTCTATAGAGACGTATTTGAGGATTTGTGAAAACGACTTACGACGGTCGTATAAATTGGAGGACATGTTGAGATTATCACGTGAAACGAAACAATATCCAATCAGAAAACGAGCTGATAGAAGACGAAAGCATAACAAACACAGTCATGGCGCAGCACAAAAGGATTTGGACAGCAGAGATAAAGGATCCACCACTTCACCCAAACCCTTTCACCCGAACAAAATGATTATTAATATTTTGTACAATAAGATCACAGACATTTAGCCAAAATAGTTTTACAAAAGGGCATTGGCAAAATAATATACCACCGTTTCAACTGCACAAAATGAACAATTAAAACTAATATCAGATTAAAATTACCAAATAATATTTGGCTGGGTTAATCCTGTGTATAATTTTGAATGACACTTCGGCAACACTTCCTATGAAGCCCATATTTATAATACATTATAAGGGTATTCTTAAGGCATTATAATGAATGCATAATGCATTATAAAAACCTTATAATATGTTATATCATCTTATGAATATTCATAAGAACAGTTTTAATGTATTATAATACTTAATTATTTGTGGTTATAGCTTTTAAGTATGATGATTTATAACACACAATGCATCCACTTAAGTTACAATGGATTATATTTCTCATAGTTATAATGTATTATAAGTCTCATATCTTGGCATTTTTCTTATGCTACTTTACTTAAAGCCATCAATGACCACTTATAAGTATAGTTATAATTTTTTTTTTCTCAAACAGCCATAAGATCAGATATCAGATCAGATGAATGTGTAATACGACACATTTGGTTTGAACTATTTTTATTGTAATATCAGTTTGATTATTTTGATGGTACTCTTTAAACAGCGGTTAATAAGTAACTCTGCAATTACATGTCAACTAGCCGTCACTGGAGTATTAGTATAACATGTCTGTTAAATATAACTAT
Source organism: Cirrhinus molitorella (assembly GCA_033026305.1). Lineage (NCBI taxonomy): Eukaryota > Metazoa > Chordata > Actinopteri > Cypriniformes > Cyprinidae > Cirrhinus > Cirrhinus molitorella. Next base: position 18,286,120 of record CM065125.1, on the reverse strand, counting down.
GCTAACACTTCATTTTGATGGTTCCCCAACAAACAAACTGACTATAAGTAACTTTGCAAGTATGTCAACATTCTACATACCCTAACCTTACTAACTCTAGTGAGAGTTAGATGACATGTAGTTGCAAAGTTTCTTATAGTCAACAGACTAAGGGGAGCATCAAAATAAAGTGTAACCTAACATGTAAACATTGATTTTTTTTTCAGCTGAAATGATTTACTAGCTCACATCAAAATTGATATTAACCTCACAGGGAACACTCAAATAATACTCCACACCTAACCACTTACAAGATGTAGTAAGATACTGTGCAGATCTTAAATAAACAATGTCAAGATATAGTCTACTGTAAAGGTAAAAGTAGATTTAACATGGTGTTTATTGTGTGTATAAATAATCAGAATTTTAAAAGTTATAACCACAAATGCATAAGCATTATAATGTATTATAATTGTTGTTATGATTATTTATAAGGTGATATAACATGTTATATGGGTTTTTATAATGCATTATGCACTCATTATAATGCCTTAATAATACCCTCATAAACATAAATATGGGCTTCATAGAAAGTGTTACCGATACTTCCTTAACCTTGTTTATATTTCAATGTTGATTAGGTATTAACCTTTTTCTAAATAATATTGTCTGTCATTTGATTCCAGTATAACTGAACATAAGGCAAAGACACAATGACTCAATAAAATAAAGCTTTTAAAGAACTGTTGTGTGATGTTTATTCTCAAATCTCAAGAGATTTTGCACAACACCACATGACGATCTACTCGGAGCTGTTCACGTCCTTAGACTCAGAATTATGCTTTTCTATGGCAACACTATCAACGCCTAAATAGAGCCTACATTGGTCAAGGGGTACAGCGGTCATGTGGTACAAGTCGCAGCTCTCAGAAGACTCCCAGTTCACAAGTTGTAATTATGAGTTCTGCGAGGACGTGAATGCTTTTTATTTGGGGAAAACAAAAATGTAATTATTAAATATGAACGTTGAGTCATATAGAGGACATTAAACTATGCAAAACACATATCATGCCTTTAAGATTGAATAAAATAGAGTTGGGGCACTCTGACTCGAGTCCGGTCTCTTTTTATTGGACTCGGACTTGTCACAGACTCAAATGCATTTTTACTCAGACTCGAGAGTTTTGGACTTTCAGAAAAAATTGCAGAGTCCAATCGATGCATTATTATGAATGTAACGTTCAGTATTTGCACACATTTTTAAGTCTTGCCAGTACGTGAAAGCCGGCGGGTTTCTGTGCATACACACACCTCTTGCGCACCTCTAGGTCAGCGTGAATTAAGGTCACTGAATTAAGTTCACTTTCACATGCTATTGCTGCACACTTACACGAAATGTAATGCCAAAATGCACCGTCTTGGAGAGTATTCATGTAAATGCAGTCGATTTTGTCTTGAGTGAACTTGAACTGTTGGGAGCGTAGACTGTAAAAAAAGATGGACGACACACCCTCACTCTCTTCCACTGAAGAAAAGTGAAGCCATATTGCGCTGATTTGGGACCAGAGTCTGCACAGCAGCGAGCAAAGTGGAGCCACGTCCCACCCACACTTCTTGTAATTAGACTGTTTATTTTCCTTCAGTGGGTTTGAGAATATTTTACTTACATTAGTTTAGTATTACTTTTTGCTATGGTTTTAAAATTATAGGTTTGTTGTTGTTGTTTTTGTGGCAACTTCTAACTAACACCTTTGCCACAATAGTTTTTATGGGTCCAAAACCACCTTGGGTGTGCATTATTTTCTAATAATTCAGTGAAGCAGACGTCTCAGTTACATCACTTGCAGCTGCGCACGCATTGTGGTGGCAGAAAAACACTGGTAACAAGTGGATGGAATAGGGTAAAAATCAATGGGTTTAAAGAAAAAAAAAAATAAAAAAATACTGTTGTGCCTTTGGATGCCAGAAATAATTTTTATAGAATACTGTCGCCAAAGACGCCATTTGAAGCTGAACACAGACGTTTAAACCGACAGATTAATGAATGAAACCTGCTTTGATTACTTTTAAAACATAAATTTGATTTAAACAATAGGTCTACATAATATTCACGTATGCAGTTCATAGGGGACATTTTATATTAGCCCTGCAGCATGAAATATTGCAATCTATAACATTTTAAATTTAACTTTTTTTTTTTATTAAAAAAAAAAAAAAAAAAAAAAAAAAAAAAACACACCTTTACATAGGAGATTTTTACAAAAACATAGTATTTGCTATGTACCCCCACTTTCATCTACACAGTTAAAGAGATTAATTAATCAATATTTCCCCAAATAGTAAATTTTTATATCATAATCTCCTGTGTGACAGGACTGACCATGGCGTGACGGAACTGACATTGCTGTGACAGGGCCTGACTTTATTGATTGCTCTGAAGCAGAAAAGGTTATGTTTTGTGTTCTTTAAGTTTTGATAAGCATTCCTATTTAAAATTATTATTATAATTTTAATGTAATGTGTATATATAGACACCATAGATTTAGATTTTTAGTTTACTTCTCAACTTTACATTTATGCTGTGTTTTTGTGGATATTTGGTACTTTACCTATTTACTGCACAATTACTCAAGTGGCTAATGAAAAATTTATTTTTTATGAAAAAAACATTTTAATGATGATCTAAATTAAATTCAATTATTTTTGGACATTGCTCTGTGCGTTAGGAATAGAATACTAGCATCTGCAGGTTAGTGGAAAAACTTTAGAAGTTTTAGTTAAAGAAAGAAAGTGCAATGACCACATATAACCAGCAGAGGCCCTTAGGCCCATTTTCACTTCATTTTTCTTGATCCTTAAGCTTCTCCTCACAACTTTATGATATATATTTTGTAAATATTAACATTTTAAAATACAAAAAAAAAAATAATAATTTTGTAAAAGCTTAGAATTTGTTGTTATCTTTCATCTTTCTTTCATCTGCAATTTTCCCTCTCTTCTCTCTCTCTCTGTGTGGGGGTGAATGTATGTGTGTGTGTGTGTGTGTGTGTGTGTGTGGAAATATATATATTTACACAATTTATATCATAAAGCTGTGAGAAGTTGAAGCATCAAGAAAAATGAAGTGAAAATGAAATGAGTCCCTAGGGGCCTCTGCTGGATATATGTGGTCATTGCACTTTCTTTCTTTAACTATAACAGGGATAGGCAACATAGGTCCTGGAGTGTCGATGACCTGCAGAGTTTAGTTCCAACTCTAATCAAGCACACTCGAACAAGCTAATTAAGGTCTTCAGGATTATTAGGGCTACAGGCAGGTGAGGTTTTTTTTTTTTTTTTTTTTTTTTTTTAAAAAGGGTTGGAGCTAAACTCCGCTGGATATCGGCACTCCAGGACGGACATTGCCTATCCCTGAACTATAACATCTAAAGTCCCTAGTTGTATGTGTTGACTTTAACATCTTTGTAAAAACAAAAGAACTGTTGAAACATATTTAGAGTAAACAATTATATTCAAGAATAAAACGATATACGTAGTGTGGTGAGTGTCCTGAGTCCTCATCAGCGTCACCCTGGAAACAGACGAGGAGCATGGCTGGAGGCATTTAAGCAGCGGCTTTATAAGCCGCTGACACACACACGAGGTTGAGACATGTCTCCTGAAGACTCTGGGCTTACTCGCCCTCTGATCTTTTTTTCCAGAGAGCAGTGCGTGACCGATCAGCACAGAGCACCACACGGACCCACTGCACCTGGAGCCACTAGAAGCAGTGAAGCAAGAGTCCAATTATACCACACCAATCTCCTCAAGAAGTGGGTCGGGACCAGGAACCAGCTCTTGGCCCTCGCCACCACCGACCCTGTGGTTATCGACATCAACCCCCATCTGCCATATCTAAGGCCCTCACATTCTTACTATCCTCTATTAAAGTTTGGATGTGTCTCTAGTTCTGAAATCTTCTCTGTCAGCCTAATTATTTCCCTGCATTTATCACAAGTAAATCCCTCACTGCCGACAGAGATAGATAAGCTGTCTAATGCGAATGGCAAGCTAACCAACTAACAGAATGTTAACGGCCTGCACTCACGGTTGCATAGAGTGAAACAAAGCTTCAGGGAGCAACAAACACAAACCACTCTGCAATCACAAACCACTATATGATCTGTAAGTTTTCCACTGACATGTTGCAAGCTTTATTTACCCGACAACATATGGAATACTCTGAGTCAGCATATGATTAGGCCTAATGCCAGAATCAAAAAGCTCTTTTAGGGCGTTAGATTTATATGCGCAAATAGCAGCATAAACAACAGACCATGAAGATTCACACGTCGTCATATCACCCCCCTGCCGCACTTCAATGAGCGGAGAAAACAGAAATTATAAAAGGAATAAATAAAATAAAGAGGGCTAGCCTACATTAAATACTTCTCTTAAATAATTAACAGGTTAACAAGAAAACTGCCTCAAGTATAGTATATATTTTTGTTTGTGTGACACTCTTAATGCATTTTATTATGTTTTCTTTATCTTTACTTTGGTGGCTCCCTGACGCCCGCGCAAATTAGATACAACATCCCGGAAATCGTGGAGGCAAGAGAGAGAAAGAGCAAGAGGAAAGAGTGCCACTTGAGCGAGAAAGAGAGAGAGAGAGAGAGAAAGAGACATGTAGTAATTCAAGCATGAACATAGCCAGTGTCTGCATGTATAATTCAGTTTAGACAGTTTGCAAGAGTGTTTAGCGTATGAAAATGATCGCTGTGAGATGTTAGCGGAGTGAAGGAGTCTTGAGGGCACAGGGGCAGCCTCAGTGTTGCCAGATCCAGCTATTATATGCATTTTGGACTTGTCTTTTCCATTTAATTTGACAATTTAGAATGTTAATAAAGTGGTAAGTTGCAGTTTAGTATCAGTGATATCCTTTTCTTGTCTTATATGCAAATAATTTCAGTTTATTTTTCATTCATTTTTCATTTTTTATTTGTTATAGCAAAATCTAACACTGCATCGCCAGCCCTTAAATGGACAGTAAGCAAAATAGCCCATGTACAGGTTATTGCATTTTACACTACACAGATCTGTAGAACAAGTAGGTTACAGAATGAAATGAAATACGCAAATTGCATTCAGTATAGGGCTGTGCCCAGGGGCGGATTGGGACCAAAAAGTGGCCCTGGACTTCCTGGCCCACAGCGGCCCACCACAACCCACATCATAATACATTGGTTCATTAATGTGGAGACTAATTTTTTAACACCACTTACTAGCATAAGAATATAACAAAATATAGAAAAAAGTGCTATTTAAACATTTATTTGAAGCATCGCTGAACATTTATTCGGTCATATTTGTAAAACAAAGCAACAAATGTAAGAACATTAAAACATGATATAAAATTATAAACAATATTGCTGGTCAGGGAGCATCATCTTGATGCAGTGAAAGCGTATCATGTTTGTTTTCTATATTTAATAAAAACCACTGTTAGTAACGTTTTGTTAATATTGTGAGTGCACACAAATAAAAGTAGACCCTTTATATTTCCGAATGATCTATTACTCTTACCTCTGTGAGCAAAAATGACGGAAAATTTAAAACAGTTTTCAATGAAAATATGCAAACGATCGCGCTGGCGCCTGCATGTCCAGCTAAAGCAAAAACGACTGAATATGCGCCTAATAGCACACATTTATCTAGGTTTAACGCTTAAACTAACATTGTTTTGCGGCTACTTGAACTGTTTTATCTCTATAGATTTTATTTTAGGTAAGTCCTGATGATTTGAGAAGATAAATTGATTAAACAGACTGCAGTCTTCCGCTGGCCGCTGTTTGATCCTTTAAAAAAACGAAAACTTATATTTAACAAACAAAAAATGCTCCAATCGTCTTTCTAAATTAACTTATTAAAAAAACGAAACAAAATATAATCACTTTGCCATTACATACAAAATTTAACTATTTTAATAGCTGAAACACTAGCTATAAGCTGTTTTAGAAGAAGAGGGGGGAAAAAGACAGTCACAGGTCGGACTCGGCCGACAATTTTGACAGTGTAGGTTACTGTCAAAAACTGTCAGAAGTAGCTTGAATGGTGAGAAAATAACTTAGTATATTTTAGAATAATGACTTAGAAGTATATTTTCTGTTTTCTTCTTACCTCCTCTACCGCACTACTGTCCTCCGATGCAGCAGCCAAATTGAAACCTTTCCTGAACATTGCAGCATTTTTCATCGTCAGATTTGAGAGCCTTTTTTTTGTTTTCTCTGAGCTTTTCAGCACCGCCTTTCCTTTTTTTTTACAGTCCATGTCCATCATCTGACTGCTCGTGTTGCACTTATGACATTCTTGCTTGATTTTGATTACGTGATATCCGCAACCTCTGATTGGGTCGGTCGGCCCATCTCGAAACCAGCCGGCCGTCACCGACTGGGCCAAATGCTTAACATTTATTATTATTATTATTTTTATTATTATTATATTATTACTATTATTATTATTATTATTATTATTATTATTATTATTATTATTATTATTATCATCATCATCATATTCAAATCTTGCAAAAGATAAACCTGACCGGCCCACATTTAAAAAATGGTCCGGCCCTTCTGGCATTTGCCAGAATTGCCAGATGGCCAATCCGCCCCTGGCTGTGCCGATTTTCAGACGCGATATCATGCGCATCTCGTCAGTAATGCCGGTTCTCTGATTAGTCGTACATCTCATTCACCTGTTCATTCATGCAGCCGCGTTTACTACACAGAGCCGTAGTTCACTGACAAGCTACGCAAGTATCGCCTTCAGTATCGCAGGCGATACATATCGATTCTGCACGTGAAACTGCGTAGCTTGTCAGTGAACTACGGCTCTGTGTAGTAAGCGCGGCTGCATGAATGAACAGGTGAATAAGATTTACGGCTAATCAGAGAACCGCATTACTGACAAGATACGCATTATAATTCGCGTCCGAATATCGGCACAGCCCTAATTCAGTATAGTCGTTACTGAAGTAATGAGTTTTTATGTGTGTGAATTGTAATTGTAAAATGACAGATTTTACAGAAAGACAGATCGAGTGGTTTGTAGTAAAGAAAGAAGAAGAAGAAAATATTTCACAAATGAAGAGACTTTCATGAAAAGTCAACTCTGCCCAGAAAATGATAAAAATGTGTTCTCATCTCATGCAGAAGTAGTAAGTTCAGTGGCGGAGCCAGGGGGTGGCCGCGGCCACCATGGACATAATCACAGCCATCCCATTGGCCACCCCGCTCATAATTGCATTTTTAAGAAACAAAAATAAATTTTTCAAATATTGATTTAGGAGAACCTCGATCATATCTGTACCAACTATACGATAATGTTTTGACCGCAAAACTCTTGCTACGCTCACCGGAACTGATTTGCTAGAGTTTCCAAAAATAGCGCGGATTTCCAGTTTACGTAAAAAGTGGGAGACAAGGAATACAGTGCTGCAGTGCAAACATTGGTGCCTGGATATCAACTCCGGGAGTTTGAGCACAACATCATATCAGGTGAGTTATAAATCTAAAAAAAAAAAAAAAAAAAAACTATTTTGATTGTTTAAAGACAAGCATCTTTTCAGCGCAGTTTTATCAATATCCTCGTGTAAACAGAAGTTAGGAAGTTAATGTTAGATGTTTAGAAGAACTATTGTCACATTATCTAGAGCTTTAGGAAATGTTTGCCCTTAAAATAAAATGCATTTCAGTACCCTACATGATTGACATGATTTTCTGGTCTTTTAATAACCTTTTTTTCAGCAATGGGAGATATGAAGTTTTGAAACCTTGAAACCAGAATTCAAAAGTTTTATTTGATCATAGTTTTGAAAAACATGAGGGTGAATTATGACTGAACATTTAATGTGAATTTAAATTAGGGTGAACTGCCTTATATAAACGAATCGTTTACGAACGACAAATTACTAACACGAAACAAGCGTCCAGCGTGAACACGCTGATTGAAAACACTATATTAGTTTTAAACTTAAATGCGACAGGCCTCTTTTGTCAGTTGAGCCGCCTATCACTACTTTTTAGCGGCTTGCAAAGTTTCTCAATTAACATCCTGTTTCTATAAAATAATGAATATAATCCTAACTGTAAAAACAGTAACGTTACGCTGGTTTTGTCAGGCCAAACGCATTTAACGTTAACTTACCTCAAGTTTTAAGGGGGAGTGATGGTTGTGGATGAAAGCTTTGCAGCTAATTTACACAGAAATAACATCGAATTCTAACAACACTGGAATCTGAACATACCTTTGAACTTCTGAGCTTCATTATCCGTTCCATTTATCCCGGTTTCTCGCAGTTTTTGGAGTAAATCCTCCGTCGACAAATTTTGAAATGAGGCAGCCATCATGTCCGTCACCTTCTGTGTGAGAACATCACAAAATCTTCGCGCAGAAAGTACGCTTCGCGGGCTACAATCCCATTGGACAAATTTAAAGCATGCTGGATGAGCAATTGAGCCTTTAATTGACAGGTGATCTGACCAATCATAATGCCGAATCTTCCATTTCGTCCGATGTGTGTATTGTTGTCTTTCCAGTAGAAATGAAATATGCTCTGATGGTCATTCATATTTATTTTGTTCTTTTTCTTTAAGAAAAAGCCTCTTGAACCGAGACAATACAGTGCTCTAAATTTTAATTTGTATAATTTTTTCTAATCTCTTGCAATATATTTGCTTTATGTCTAAAAGTTCATCGAAATTTGTCTCAATCAGTGAAGATATGGACTGTTATGAACTTTTTTGTTTCAAATTCATTTTGAGTGATTATTGGACATGGCTTAGGTAAAATGTAAAAAAAAAAAGTTATCATTTCATGCAACTGGAATCACATGCTTTTGGTCACAGAAGTAATTGTACATTTGTTTGGGTATTAAATGGTACAAACATGGACCCTTTGAGCTAGAAACATATTTGTACCTTTTTCATCCTTAAATGGTACATATCAACACCCTATGGTTCATATATGACCCAATGGAAACCAATGGAGTTGTACCCTAAGTGCTTAAAATGTACCCAAATTGTACCCTTTTTTCTGACAGTGTAATGTGTAGCCAAAAAATTAAATCAGAAAGCCCAATTCGAATTTCATTCAGCAACTTAAACAATTATCTTATTATTATTATTATTATTATTTATTGAAAATATTAGCTATTGATGTTCCTTACTTTTTTTGCAGGAATTAAAAAGTTGAAAATATGTTCAAGTCACTGCATAAGAGTATCATGAGTACAAGATAAGTTGCTGCCCAGTGTCTGCCAAGTGCATAAATGTGATTAAAATAAAAGTTGAAGTTAAAAATGTAATTTTGAGAAATATCAACTCACCTAACATGGAAGATTGAATTTTGAACACATATATTGTTTTAAATTCAATTGAACAAGTCAAGACCATAGACCATTTTTGCAAAGTATAACATTTTGTTTGCAAAATGAGAGTTATGTGGAAAACACTGCTATTATACGGATTTTGATTAAAGCCAGATGCCCTAAACAGCTGTAACCTGCTGTGAACACATACAATTGAAACACTGGAGCAAAAACAAGAAGTCATGTTGTGCTGTTTTGGTAAAAAAAAAAAAAATAATAATAATAATAATAAATAAATAAATACAAATAAATAAAATACTAATGTGTCATGACATGTCATGTGTTTTGATGATAGCTTAGCCAAAATTGTAGCAGGATTGCAAGTCAGGCTGCCATAGTCTCCATTACCAGCCAGCCCAATGATTTCCAGTGCCTTCACATCATTGCAAAAAAAAAAAAGTGATTTTGAGGGGTCCTTTATAGCAAATTCAGAAATGTAGGGATAGCTGAAGCCCCCCTAAAAATGGCCTAGCCACGCCTATAGACGCTACTCACATCTGAAGCATCGTTACAAGCTATCCACCTCCCAAGATTATTTTCAATTATGTTTAATTGTTAAAGATTATTTTATGAACTTGGCTTTCATAAAAAGATCTAAATATTTGATACTGTAAAGGAACCTTAGATTCTAGAACCTTTCCATTTATCAAAGGTTATAATGGAAAAAGGTTCTTTAGAATATGAGATAGGCGTTGTATGTATTGAATGGACTTCAAATAGGCGAAAAGATATCACATCACCGACTTTCCGTGAGAGTATAGCATATCAGTTACACGCACCACTGTTTGCGTAAAAAGGAATGTCTTCAGGAAGCAAACCTGAGAGCGAAGTCTTTGTGTATGTTTTTATAACCGCATTACAGCTTAAACGAATACATAAGTCTCATAAATTATTAATCGTCTAAAAGGTAGACTGACAGAGAAACAAAACACACTCTCAAAAACCTAATGTACTGTAACTTAAATGTGAGAAAATAAAGATTGTTGGAAGTGTTCGCACCTGGCACAGCTTCAAGTATGGCCACTGAAGGGCAGCTCTATCGCTTCTGTAAATGCAAACCGGACACATCTCATTCTGCACTGTCAGACCGAGGCAATGTCGTTCAGCGCTGCATTTACTAGAAGCTACAATTGGACTCCGGCCATATCTAAGGGAATTATGCAGCGTGAAAAAGTGACACTTTATTGCAGGTATGGTGTATATGCTTTAATGTGCATCATGGGTGGTACTTTTTCCGTCAGTAAAGAAATGAAGGGCTGATACATCAAATGATAGTGTCACAGATTCCCGGAAACATAAATTCCAAATAAGTCTTAAGTTGCGTTGTCTATCTTTAACACAGAAACCGGTTTTGTTTATCCATCTTGTGCTACCAAATGCGTGTTCCCTTTTTTACGGAATACTTTATACATGGCAACGTATTTATATCGTGAGTAAAGGCACTGTTACTCTTTTATCTGTTTTTGTTTTCATGGACAACAGGGATTCAGAAAGTATTTTGTTGACTACGTCAGTAAGTGTTGAACATGATTGTAAAAATCTTTTAAAAGAGAAATCATTTTAATATCTACTTTAAATGTACTGTTTGTATTCGTTTAAAAATATATTAGGCCTAATTAAAGTAATATATATTAAAATGAATGACTCCAAAATGTGACGTAATCATCAACTAAAACGTTCTTAAATATTTAATCGGATAAGTAAATAAATAAGAGTAAACAATAATTATTTAGTTCCTGTCTTCATTCCTGTTATTGCACAAGACTCCGTTTTTGGTATTAGCATTTTATGTTTTATAATAATTTTACAACTTTCAATGTATGAAATAATAAAAATCCACTAAACGACAACACCGTTTGAGATCATTCAGAATATCCCTTTATTGTTTTTATATACAGTACTTGCTTCCTGGTTACAGTTTACATACACCTTGTTGACTCTGCAAAATGTTAATTATTTTACCAAAATAAGAGGGATTATACAAAATACATTTATTTTTTCTGTGTTGTTACCTGAATGATCCACAGCAGTTTTGTTGTTGTTTTGTTTATTGATAGTTGTTCATCTGTCTCTTGTTTGTCCTAAACATAAAACTGCTTGCTGTCCTTCATAAATATCCTTTAGGTACCACAAATTCCTTGGTTTGCCAGCATATTTGAACACTTTCCAACAATGAATTTTTTTTTTTCTTATTTTTCTTATTTAGCCTAAATATCTTTTTTTTTTTCATATGTTGTCCTCAGTGCAAAAGGATGGATCTCAAAATCATAGTCATTGTTGGAAAGGGTCCAAATACACAAAAATACTGAAAAACAGCATGTAGTTTGACTGCAGGACAAACAAGGACAAACTATCACTGAAGAAGAAGAAAAAAAACAGCTGTGGATCATACAGGTAACAGCATTTAATGTGTATAAAATATGTAAACTTTTGAACAGGGCCATTTTTATATTTTCTCTTGTGGACTATATGTAAACTTTATGTGAAATATCTTATTCAGGTCAGTACTAAATAAAAATGCATTTTGTATGATCCCTCTTATTTTGGTAAAATAATTAACATTTTGCAGATTCTGCAAGATTTATGTAAACTTTTAACCTCAACTGTACATCAACAACGTGATTCAACAATTTTGTTTTTTTGTTTGTTTGTTTTTTGTATCAAATAAAAACTATAACTGAGTCACCTAATAGATGATAAAAGCATTGGGTGTCACACTGACTATCCCTGCAAAGCACAACAGTTACATAAACCATAATGAGGGAACACAAGTGTCTTCAGGAATCGGTAATCATTTATAATTAAACAGAAATCTGGTTTGATGAATCCATGTGAATAAGTGAAATTCAAGATCACAAAATTCATTAAATAACTAAAGCTTTTTTTTTTTTTCATTTAACAAATACCTGTGCGTTAGGATTTAAGTATTTTGGATTCTTTTGACATTTTTTTGCCTTACTTCACAGGAACTAAAGGACGGATGGAAAAAGGAAAAAAAGTGCTTCTATTACTATTTATTATCAGTATAATTGGCATGCTAGTGTTTATGCACATGGACGGTCATACATATTACATTCAAGCTCCTCCAACAAAAAGAGCTCCTCCACCAATAAAACCTCCTCCATCAAAAAATAAATCCAAAATTCCAGAGGCTTTATATTCAATAACGCCCATCAAAGACTCAAATCATTTCATGGTGTCTGCGTTTATTGACCACAGACTGGATGGGGTTATTCGAGTCATCAGCATAGTCAACAGAAGTAGCCTTCAGCCACTTTACTGTTCTTACTGCAGCACCGAACAAGTCTGTAAAACTGTTGACACTGATGTCCAGATTCACAGCGACCATTTTAGCTTCACGTATGGTGCCTCAGATGTGATTTGTAAAGGTGAACACATGCAAAATGCAACTCATGTCCTCATAACGACTGACAAGGAAGGTTCAGTGGACCACAAAATGGAATATCTGCCAATAAAAAATAAGGTTGTGCGAGAGACTTTCAAGTTTAACTTCACCATTTGCATCTCCAACCTTTTTGGCGACTACAACAATGTGCTGCAGTTTGCGCAAACGATGGAGATGTACAAGCTTCTGGGTGTACAGCATGTGGTTGTCTATAAAACTAGTTGTGGACCGGACTTGGAAAAGCTCTTAAAGCATTATGAAACAGAGGGGATACTGGAGATCGTTTCATGGCCTATCGACCAGTTTCTGAATCCTTCAAGAGGTTGGAATATCAAGCGGCACAAAGGAGACATTCAGTACTTTGGTCAGATAGTAACACTAAACGAGTGCATTTACAGGCACATGTACCAATCCAAGTACATTCTCCTGAATGACATTGATGAAATCATCATGCCTTACAAGCACAGCAATTTACCATCTCTCATGGAGGACCTCCAGCCTGCTCATCCCAATATAGGGGTGTTCCTCATAGAGAACCACATTTTCCCTAAAACACAGTTTGAAGAGAGCGGGAAGTTCAAACGAGCAGAATGGAAGAATATTCCCGGTATCAATATCATGGAGCACATTTACAGAGAACCTCCTCGAAAGAATATTTACAATCCTACAAAGATGATTGTCAACCCAAGAAAGGTGCAGCAAACCTCAGTACATTCCACGCTGAAAGACTTTGGAGGCAGTTTTCATGTACCGTTTGATGTATGTAGGATTGTACATGTGAGAGTCCCACTACAGGGGCATCTTAGCAAAGAGGAACTATTTGTGGACAAAAGAGTCTGGGACTTCAAACTAACTCTGATACCAAATGTTGACCAGACTTTGGAATTTTCAGGTTTTCTGTAGGTTTCTAGTTTACATGTTTGTATGGTATTAATGTAAATATGCAAATATAGCCAACATTGTATGGAAGTTTAATATTTTCAAAACTATATTTACATTTTCACATTTTACAAAAAACGTCATAAAATAATGCATCTGAGTTGTTGCCACCAGTCCAACATGACAGTGCCAGTATGGGATGTTCAACTGACAAATAACATGCTATTTTATAATAATTATAATGATAATAATAAACTATAACTGAGACTTGAAAGCATGGATATTTGTCAAATGATGTCAAGCCAATATTTCCAACAGAAATCAGTGTTTGGTGAAAAATAGTAATACAAAAATATGCCTTGTTATACTGTATGGATCTGATGGAAGAAAATATGTTGATACTCTTGAAACACACATCAAAATAAATCATTTTGTCAATGTTTAGTTTGGTTTAAAGGGGCCATGAAGTAAGAAATCAAAATTCCCTTTATCTTTTTACATATAAGAGGTCATTATACTATAAAATCATCCTGTGAGTTTCAGAGCTCAAAACTTTCTTGTTAGTCTAAAAACAGCTTATATTGAAGCAAATCCGCCAAAACGAAAGGTTGTGGAATGTGCTACTTTATGATGTAAGTAGCACTGTGTAACCCGGGTAACCCAGGCTACTAGCAAAGTAAATAATTAAACAAATTTTTTTTTTAAAAATGTAAGGAAAAGTTGAAGGAAAATAAGAAAAGAGGAGAAAGTTCTAGAAGGACAAAAGATTCATTAAATCATTCATATTACTTGAGTGACAGACTTCCCTTGGAGCCAACAGTAGCAGCTTATAGAGAAACGTGAATGAATGGTACAAAAGTTGAATTATAGTGCCGATTGAGTTGGAGCTGGATTGAGAAGACAAGACAGAGAATTGCAAGGAAACGATCGTGTTGCAGATTCACGGAGCATAGGCTACTGTATAACTTCATAATACCGATCTCATCATCTGTCTAATTTAGGTTATTGTTACTGTAGCAACAAATCACAGACTTCTTAGGACACACGCAGGCATTTAGAGCGATTATATGCCTGGTTAGTATTTTGCATGGCCAGTGGCAGGATTTACTAAGTGTCAGGGCAACAATTCAATAAAAAAATAAGTTATTATTAAGTGATTTAAATCATAAAGAAAATATAGTCTTTCTGCTCTAGTTCTAAGCAAAGCCATGTAGTGCCTCACACTGCGGTGTTTCGTTACTGAATGAATTTGCATTTTTGAACGCGTTTTTTATTTAATGATTCATTGACCGATTCATAAAAAAAAGTTTTTCTCACCTTTTTTTTTTTTTTTTACGAATCGGCCGTTTTAAATCGATTGAATAAATGACAGTAACTCAGTCACTAAGACTGCCACCTACTGGGAATTTTAGTCTCACGTTTAAAAGTGTAATTCTATTTTTCTATAATTTCATATTTCTGTGTTCTAAATTTATATTTAAAACATTAATCTTATAATATTATCTATGCAATTTGTAAATGCTGTGTAAATGCATGCAGGAGCTCCTTAAAAATATGTGTAAGCTATAGAGCCCTGTGTGTTTATTTATACTTTTTTTTTTTTAAATAAGCCATTTAACCAATATAAATTTTAAACACTTTATTTGAAGGACATCTGGGCTAAGCCCCGAATATTCACTCACACTAGAACCGCCCCTGTTCAAACCCAAATGAAACTGCGAGAGTGCAATGTCATAGTTATGTCGTGTCGTCTGTTTAGTCATGAAGTTACAAAAAAGGTGATTAAAGCTGCCTTAAAACTGTGCCTGTAAGTATGTATTATTTTTAGGTCACATGTAAAGCAGTGCAGCAGCGGCAGCTTTTAAAGTAGCTAACAGCAGTCAAAATATCCTAATAACCAGCTGCTGTAAAGTCTGTCAATCAAACAACAAAATTAAAAAGAGGAAATTAATAACTTCTGTAGTTTAAAGTTTATTTTTATAATTTAAAATTTTAGATAATTCAGTGTTTAATAACTTTAGGCTATATTTTCTTGTTAAAGGGCACAGTTAGTCTATATGACATTTATTATAATTGATGTGAAGATTGTTTCAAGCTCACTTAAATTATAAGCTTTTTAATAATAAACAAATGTATGAATGTCTAAGGGGGCGTTCACATGTTGCGTCTTTTGCACGCTCAAGTTCGTTATTTCAAATGTACCCCTGCGGTATGCTGGCTCATAATGGAAGCTCATTTTTCCAGGCGCGTCCACACCGCATCGAGATAAAATCATTTCAACTTTTCAAAATGCCGCAAGCGCACCGCGAGTCATATGACAAGAGCCAACCAATCAGCTTAATCCTTTCACGTAACAACATTGAAAGCTCAGCCAAGATGGAGGAATAGCTGATTACAGCTGTACATTTTTAAAATAATTTTGTTGCAGAGCTATTGCAAGTGATTTTTAGTGTTGGAAAACCATTTATTCTTTGCTGAAAATTCCGCGTCTTAATGGAGAGCGCAGGTCATTGTTGCTTAGCAACGGCAGACGCCACTGGAGCGCAAGCTACAGAGCGCTTTGAAAAGAAGGAATAAGCGGCGTGCCTAGCATTTTCCATGCGTTTTTAGGCGCGACATGTGAATGGCCCCTCAAGTTCGTTATTTCAAATGTAGTCGCTAGGTTTTCGCGCTCATAATGGAAGAGACTCGGCTGCGACGCATTGAGGCCCGCTGCTTTCTCCTTTTTTGCAAAACGCTCTGTAGCTTGCGCTCCCGTGGCGTCTGCCGTTGCTAAGCAACAATTACATGCGCTGTCCATTAAGACGCAGATGTTACAGCAAAGGATAAATGGGTTCCCAGCACTAAACATCGCTTGCAGTAGCTCTGCTACTACATTTATTTAAAAATAGTTATGCTGTAACAGCTATGATCAGCTGTTCATCCATCTTGGCTGAGCTTTCGAAGTTGTTATGGGGAAGGATGAAGCTGATTGGTTGTTTCTTGTTACATGACCTGTAGTGCGCTTGCGGCATTCTGAAAAGTTGAGATGTTTTTATCTCGATGCAGCGCGGACACGCCTGAAAGAAACGAGCGGGTCGCATCTACATTGGAAAGAACAAACTTCGGTGTGCAAAAGACGCCACATGTGAACGGCCCTAATAAATGTTAAAGTGATAGCTCTCAATTGTACTGTAATGTTGAATGGTTGTATTCAATGGTTAAACATTAGGGGGAAAAATAGAGACATCAGTTGGAATCAGTCACAAGGGCTTTAAAAAATTTTATAAGTATACGTTCTTTATGATGTATCTACATTAATTTGAATCATGAATGTGAAATTATTTCAATATAAAAGTATAATTAAAAACTTTAACGTTTTGAGGTAACTGACCAAAACCCTCTAATTTTCTCTATTTTTACCCATGAACTGGATCAAATAATGATGGGCAAGCAACCAACAAGAGCCCATCCATGGAAACGCCTACAGTAAAAAGCGTCACAATTGTTTGTGAAGAGCAGTAATCTACATCAAGTGTGGCTACTATTAAATTAATTAAAACATTTTTAAATCCTAAAGCAGATGCATATCCTGATATATTTCTTGCAAGGATTAAAAATGGATGATGTTTGGTGACAAAAGGATGGATCTGTTTGACTAAAATATTAGTTTTTTTAAAGAATTTTATAATAATCTACATTTCAGTTCCATGAAGTCATGAGCAAAGTGAGCGCAACCATACCAATACTCGCAAACACACTCGCAATAATTCACACGCGCACACACTCATTCACATATAAGAGTACACTCATTAATGTACAAGAATATACCAATACAACATAAGTAAATATATCTAAACATAACAGCAATCAGATTTAATGTAAGAAATTATTTGGTGAGCATGTAACGCTTGTTGAAATGTCAGTGGGAAATGACTAGATGTATCCTGATCATTACTATTACCACAAAACAGTAAAAAACAAAAGAGCCCAGGCAGATTTGAAAACTACTGAAATATTTTAAAATAATCGTAATATTAAAAGGTGCAATGTATTTATAATCCTGATGATAATTAATGAATCCATCATTCCGCTCCACAAGAGGGCACATAAATAGGTGCGAATCGAGTTCATTTACTAATGCTTCTCCCGTGTCCTTTAAAGCAACAGTACATCCTCTGCAGTCTTGCACACTCAGTAGGGGTATTTGGATATGGAGATGTAGATAATAAAGATACTCTGGTAGGTTATGCGCCCCTGGTCTGACAGCGTAGTGGCCTGTACCCGAAGTCGCACCAGGCCGGGCCAGTCTAAAGGCTTTACTGTGAATATGATGCCTCTTCCTGCTTCGTCCTTGATGCCAAATGGCCTCTGTCCATTTTCTCCTCCTTGCTCAAGGATGGTGAAGGATGTGTGGTCTTGGAGAACACCTGATTCGGAGAAAGCTGACAGACGGGCCACATTGTGGTGAGCTGGTATGCCCAGAGGAAGAGTAAGGAGCTTGTATTGGAGCAGAGGAAAGCCTGTGGAGCCACAGTCCAGCCTGGAAGTGCAAGGTCTGTAGCAGGTGCTGGGGTCAATGCAAAAGAGAAAATGTATATGGGTCAATAAGAGTGTCCATGATAAAGAATGCGGGTCACACTATGACTTTGGACCAGTTTTCCAAATCAATACATTTTCTAAGAATATAATAATAATAAAAGACTTTTACGGAGGTTTAAAAAACAGATCTTACCCTGGACTGCGTCCTTTTTGGTAGCTGGTGGGACAGGGTGTGTCAAGACACTGGTAACCCCCCCGTGTGTTAAAGCACATTTGGTTTGGTCCACACTGGACACCTTGGACAGTGCACTCATCAATATCTAGAATTAAAGTAGATTTTCAGACTGTTTTTCCCATAAAAAGGCTTTATAAACAGGAATGTTAATGAAAGCCAGTATCATTTGTTTTATAAAAAGAGCTAAGGACTCACCTTTGCATGTTCGGCCATTGGATAATAGTTGGTATCCTGGTGGGCAAGTGCACTGGTAGCTTCCTATTGTGTTTCTGCACTCATGTTGGCAAGGCTTTCTAAATGCACATTCATCAATATCTATTGTAAAAGAAAAAATGTTGTTCTGTTAAAATATAGTCTTTTTATATATAATTTATACATTAAAAACAAAACAAAAAAAGGGTTGAGGGTGTTTCCCTGCTTTCACCATGAATAAAATTCAATAAAATTAAATTAAACAAGCCCTTGGACTTGAAGTATAATTCTGTTAAATAAATTACAGTCGTAAATGTATAAATTTAAAAGGGTGATTCTCTGCATTCAACATGAATAAAATAAAATAAAATAAAATAAAATAATAAAAAAATAACTTGGACTTAAAATACTGTTCTTAAATTACATTATTGAATTTATAAATTAAAAACAAAACAAAATAAAGTTTGAGGGTGTTTCCCTGCATTCAGCATGAATAAAATAAAACAAAATTAAATTAAATTTCAGCATGAACAAAATAGAATAAAATAAAATAGAAAAATAAGCCTTTGGAATAAAAATATTGTGCTGTGAAATTAAAGTCGTGAAATAAAATAAAAATAAGCACTTGGGACTTAAAATATTGTTCTGTTAAATTATAGTTGTAAATTAAAAAAAATAATAAAATAAAATAAAATTAGCCCTTGGACTTTTAGTCCTTGGACTATTTTTCTGTTAAATTAAAACTAAAATTAAATAATTATTTATTATTATAATTATTATAAAAAAAAAACACTGGTATGAACGTCTCAGGTTACGTATGTAACCATGGTTCCCCTAGGGAACGAGACGCTGCGTCGAAACGCTTGGGGAACGCCCCCGGCGAGACACCGTACTGAAGTGTGTGTAGAACCAACGAATGAGAAAGTGCAACGTCATGAGCGGGTGACGTAATCGATCAGGAAGCATAAGACACGCCGGCAACACGCTCATTTTAGCTTGACGCGAAGCGAGCGCGTGCAGGGGTGCCTAGGAGTATG
This sequence comes from Cirrhinus molitorella, assembly GCA_033026305.1. Lineage (NCBI taxonomy): Eukaryota > Metazoa > Chordata > Actinopteri > Cypriniformes > Cyprinidae > Cirrhinus > Cirrhinus molitorella. The sequence continues at coordinate 18,266,465 of CM065125.1, read as the reverse complement.
GCATGTAGACGCAGCGTCTTGTTCCCTAGGGGAACCATGGTTACATACGTAACCTGAGACGTTCCCCGTCAGTTCACTTCGAGCTGCGTCGAAACGCTTGGGGAACGAGAATACCCACTGCACCATACGAGTGAGCCCACCCCTGCCTGTGTGTGTGTGCACATCAAGCGGAGAGGACCCGAGAACCTGGAGTCACTGGGAGGTCTAGGTTATAGAAACGAACAAACGTGTGCGGAGAGGACCAGCCCGCCGCATCACAGATGTCGCTCAGGGCCAAGCCCAAAAGGAAGGCTTTAGAGGCCACCATACTCCAGGTCGAGTGCGCTCGGACCTCCAGAGGAGAGGGGAGACCCGAGAACTCATAAGCAAGTGAGATGGCCTCGACCACCCACCTGCTTATGGTCTGCTTGGTGGCCGGAGCGCCCTTCTTCGGACCACCGAAGCACACAAGGAGCTGATCTGCTTTACGCCACGGGGCAGAATGGTGGACGTATGTGTCCAGTGCTCGAACTGGACACAGCAGATTGAGACGCTCCTGATCCTGAAAGGGGGGAGGACAGAAGGCCTGAAGCACAACGGGGCCTGGCACGGAGGCAGGCACTTTAGGGACGTACCCAGGCCTGGGGTAAAGAAACGCCCTGACCATGCCGGGAGCGAACTCGAGGCATGATACTGCAAGTGCCTGCAAGTCTCCAACCCGCTTGAGGGAGGAGACAGCGAGGAGGAACACAGTCTTAAGCGTGAGGAGCTTGACTGGAACCTCCTCGAGGGGTTCGAAGGGAGCTCCGCAGAGGCCCTCCAGAACCACCGCCAGGTCCCAAGTAGGCACCCTAGTGCGTTGTGCTGGCCTCAGCCTCATGGTACCACGAAGGAAGCGAATGACAAGGGGGTTTTTCTCAATGGAATGACCATCCTGAAGGGCGTGGAAAGCACTCAAAGCCGCCACGTACACCTTCAGTGTGGAAGGACATAACCCCGCGGAGAAACGGTCTTGCAGGAACTCCAGAACTGTACCAATCGGGCAGTTGACTGGGTCCTGCAACCGTTGTCCGCACCAAGAAGTGAAGAGTTTCCACTTCGAGGCATACAGCTTCTTCGTGGAGGGAGCTCTGGATTGGAGGATGGTCTCTACAACCTCAGCTGAGAGACCGGAAGCTATGAGGTGTGCCCCCTCAGAGGCCACGCCCACAGCTTCCACAACTCCGGGCGGGGGTGCACAATGGTGCCCCCTGCCTGAGAGAGGAGGTCCCTCCTGAGCGGAATCTCGAAAGGAGAGCCGTCTAGGAGGGCCACCAGGTCCGAGAACCAGACTCGGGCCAGCCAGAATGGAGCTACCAGAAGTAGACTGATCCCATCCTGACGTACTCTCTCCAGAACTCCCGGGAGCAGAGCGATCGGGGGAAAGGCATACAACCGCAGCCTCGGCCATGGTTGTACCATAGCGTCCAGCCCCAGTGGGGCCGGATGCGTGAGGGAGAACCAGAGTGGACAGTGCGTCGTGTCCTGAGACGCGAACAGATCCACCTCCGCCTGGCCGAACTCCCTCCATAGGAGCTCCACCGATTGTGGGTGGAGTCTCCATTCCCCGGGCCTCAGCCCCTGTCTCGACAAGACGTCTGCTCCCTGATTGAGATGCCCAGGAATATAAATCGCTCTCAGCGAGAGGAGTTTCCCTTGGGCCCAGAGGAGGATCTGGTGCGCCAGCCTGTAAAGGGGGCGTGACCGCAGACCCCCCTGCCGGTTGATGTAGGAGACAACCGATGTGTTGTCTGTACGGACAAGCACATGGTTTCCCCTGAGGTCTGGAAGAAATTGCTTTAGAGCTCGAAACACCGCCAACATCTCCAGGCAATTTATGTGCCACGTGAGGTGACGGTCTTCCCACAGACCTTGGGCTGAGCGGCCACTCATGACCGCCCCCCAGCCCGTGAGGGAGGCGTCCGTCGTTAGCGTTACGCGACGACAAGGAGCCCCCAACACTGGGCCTTGAAGTAGGAACCAAGGTCTCTTCCACATGTCTAAGGCACGTAAGCATCGCCGCGTGACCTTGATCATGCGAAATGGATTCCCCCTCGGGGAGAACCCCTTGGTTCTGAGCCACCACTGCAGGGGTCTCATGTACAGCAGGCCAAAAGGTATCACGTTGGACGCAGCTGCCATCAGACCCAACAGTCTCTGAAACTGATTGACAGTGAGTGACTGGCCTTCTTTCACCCTCTTGACTGCCGCGAGGATCGCATCGACACGAGCAGGAGACAAACGTGCCTGCATCGTTGTGGAATCCCACACTACGCCTAGATAAGTGGTCCTCTGAGCCGGAGAAAGCACACTTTTCTTGGCGTTCAGTCTCAACCCTAGCACTTTCATATGGGCGAGGACGACATCTCGCTGCCGAATCGCCTCTGATCGTGACTGGGCTAGAATCAGCCAGTCGTCGATGTAATTGAGTATGCGGATGCCCTGGAGTCTCAACGGAGCCAAGGCAGCATCTACACACTTGGTGAAAGTACCGGGCGAGAGTGATAGGCCGAAAGGAAGAACCCGATATTGGTAGGCTTCGCCCCCGAAAACGAACCTCAGGAACTTCCTGTGTCGAGGAAGGATGGAGATATGGAAATATATATCCTTCAGATCGATGGTAACAAACCAGTCCTCGGACCTGATTTGTGTCACGATCTGAGAGATGGTAAGCATCTTGAACCGAAACCGTTTGATGGCGCGGTTCAAAAGACGCAAATCTATGATAGGACGCAGACCCCCATCCTTCTTCGGAACAATGAAGTAGCGGCTGTAAAACCCGGACTCCTTCTCGAGAGGAGGAACCACCTCGATGGCCCCCTTCTGTAGAAGAGTAGCCACTTCTTGTTCTAACACCAGAGCCTGCTGAGATGCAACGAGAGTAGAGAGAACCCCCGCAAAACAAGGTGGGCGACGCCCAAACTGGATTCTGTACCCTAACTCTACAGTCCGCAGGACCCATGACGAAACATTCGGCAGAAGCTTCCACGCTGCCAGATAGTTTACTAAGGGAACCAGCCGCTCGAGGCTGATCTCTGGTGTAAATGGAATGTGAGTGGGAGGGGCCAACCCCTCGAGGTTGGTACCTCTCGGGGGGAGCAAGCATCCCTGCGCCGAACCGATCACGGGCGGCAGCCAGGTGTCTTGCTCGCCGGAGCTCGCTGAGCCCTGAAGCACGCGAGGTGGCAGGGAACTCAACGGTGCTCCTAGGGAGCGCTGAGGCAGAGGGGGTACCGTGTACCGAGGTAAGCACCCCTCTACCCCAGCGGGGGCTGCTCCCTGGCCCATGACGCCCCTGGTGTCAGGGCCGTTTTGTCTGGGCCCTCTTGGCCAGAATAACAGACCTCAGATCTGACTTCTGACCAGAAGACCCAGACCCAGAGCGCCGCCCCGACCCCTGATCTTTCCTAGGGGGGGCGCGGGAAGCGACGCTCTGTTTTTGGCGTTGGCAGTACGAGGAGCTAGACGGCAGGGGCTGCTCCCACTCAGCAGCCCCCAAGACCTGGCGCCGAGGGAGGAAACGCTGGAACGCCGCCGCCTGTTTCTTCGCCTCCTGAAACCTCTCGACGACTGTATTGACAGCGTCGCCGAAGAGGCCAGAAGGCGAGAGCGGGGCGTCCAGGAGGAAGAACCTGTCCTTATCTTCCATGTTGGACAGGTTCAACCACAGATGCCTCTCCGTGGCCACGAGGGCTGCCATGGAGCGGCCAATAGCACGGGCCGTCTCCTTAGTGGCACGGAGAGACAAATCTGTGGCCCGACGAAGCTCAGCAACTTCGTCGGATTCCTTTCCCTCCCTGGCATCCAGGTCTTTAAGCAGATCAACCTGGTATGCTTGTAACACCGCCATGGTGTGCAAGCAAGCACCAGCCTGACCTGCTGCCGTATAAGCCTTCCCTACCAAGGACGATGTCACTTTAAGTGCCTTGGTGGGAAGCTTAGGGGTCTTCAAAGACGATGCCGAAGACGGGGAGAGATAGCTCGCAAGCGTCTGCTCCACCGCTGGCATCGCCCCATATCCTCTCTCACCCAGCCCCGCGACATTAGAGTATGTGGAAACGTCGGGGCTGAAGATACGAGAGGAATATGGCTTCCCCCACGACCTAGACACCTCAGTGTGAAGGTCGGGGAAGAAAGGAAGACCCCTCCGTGAAGGTTGTGATCTTATGTGCAGGAAACGTTCGTCCAATTTACTTTTCGGACGAACGTCCTGCTTCTTGGACGGCCAGTCAAGATTTAATTTTGAAACCGCCCGAGTTACAACCTCCACGAGCTCCTCATACGCCAGAGACTGTGGTGGCGAGGTCACAGTCTCATCGACGCTCATCACATCAACCTCCTCAGAGGAAGAGAGATGAAGCGCCGGGTCCTCTCCTAGGGGGGAAGAAACCGCAGCGCGGGCTTCCGAACCCTGGGAGGGGACCGTGGATCTAGCGGTCGAGGACTGAGAAAGGGACGAGCCCGTCTCAGATCCCTCCACTAAATCCACTTGCGAGCCCCACGACAGCAGTCTACGCTGAGCCTCAGCCACAGCGGGACCACTGCCAGCGGGAGCTCGTGCCTGACCATCCTCATCAAAGATGGCCAGGCGGGAACGGAGCACGCGGAGCGGGAGAAGCTCACAATCATGACAGTCAGCCCGCTCGAGGGCTAACTGTGCGTGCTCCGAACCCAAACAAACGACGCACAGATCGTGTGTGTCCTCGCCTGCAATAAAACGAGGGCAGGGAGGAACACACCGTCTGAAACGCCGTTCGCTCGCCACATTTTTCTTGGATTTACACTTTGACATTTTCGTTTGTTGCTAACTAACAGAGTTTTTCTAGCTAGTAACACACACACACACACAACAGACACGCTCGCTGAAGAGCAAAAGCTAAAATGAGCGTGTTGCCGGCGTGTCTTATGCTTCCTGATCGATTACGTCACCCGCTCATGACGTTGCACTTTCTCATTCGTTGGTTCTACACACACTTCAGTACGGTGTCTCGCCGGGGGCGTTCCCCAAGCGTTTCGACGCAGCTCGAAGTGAACTGACGGGGAACTGGTTGCTGTCCAAGGTGTTTGACAGTTTTTAAGGTTTGAGGGTGTTTACAATTATTATTTATAAAATAAGCCCTTGGACTTGTATTGTTCTGTTAAATTATAGTCGTGAATTTATGAATTCCTGCTTATAGCATGAAAAAAATAAAATAAGGGTTGAGGGTGTTTTATAATAACATAAAAAAAGGTTTTGGACTTGAACGGACCCGTCTCTGTCCAAGGTGTTTCCTAGTTTTTATGGGTCGAGGGTGTTTTATTACAATAAATAAATAAATAAATAATAAAAAATAAAATAAGCCTATGGACTTGAATGAACTGGTCTCTGTCCAAGATGTTTCACAGTTTTTAGGGTTTGAGGTTGTTTTATTACTATTATAAGTTAAAATAAAATAAAAAATTCAATTGCAATGTTACACACCTATGCAAGTACCATCCTTGCTGGTGTATCCAACAGGACATTCATGCCTGGGACGACGTGAAGATCCAAGGTGCTCTGGTAGGACTGAGAGGCGAGTAAGGTAAGGTCGCTCTAAAGTAGATACCAGCTGGGGCCGCAGCCTAGCTTGTACCCGGGTACTGTTGGTGAAAATATGCCCCCGCTCAAGACCAGCACAAGAGCGACCATCACCCAGAAGGACCGTCCCTGGTGGACACAGGCAGCGGAAGCTGCCCGGAACATTACGGCATTGAAAAGCACAAGGGCTAGGCACCTGTGCACATTCGTCAATATCTGCAATGCCAAAAATGAACCTGCATTAGTTTTAATGAAACAAAGCTGGCCATATCTACATATTATGTTATAGAGTTTAAAAATGCTGTGAGTAATTTCAGCCATTTAGCTGATATGGCAAACATATATCATATCACATTGTTTTTTAAAAAGGAATATCATGATTTTATCATGATTCTTTGTCATGTTGGCTTTACTATTTACGACTAATTTCCCTATTGTAAAAAAAAAGCCTTTTAAGATAAAATATAAAATAAAAAAAGAATGGCAGACATTTAAGCCAAAGTGGGTAAAGATAAAAATCATTGTCATTATTTTATATTTGTTATCAGAAAATAAGATCAAATATATATATTACAAATACACATAATGTACAAATAAAATTGTTCAGGTATAGTATTTAGAAGTAGCCATACATTCAAGAAATTAAATGAGCAAATATTAAAATAAAACACTATATACATCAACTACATTTTTAAAGCAACTTCAGTTCATCAGTCATGTGCAGTGAGTTCTTTTTCTTTGTTTTGTTGTTTTATTAACATTAAAAGACAAATTCTGTTGTCTGTCTGTCAGTCCTGTCATAGTGTTATTTTTACACCATAATTTACTCACTCTTAAGTTGTTTTAAACCTGAATTAGTTTCTTTCTTCTGTTGAACATAAACGTTATGTTGAAGAATGTGGGTAAACAAACAGCTGCTGCCGACTTCCACAGTATTTTCCCCTCTACTCTAAAATGGGGACCAGCTACCCACATTATTCGAAATATCTTCTTTTGTGTTCAGCACAAGAAGGAATGAATACAGGTTTGGGACAACATGGACGTGAGTAAATAATGACAGAAAATTTATTTTGGGGTGAACTATCCCTTTAATGACAAGGGGCACCATGTTTAGTTCTGTCACTTTAAGAGTGATTGCCAGTTGACAAGCGGGAAGGGAATAAAATGCCACTGAAAAATAGCCTAATCATAAAAATCCCAGATATTCCATGAGTTCGACAAAAAAAATATATAAAATTCCCTGACTTTCAATGTCTGGAATTGACCTTTTAAAATAGTCATGATATTCCAGAAATTCCATGACCCGTGGGAACCATGATTTTCTAACCCCTGCATGTCTGAAATTGCTTGAATATGTTCATGACTCTTACCTAAACAAGGTCGACCAATGCCTTGGGAGCGGTAGCCTCGAGGACAAACACAACCATACCCACCAATCGTATTCTGACAGATTTGGCTGTAGCGGCACATGTGACTGCCATCCTGGCATTCGTCTATGTCTGCAGAAACAGAAAGGCATGTCTCATTTAAAATATATTGATTTGTTAATCAGTAACAGGTTTTTAATGAAGTGACTCCTTACCCACGCACACTCCGTTTTCCGCTGTGGTCATGCCAGATGGGCAGCTGTCAAAACACTGATATCCTCCATCTGTGTTTCTGCACTGCTGGTGTGCTGGACACACATTCCTCAAACACTCATTTATATCTGAGTATAAACAAGAATACACTATATTAATTAAAATACAAGCTTAATAAGCTACAGTTTTGATTTTGCTGATATCTTCTTAACTCAGTATTACCTTGGTGTGTTTGGAGAGCTGGTTAGAAAATTAAGTACTTGTAATCAGACTACATTCTGTACACAGTCACACAATAGCAATACATTATTCATAATTCATTGATTCCCCCTAATTTTTCTTTTTCATCTTTTAAATCTTCCTTTTTAAATGTTCCTTTTTCAATTCAGTAAAGTCCAGTTTTGTGGACATATACACATAGACTAGTCATTAGTCAGGTGGCGACACAGCATTTGACCACTGGATTTACAAAAATCTTTGCAGGTTTAAGAAGGGTTTCAACACCGCATCAACTACTGATAAACACATTCATTTTTATTTGAATTATCATTTTGTAACCATGTATTATTATGTCTTTGGAAAGCTTTTGTCTTTCAAACTCATTAAAATGCACATATTCATGTTATTTGTTATTTACATGTAATACAGACACTCCAAAACTTCTTGTCCTCTAAACCATCTAAATTTTCCAAATATATTTACTATAACTACCCCTGAGATTTTTAAATAAATATTTCAATAATTAAGTATTACGCATGCATGTTCACATTTTTTTATGTTGATTATTGGCCACATAGCATGCAGGTAAATAAAAATATTTAATCTTTTATCAATATAGAGGAACAGTCCCACCTTCTAAATGAAAGAGACAGTCACTGATTGGTAAAGCTCTAGTTACCATAGAAACCTTCATGGGGCAATTAATTTTTTATTTTTGTTGCTGATTTGAAATATGTGAATTCAGCAAGCAGTTTTTGAGATTTCAGGATTCTCCCATTCAATAAGACTTGGTCTTGTATAAGCTGCCCGGGGGGCGCTGCAAATATGGCCGCAGAGTACACTTTCTTTAAAAGGGACTTTTTAAAATAAAATGATTTATTTTAAATTACATTTTTTTTATGATTTAATTGTTAGCTTTTCATTAAACTCACAACTCACAGTTCCTTTACGAACTCTAGTTTGAGAAACCTTGATGTAATATAATGTTTAATGCACTTGATGTTGTTAATTACAATGATTAAAACATATTTTCTTACTCTTTGCATTTTTTTTACATCATTATGGTACAACATTATGCTGTTTAAATCAATGTGATAAATGAGTTAAGTAAAAAGTAATTTAAAAGTAATAATAATTAAAAAGTAAAATATGTAATGTAATGGATTACGTTACTGACTACAATTTTTGTCATGTAATCTGGAATCAGTAACGGATTACGATTTGTAAGTAATCTACCCAGCTCTGTATGTTTGTTTAAATTTCCTCATAATTGTGCACTGAAAAAAAATTATAAAATGTTTATTTAAGGGAATTTTTAAAAGATTTTGATGCTAACTTTATTCGTGTCGGTCTAAACCTGTATGAATCTCTTTATTTTGCTGACACAAAAGACAATATTTTGAAAAATGTCAATGAGCTTCAATGTTGTTTGGCTACCATTGTTCAAAATATCTTCTATTATGTTCCACAGAAGAAAGAAATTCAGTTTTGGAATGACATGAAGGTGACTAAATGATGACAATTTCATCTCCCACAATCAGTAAATATGTGCATCTAATCATTCCTAACTGGTCCAAAGGAAGTCTTAGGTTCTTTGTCTTTGTTTCTGAAAAGTGTAAATCCTATAAGAAATGCTATTCTAAAACTCCACTAAACAACATTAATTAACCTGTAAAATTCAATATGGTTTTATAAAGTGACACTGACCCAGGCACCGATGTCCCACCAGCTGGTATCCTGGGTGGCAGGTGCAACGGTAGGAGCCTAGAGTATTGAAACACTGCTGCTGGCATGGAGAGACTGCTGATTCTTGACACTCATCCACATCTGAGGGAAAAGATCTGACAGTTTACCTTCCTCTACATACAGGATAGCTCCTGTATCTAGAACAATGACTTTTACATTCAGTCTAAAGAGTTTAAAGAATTGTAGAAATCTCAATGAATTGTTGTTAACATGACTATTTAAAAAAATCTATAAATTGATATCTTTTTTTTTTTTTTTAATACCAACATATTTTTATGGTGGTTTAACTAACCTTCACAGCTGGTGCCAACTAAACTGGGTTTGAAGCCCAGGCCACACTTGGCTTGACAGCGATATGTCCCAACGGTGTTCACACACAGCTGGTTAGGGTGACACAAGTGGGAACCTTGGGTGCACTCATCAATATCTGAATCACAATACAAATCACAGTAAGCAACTGCTCTGTTTCCAGGAAAACAGAGATGAACTTTTTTGTACTGCCTTGTAGCTCAAAATACTGTATTGATACTGTTTCATGTTTAAGTTAAAGGTATAGTTTTACCAAAAAAAAAAAAAAATTACCCTTATGATTTACTCACCCTCACGCTATTCTAGGTGTATATGACTTTCTTCTTTCAAACAAATACAACTGGAGTTAAAAAATTAAAAAATGTCCTGACTTTTCAAAGCTTTATAATGTCAGTGAGTGGCTGTTGAGATCCAATAGTGCAACAGAAATCCAATAAAGAGCATCCATCAATCATAAAAAGTGCCCCACATGGCTCCAGAGGGGTTAATAAAGGCCTTCTGAAGTGAATCGATGCATTTGTGTATGAAAAATCTATCTAAAACTTTATAAACCGTAATCTCTAGTTTCTGCTAACTGTTGTACACACATTCATGAGAGAGTGGCGTTCCAGCAGATGATGTAAGATGTATGCGTATAGTAAACTCTGGTGAGAATATGCTAGAGATTTATAAAGTTTTAAATAAGGATTACACAAACACATCAATTCACTCCAGAAGACCTTTATTTACCCCTTGGAGCCATGTGGAATACTTTTTATGATGGATGGATGCACTTTATTGAACTTCAAAATTGCCATTCACTGCAAATATAAAGCTTAGAAGAGCCAAGACATTTATTAATATAACTATTAATATAATAAACAGTATTCATCTGAAAGAAGAAAGTCATATGCACCTAGGATGGTGTGATATTGAGTAAATCATGGGGTAATTTTCATTTTTGGATAAACTATTACTTTAATTTGTATTAAAATGGAGCATTTCTTAAAATACATCATTTACAAGTTTTACTTAAAATTCTTATTTAAATTGGAGAATTTAGGATTAATATAAATCTGACCTTGGCAGGTGTTTGACTCAGTAGAGATGGTGAATCCAGATGGACATGCACAGGAGAAACCACCCATGATATTATTACATGAGTGTGAGCAGGGAGAGTCAACAGCACATTCGTCCTCATCTAAAAGATAAAACAACAAAAAAAAAAATTCCAATCACATTCACAAGAATTTTTTTTTAAATATTGGTAAAAGAATGTGGGCTTTCATAGCTAATATGCAGTTGCTTAAAACAGCTTAAACTACATACCAGCACAGTAAGATGCTGTGTCCAATACAAAACCCTTTGGACATGTCTCTCCATCGCCCTCTACACACAAGTGAAACATTGAATTAAAAAAAATAATATATCTTCTGAATTTAGTGAAAATAAAAATGAGAAACTGTCCCATGGACTGACCTGGTATGAGTAAACTGGCAGTCATCTTGAACTCCAGGCTGAGAGTGAAAAAACTGTAGGTGCTACTTATTCCTGTTAGTCTGAGAAGCTGCAGCAGGGGCCCCTGACGGTTCTCTGGCCCTTCAAAAACCACAGAATGATTGCATCGTAGGGTTAGAGGAGCCCCGTCCCACATGTGGTTTTGTGAGGCCCATGAATAAAGCTGTCCAGATCCTGTCTGCACATATGACTCGTCAAACTCCTAATAAACAGACGAAAAAATTAAAAACATTTCAAGCGTTCATTTTTGGATGAACTATCATTTTGGGTATTTCTAAAAAAAATCATGTTTTATACAGTAAGAAGTAAAGACATGAATAATGTTACAAAGCATATTTAATTATTGGTTTCTCCAAAAATATTAAGCAGCACAACTGTTGTCAACATTGATAATAAATAAGAATTTTTTCTTGAACACCATATCAGCATATTACAATGATTTCTGAACGATCATGTAACACTGAAGACTGGAGTGATGACTGCTGAAAATTCACATTCAAATATATTAAAATAGAAAATAGTTAATTAGTAAAATATTTCAAAATATTACTATTACTGTATTTTTGATTAACAAATGCAGCCTTAGTGAGGATAAGAGACTTTAAAAACTCCACATTTTTGACCGGTAGTGTGCGTAAATGCAAGTCAAAGCATCTTACGGCCATGAGCTTGAAAAACCAACCTGTAGATTGAGATTAGAAGTCAACAGCATTGGAGGAACAAAGCCATTGATCACAATGTCCACTAGCAGAGCCCCCTCTGCATCCAGACCTCTGGCCACATGAGTCAGCTTTAGGACCTCTCCTGTCATTCCAAGGCAGAAGACACATTCAATGGATAGAATCTGAAAATGCAGTGTTCATAGCAACAGAAAACGTGTTTGTGTCCCATTTACAACTGCAGATGTGTTAGAAAAACTGTAACCTGTGTCAAACTCCAGCTGAGATTCCTGCCTGAACTGCCCATGAGTGAGAGAGAAGCCATTTTGGGTTTCCGGTGATTGATAGACAGTTGTCCAGTAAATTGGGGCAAATACAGACACAAGTACTCGCAGCAAAGGACCTATAATGCAGGACGGTTTGGTTTCAAATAACAGATTCAAAATAAAACAGCAGTGTCTTATTGTCAAAGAAAGAACATCGCAGTTTAGATGCATTGAAAACTGAAAAGATGATTTTTGCTTGGTACTTCTTAATGATGTCCATTTAAAAGCACGCTGTAGAGGTTTTAAAAATGAACAAACCACAGTGTGAATGTAAGTACACTCACCAACACTTGGAGGAATGTTCTCTACATGGGCCTCCAAGTTACTGGTGCCATCCTCTTCATTCTCTGTGATATTGGCTTCCAGGAAGGCCACTCCAAACTCCTTCTCATTAATCATGCCTATCAGACTGCCCCGTGCACGCCGCGGAGACTCGCCTACACAGAAAAAAGACAGTGAGTAAGAGTTCTTGTTGTCTGTACCATCACAGAGAGTGATGGTGGAAGTTTTTCTGTCTGCTGAAGTTAGGAGGAGTAATGGCATATGCTACAATGAGTGATTCTGAATACTGTTTGAATCTGACAATGGTATCATAAACCACATTAATATCTCTGCAAAATCTGAATTTAAGCGATCACTGATGAATTTGAAACATGTTAATACCAGGTGGAAACAGTAATGTGTGTCGGCTGACCACTTGTAAACCACATTAAAAAAACCTTAATCTTAATACTTTTTTAATTTAAATCAAATGTAAATTCATGTCCCAGTCACAGTTTCTTTGTTAAATAAACATTACTGACACTATCAGAAAATGAAAAAAAAATATATATATATTTATTTTATTTTATATTTAAAATTTTTTACATATTTTGTTTATTAGAGCCAAGTATGAATCTCATCAAGTTCGTTTACATTAATTTTCAAAATAACTCAAGGCAGTAACAATTTAAATCATATATTTTATTTGTGAACTTATGTTCAGCTATTCTTTTTAATTGGTAACTTTTAGTTCAAGAAGATTTACTTTAAATATCGCCAAGCTGATTACTCACTGAAATCTCCCGCATACCATGTTTTCATTATATTTCAAATCTTGTTTTGACAAAGTGTGTGAGTTGTTTACTGACTTTCTTCAAAGACTATAGAATACCCAAGACGTGTCACTCGTATAGTTTTGAATGGGGAAAAATGTAACACTCATTATGGCCGCGAAGCCCCGCCTTCTTAATGAAAGAGCCAATCGTTGATTAGTAAAGTCACTGCAGCTACAGCTGCCAGTTGCTATAGAAACAATCGGCGTTCTAAGAAGTGCACTCAGTACTGCGCATGCGCACTGTCTGATCTAGCCTGAAAAATAAGCATTTTTTTAACGCTATTAAAGCACAAGGAATCATATTTATGGGGCGGTTCTTGTCAGATTTCAATGGTGATTTCAAATATGATTAATCATTTAATCATAAACTTGGTGAACAGTTTTGGAGAATTTGATGTTTCCCCATTTAAAGAGGTAGGAGCTGCACTTGTATGCCCAAGAGGCGTTTCAAAGATATCCGCCGAGTGGAATGACTTGCCTTAAAGGGACTTTGCTTTTTTAAAATAAGTCTTTCCATTAACAGCATTATATTGTTAATTCAGACTGATTTGTGACTGTGCACAAGCAAAAGAGATGGGATTTATCGCATGAACCGATCGCAGCCGAACATAACAGTCATATTCAATCACATCGCGATTGAGGCATTGCACCCTCTCACGTGACTTTTCCATATTCATTCTCAGTTACCCCCCACCAAACTCACGGCACGCTTTAGGGATTCTGTGAAATCTCAATGGGCTCAGTGGAGGTGAGAGAGTGGTGGACTCCTGTTGTAACTTTACCCAGTGGTGACGCTGTTGGGCAATGTTTCATTAGAAAAGCAAGTGATTTATACACTTTTTAATGTTATATTATGTAATTCTGGCATGGATTGATTTTTATACTACAATTTTTTTCTCATCCAATATTTTGAGGAGTCACTGCCTTCCTTGCCTCCTCGGAGGAAAGGCCCCTGCTCAACAAAACCCAGCAGGATTGGCTTTTGAATAATTGCAAGGTACAAAAGTTTATGTTTCTCAGACTTTTTTGTTGTCATAATAATCTTCACAAATTAACACAGCATATAAACTCTGAATTGTAAATACAATCGGGAGAAGTAAAAAGCTAAAAGTAACTTATTACTGTCATTTCAATAAGCATAAAAGTACCTGGACACAAAGAGGCCTGACAATTCCTGGAATCCACGTTTGGACCCTTACACGATGGTCCGCCATTGGCTGGTGGTGGGTTGTTACAGAATCTAATTCGTTCATGGATGCCTTGCCCACAGGAAGCACTGCACGGGCCCCATTCCTCCCAGTTTGAGTAGCCCCCTGGGACTGCAAAATCAGAATGTGAAATTACTTTAAATATGATGAAAATAATGAAAATAATATGGATATAAATGGCTCTAATACAATAATTTCTTTCATGACAATTCTCTGAAGATTTTAATGGTAATGGATATGACAATGTTAATATATTTGGTCTTGGTGGAATAGATCTGCTATGCTGCTGAATTGCTTCTTCTCTTGGTTATTGCTGTTGCTGTAGATTATTGGTGCTGCAAAGCAAATACAGAAACTTGCTACTGCCAAGACATACACTGATACGGTGTTGTAAGTATTTAAGACATACTGCTGCTCCGCAACTAGCATACAGTGCCGCTTGAAAGTTTGTGAACCATTTACAATTTTCTATATTTCTGCATAAATATGACCCAAAACATTATCAGATTTTCATTTAAGTCCTGAAAGTAGATAAAGAGAACCCTAATGAGAAAATAATATTTTCTTTGTCATTTATTTATTGAGAAAAATGATCAGTGTTACATATATGTGCATTGCAAAAGTATGTGAATCTCTCTTAGCAGATAATTTAAAGGTGAAATTAGAGTCCATCTGTGCAATGACTATCAGATGTCAGTATGTGAACTGTTTTATTCAAAGAACAGGGATCTATCAAAGTCTGATCATGTTTGTGGAAGTGAATAATGTCAAGAACAAAGGAGATTACTGAAGACCTCTGAAAAAGAGTTGATGTTGCTCATCAGGTTAGAAAAGGTCTCTAAAGAGTTTGGATTCCACAAATCCATGGTTAGACAGATTGTGCTTAAATGGAGGAAATTCAAGACCATTGTTACCTTCCTGAGAAGTGGTCGACCAACAAAGATCACTCCAAAGCAGAACGTGTAATAGTCTGCGAGGTTGCAAAAGTTCCCAGGGTAACTTCAAAGTAACTTTAAAGCAACTAAAGATCATGTTAATGTTCATGAGTCTACCATCAGGAGAACACTGAGCGACCAATGGTGCGCATGGCAGATTTGCAAGAAGAAAGCCACTGTTCTCCAAAAAGAAAATTGCTTGCAAAGATCACGTGGACAAGCCAGAGGACTATTGGAGAATAATTTAAAGGATGGATGGATGAAACCAAAATTGAACACACTGCATTCCATCTTAAGAGTCTTATCCCATCTGTGGTGCCATGGTGGTGCTAGTATCATGGCTTGGGCCTGTTGCTGCATCTTGGCCAGGACAGCCTGCCATCATTGATGGAACAATGAATTCTGAATTATACCAGCAAATTCTAAAGGAAAACGTCAGGACATCTGTTTAAGTACAGAGTCTCAAGAGAATGTGGGTCATGCAGCAAGACAACAACCCCAAGCACAAGTCATTCTACCAAAGAATGTTTAAAGAAGAACAAAGTTAATGTTTTGGTATGGTTGAGTCAAAGTCCAGACCATGATCCAATTAAAATGTTGTGGAAGAACCTAAGCAAGCAGTTCATAGGAGGAAACCCACCATCATCAGTGGTTCAACAATAAGGAATGGGCTAAAACTCCTACATGTAATTGTGCAGGACTAATCAGCATTTACAAGAAACTTTACCTTCAGTTACTGCAGCAAAAGGGGGTCACACCAGATACTGAAAGCAAAGATTCACATACTTTTGCAATGCACAGATATGTAACACTGGATTATTTTTCTCAGTAAATAAATTACAAAGCAAATATCTAACTTGTTTAATTGGGTTAGAAAGTCTATATGAATATCTGATGATGTTTTGGGTCATATTTATGCAGAAATATAGAAAATTGTAAAGCGTCCACAAGTGGCACTGTATATACTGTAATAACCTGTAGCAGATTTATACAGGTGGAGCTGGGGAAGGTAGAGGGTTTCAGAGGAACTCTGAAAGTGTGCTAAGAAATGCTCTAGTGGATGCTAAACATCCATTTAAATGTAAAGCAGCAAGCTTATTGGATGTGTATGCAACATGAACCAATCAGCCTGTGCGAATAGTTTAATGCTGTGAATATCATCAGTTTGCATTAACGACCCATCAGCCTGCACCTAGCCTGCGTCTAGAGTTTGATGACAGAACTTGGCATTTACCTTGTACTTTCAGAGATATTGTTCTTTCTGCAGCACCCGCCTCACTTTCAGCAACACATCTGTACTCTCCTGAATCTCCAATCTGAAAGACACACACTTTTATTTCCCACACATTTCTTTCATTAGAATGTGGAGTAGTGAGCTGGACGAATAGTCTTTGACACTTTAAACAGCCATTAAAATCTTCAATTATTTTAACATAATACTTGTACCAAAATACTTAATATAGTTGTTCACACAGATAAGGACTGGTTACCGTGGCACTGTAAAGAGCCAGAGAGCCATTGCGGAGGGGATGAAACCGTAGAGAGCCAAGTATTGGCTGGCCATCTTTGTTCCACCGCAAGGACGGGACAGGGTCCCCGCTAACAGCGCAGTCCAGCATGGCTGATTTTCCCTGGACTACAGTCTGAGAGGTGCGGGCTTCCCCTCTCAGCATGGGAGGTTCTGTAAAGACAGAGTGTATACCTAAAGTATTAGAAGTTAGAATAAAAGTTTTCTTATAATTTACCCATTCACTCAAGATGTTCATTTTAAATCATTTAGGTCATTAGAAAGCTGCTGAGGACCCCTTGTGATTGAGAACCACTGATCTAAAAGTATTCAAACCCTAGTACTTTAATAGTTTTTCCACTTTTGAACACATTTTTCTGGTTAACTGGATACAATTTTTAGAAAAATGAATAAATGCATACCTCTGACACGCACGAACGAAAGAGCGCGTATAGATCCTACAGTGTTCTCTGCAACGCAGACGTAAGTGCCACCATCACTTACAGTGACATTGTCAATGATCACTGAACTTCTGCCAGATTCATCAACAGTTTCACCTGCGGGCAAAAAACGAGAGCTTTCTTGTTAAGCTGTAAAAACGTGTTGAAGGAAAGGTGATGAACTCCTCATACCTGCATAGGGCCTGTTGTTGGCAGTCCAGGTTATGGTGGGGGGTGGAGTACCCTGAGCATGGCAGGATAAGGTGAGACTTTGACCTTTATTCAACGTCACATCACCAGGTAACTCTTTAAAAGCAGGTCTCATGTTGACAGACAAGCGAATGTCCCGTCGAGCTGTTCCAGCAGTGTTTGTGGCTACACATGTAAACAGACCTGCATCACCAGCCTGCAAATATATAAAGTAACATCATGACTTCATATGAAGGGGCATTCTGGTCATTTATAGCCAATAAAATGCATCTACTGACCTCTGCCCTTTCGATAATCAGTTCTCCTGACCTCAGCAGAGTAAATTTGCCAGGCAGGTTTGGCACAGGGACTCCCTGCTTTTCCCAGCTCACCCTGGGCTCTGGAAGACCCTGTGCTGGACACGGCAGCAGTGCTTGAAATCCCTGGATGACAGACATTTCTGACTGCCCAGCAGAAATCTGTGGTGGGGCTAAGAGGAGAGACATGTATATCAATGTCTTTCACACAAGTCATGAATATGTTTAAAATGCTTAAGACCACAGTTTGATAAATATAATTTAAATGTAATGCTAAATAATTATACATAATTCTAAAATATAAACATATTCGTATTCATTTATTGTACTGTACTGTTTGGTGATGAGTTTTTGGCTCAATGTCTGCATTTAAAGTCACACCAGAGGTGTTCAGCAGGGCTTAGAACTTGGTTTATGCAGATCAGTCAAGTTCTTCCACACTGACTGAATCAAACATTTCTCTATGAACCTTGCCTTATACACAGAGGCATTGTCATGTTAGAATAAAAAAGGGTCCTGTCCAAACTTTTGCTATTAAATTAGAAGGACACAATTCCCTAGAATATCATTATATGTTTAAACATTAAGATTAAGTAGTCAAACCTGTTCATTAGAAGGGGGTGTCCCAATACTTTTGGCAATATAGTGTATATCTACTTAAAGACTTATTTATTTTAAAATGATATACAGTTGAAGACAAAATTATTAGCCCCTTATAAAATATTTCATTATTTTTCAAATAACTCCCAAGTGTTGTTTAACAATAAGACGATTTTATCAACACAGCATTTTTAAACATTATACTTCATTCAGGAAGCTTTTAGGGTTTGTAGTACAAATAGAAATAAATGTATAACCAAGAATTTAAAAAAGTTTACTGGTCAAAATTATTAGCCCTCTGATGATAATAGTCAATAGTGTATCCCTTTTGCTTGATAACAGCCTTTAGTCATTTGCTGTAGTTCTCTACAAGTTTCAAGCATGTCTCCTGAGGAATGACAGTCCATTCTTCCTTAGCAAATCTCTCAAGCTCCTCCAGACTTGTTGGTCTTCTGTCACAAACACTGGACTTTAGTGTGCCCCACAAATTATCTATTGGATTCAAGTCTTTGTGCAGGCCAGTCAACTACACCCACTTTGCTCATTTGGAGGTATTTCTTCACCAGAAGTGAGTATGCTTTGGGTCGTTATCATGCTGAAAGACAAAATGTCGACCCAAACCAAGTTTTCTTGCAGACTGTCTGCAGTTGTCTTTCAAAATCTTCTTATAGTCTTCCTTTTTCATGTTTCCTTCAAAACTCCCACCACCATGTTTCACTGTGGGAACGGTGTTCTTGGGGTTGAATGCCTCTCCCTTCTTTCTCCAGACATAAGCAACATCTCTATGGCCAAAAAGCTAGTTTTGCATCAATTCCAGACTTGGCTAGGTCATTCACTAGTGTCTTGGCAGTTGTTCTTCGGTCTTTAGAAACCTCTCTCACTAGTTCTCTTTCCAAAGCTTTTGAAATCTTTCGCTTCCTGCCTCTGCTCATCTTGTTCTCTACTGCGTTGGTCTCTTTAAACTTCTTGATAATGCATCTCACTGCAGCTCTTGACGCTTTAATAAACGTGTGTTCTCCATCTTCATGAGCATTAACAATTCTTTCTCTCAAGTCCAAACTAATTTCTTTTGTCTTTGCCATGATGACAGTGCATATTATTTTACTAGTTGTTTCGCAAGATACTAATCCTCAGCTTAAAGAGCAATTTAAAGCCTTAACTAGGTTAATTAGGTTAATCAGGCTAATTAGGTTAATTTGGCAAGTCATTGGACAACAGTGGTTTGTTCTACAGCTAATCAAACTAATAATTTCTTAAGGGGGCCAATAATATTGACCTTAGCAGTTTTTTATTAATTTAATTTTTTATTATTTTATTCAAGCAACTATAAGAAATCACACTTTTTCTAGAAGAAAAAAATAATAGGAAATAATGTGAAAACATTCTCTTGCTCTGTTAAACATCACTTGGGAAATATAAAAAAATAAAAATAAATTCAAAGGGGGGCTAATAATTTTGTCTTCAACTGTATAATATAAAATATAATAATAATTAATTTTAAGACCTACTATATATTATAATAGCATGCATTTAATGTCACATTATAAATCTTACATTTAAGCCAAATTATAATTTTAATTGGGTGTTTAGGGTTGGATGTTTAGGTATCTTAACAGAAAATAATACCTTTTTCCTTTATGCCAAAAATGATCATGAAGTATAAAATAAGATCATGTTCCATGAAGATATATATATTTTTTTTTTTCTTGAAAAATATTTTGGTATTGTATGGAACTCACTTTGCAGAATTAGTCTGAGGTCTTGGCTGGCTCTACCAGCATTGTTTCGGGCTGAGCAGGTGTAGATTCCTGCATCGCTGCGTTGAGTGGAAGTAATGTGCAGGGTGCCGTTGGAGAACAGTCTCAGGTGTGCGCCCTCCACCACAGGTCTACGCTCCCTGTGCCACGTCACTTCTGGCTTTGGCTGACCGTCTGCAGTACACTCCAGACTGACCGGCTGGCCAAGTACTGCCGTGTACTCCAGACGAGGCACAGACAACACCGGAGGAACTGTCACAGAAACAGTGAGTTTAACACTTAACTGAACCTTTATTCTGAAATACTGTACAGACAGACTTCCTCAGATAAACATGACATACCTTGTAAAATGAGGTTGGTTCTTCCCATTGCAGTTCCTGCTTCATTCTGTGCTAAACACTGGTATGTTCCAGCATCTCCAAGAGTGACCCGTGAGAACTTCAAAGCTCCATTGGAGAGCACTGTCAGTCTATGACCTAAAAAATATCCACAACCACAGTATATATGTTAGATCATTTGTTTATTACATTTTAGTATATATTATGCTTTTTCAGTTTTTGAAATTTAGTCAGTGTGTGGTGTGTATGTTTGGGCATAAAAAAGATCTACAAAAATCAACAAATCTCAAAGTCCGCTCCAAAGGGAGATATTTATCTTGAATCAATTTTCAAGAACTAGTGGTATAAACACAAGCATTGACCAGAGTGGCTGCAAACTTGCTTCTTTGGCAAGAGGCGTGACAGTACTGAAGCACGTCTAAGCTGTTCGACAATCACAACACACTGGGACAGCTAACCAATCACAACACATTTTGTTTTTCGGAAGGCAGGTCTTCATCAAACCCAAAACTAATCGAGCGGTTTGTGTCAGGCTGGTATTGTAATAATGTAAATTATGTGAAATTATGTTTTTCAATGCCAAAAATAATTTGGATATTAAGTAAAGATCAAGTAATATGCATTGCTAAGAACTTCATTTTTAACTTTAAAGGTGATTTTCTCAATTTTTTTGCACCCTCAGATTCCAGATTTTCAAATTGGTTGTATCTCAAACAAATATTGTCCTATCCTAACAAACCACACACAAGTGGAATACACCATTTCAGATGATTTAAAAAAAAATACCCTTACGACTGGTTCTGCGGTCCAGGGTCCAGGTTTACAAAAAAAAAACAATAAATAATGGCAAAATTAAGAGATTACGTTTAAAACTAAAATCGCCAGTAGGTGGCGACAAGTCACTGTCTTAATAAGTGAGGCATTGCGTCTTTCATTCATTCAGTAAAATATAACAAACAATATTGACAACATTATGTCTAAAATGTAGGCAACATTTAAAATGTAAAATTCTCACTTAATATTACCTTTTTGTTCAACTGTTATACAAAATCAACATTTGCAATCGTTTGGATATTCAGAGAAAACTGCGTTCTTGCTCGTATTGTAAACATGAAAAATAACTCGCACAGGGCATGTTTCTGTATCAAAAGAGAGTTTGTAAATTGATCCTTATGTACAGTCTGTGTCAATATTTGTTATTTGCTATTAAGTGCTACAAATCTACTTTAAAGACACAATGAACAGCAGCGCGGTTTGCTAAAGCAGCATACTCTGTGGGCATCCTATCATGCAGACGCTTCTGGTGTGGATACAGTCAATTTTGACCGAAAGAGATGAGGTACCCGAGGTACGCGTACCACAGTTTGAGGACCACTGTTCTAGTACATCCCCAAAACAAAATCAAGAAATTGTAAAAGAGCATAATAGGACCCCTTTAAAATGAAACACTTATTTTGAATTTTAAAATGTATTTCAGAATACTACTGTATTTTGGATCAAATAAAAACAGGCTTGGTGAGCATAAATGGCTGGTTTCAAAAACACAAAAATCTCGCTAAGCTGAACTTTTGCTCAGTAGTATTTATGGTAAATGTAGTCTCAAGTCACCCTTGTATGAAGTTGAACCTGTGATGTTGAGGTCAAACTGGTAACTAATCCAATTTCAATAACTTGGCTACAACCAAACCGACCTGTCGCTACAGGAACGCCTTCACGCTGCCATGTAATGGTGGGTCTTGGGAATCCTTGTACTTCACAGGGTAGAACCACTGAGTGATGTAACACCACCTGGACTTCCTCTGCCATGGGTCTGATCTCTGGAGGCTCTAGGAACCCAAACCAAACCATATATTTTGGTAACTGCATATTCTAAATGTGCTTATTATTCATAAGACGATTTCTTACCTTGTACAGTAAGAGTAACATGTTTGTAAGCCGCTCCAACAGAATTGCGGGCAGAGCAGGTATATTTGCCAGCATGACTAGGTGTTGCAGCCAAGATTTCCAGAGCACCTACAACACAATGAAACAACTACAACTGAATCTTCTGC
Organism: Cirrhinus molitorella; assembly: GCA_033026305.1. NCBI lineage: Eukaryota > Metazoa > Chordata > Actinopteri > Cypriniformes > Cyprinidae > Cirrhinus > Cirrhinus molitorella. The sequence continues at coordinate 18,244,116 of CM065125.1, read as the reverse complement.
TGCAGGATAAGTTTAGATACATCTTCCATCTTATGGTGGAAGTTTGTCTCAGATTCACCTGTGGGCAGCACACGGTAACTGCCCCCTCGAGCACCCAGCTGCATCCAGTTCTTGTTCCAGCTGATAATAGGCTCCGGACGGCCCGTGGCATGACATGGCAACACAACAGGGGACATTTTAACAGCTGTAACACTGCTGACATCATCTTCAATTAGAGGAGGAACTGAAAAAAAAATAACAATGAAAATAATTCAAGAACATCTAAAGACATACAGTTTGAGTTTCACCTTATGCTACAGTATTTGTACAGTTACTTCCAAAAGCATTTGGGAACTTTACCTTTCGTTACAATAAATTGCCCTTTTTTATACTTTGTTACAAACAAACTGTTTTTGGGGGATAGTATATAAGTATGAATATGTATTTTTAAATCTCTTATTACCCATGAAGTTGTTACACAGTACCTTGCAGAATGACCTCTATGACCCTTCGCTCTTCTCCAACCTCATTGGTCACTGTGCACTCAAAGTAGCCCTCATCCTCAACAGACGGTGAGGTAATGATCAGAGAGCCAGAAGACATTAACCTTCAAGATGAAAACATTTAGTAAATATACTAATTTTAAAAATTACACCAGCTCACATAAAACTTGTGAACCTTATATATTACATATTACATTACTATAAATAAATTGTCAGTAAATAATTAAATGTGTATTTGTCTGTAAATACATTAAATATTAAACAAAAAAAATATATATATCAAATATATATATTTATTTTTTTATTGAATAAAAAAAAAATCAAAAAAAAAAAGTACAAATTTAAAGAAGTCTCTTATGCTTATCAGGGCTGCATTTATTTGATCAAAAATACAGAAGAAGCAGTAATATTGTAAAATCTTATTACAATATAAAATAATGGTTTCTATTTTAATATACTTTAAAATAAAATTTATTTTTGTGATGCAAAGCTGAATTTTCATCAGCCATTACTCCAGTCTTAAATGTCACATGATCCTTCAGAAAGCATTTTAATATGCTGATTTATTATTCAAATTATCATTATCAATGTTGGCAAATATTTTTTTGGAAACTTTGATACTTTTTTTTTCAGGATTCTTTGATGAACAAGAAGTTTAAAAAAACAGCATTTATTCAAAATATAAATCTTTTTCTAACAATATAAGTCTTTGCTATCACTTTTTAGCGTTTTAACACATACTTGATGAATTAAAAGTAATAATTTCTTTAAAAAAAAAGAAAGAATAAAAATTTACAGACCCCCAAACCTTTGAACGGTAGTGGATATTGTTAGAAAAGATTTCTATTTTAAACAAATGCTATTCTTTTTAATTGTTTATTTGTCAAAGAATCCTGAAAACAGGTATCACATGTTATAAAATAATATTAAGCAGCACAACTGTTTCCAGCACTGATAATAAATCTGCATATTAGAATGATTTCTGAAGGATCATGTGACACTGAAGACTGGAGTAATGATGCTGAAAATTCAGCTTTGATCGCAGGAAAGAAATAGACTGTTATATATATTAAAATAGGAAAATGTTATTTTACATCATAATAATATTTTACAATATTTAATTTTTTATCAAATAAAAGCAGCCTTGATGAACATATGAAACTTCTTTAAAAAACACTTAACTCTTACTGATCCCAAACCTCTGAATGGCAGTTTAAATATATGCATATATAAACTTTTTTTATCATTTCAAATATCTTATATCACTTCACACCTGTAAGCGCCAGACTGCAGATCCACATTGAGGGGTGAGCCATTCCTTTTCCAGCTCACCTGTGGAGCAGGTATGCCTGTGCTCTCACAACTCAACACTGCTCTCTGACCTGTGACCACTGTCACATTAAAGGGGCCAGGACTGATCGAGGGCCCAACTGAAAGGATAAATGATCACAGGAAAGAGAGAATTATAAAAACTCATTCAAGAGGTTTTATGCCTCCTTAGTGCAACCCAAAGTAAGCGTAAGTGTAGTACCATAGACTTTAAGGTCCATGCCGCGATGGTCTGATCCTGCCTGATTGGATACGCTGCAGTAATAACGCCCAGCGTCAGACAGCTGCACTGACTCAATGCGCAAAGAGCCCTCTGATAGCAAGGTGAATCTGTGAGTAGGCAGAAATTGAATTTAGTTGGTGGCACATTGATATATTAAACAATAAATTCAACTTAAGTTGAAACTTGCCTGCCATTGTGAAGTGGGACTGGACCACCATCTTTCCTCCATAAGACAGATGAGGAAGGTCCTCCCTCCACCTCACATGGCAACACAGCATCCTGGTTGACATGTGCTATGATCAGTGAGCTGCCCTCTTTGATGACTGGCGGCACTAAGTGAACATAATCAATAAGCTGTCATTTCCTTTGAAGCAAAGATTGACTCATTAAGAATTAACAACGTCATGTTTGGCATTAAAGGACCAGATCACACAAAGATGTTTTCAAATGTTGTCAAAATTTCTATATTTTAATGTTTTTATTCAGCAAGGATCCATTAAATTAATTGAAAGTGACAGCAAAAGATTTCTATTTAAAATAAATGCTGTTTTTCATCTTTTTATTCTAATCATCAAAGAATCCTGCAAATGCATTTATAATGTATATATAGAAGCAGCAACTGAGCAGTTTTTAGCATTGTTAATAATTAGAAATGTTTCTTGAGGATTAATCATCAAATTAGAATGATTTCTGAATGATCTTGTGACACTAAAAAATAAATTCTGATTTACCAATACTAGGGATGCACCAAAATGAAAATTCTTGGCGAAGCTGAAACCAGACAAAATGGTTGATTACAGAATATGTTTTTTTTTTCGGGGGTTTTTCCCCATATATTTTGCCAATTTTTTTCACAATTGCATAAAATTAAAAAGCCAAAATGTGCTTTTTACAGTTTTGTCTTGATTTTCAAAGAAAAAAAAATCAATTAAAAAACAACAATTTAAAAATATTTACTTGACACTGAACATTTTAAAGGGGGGGGGGGGTACAATTGTGTTTCGTGTATTCAGAGTTGTTTACAGTGTTAAAGAGTTGGATTCTCATGCTTAACATGGACAAAGTTTAAAAAAAATAATTTGGTTGAATGACAGAGAATTTCTGTGCCGAAAATCTTACTTCCGGGTTTTTTTTTCGATCGTGGATCGAACTGCAGATGGTAAGTGAAACGGCATCAAATGTCTGTGTTTTATTGGCAATCCTGGCAAGAGTGCTAGTTGAACTTAGCTCCGCCCACGGCACGCCTCCAGAAGCTCGTTTTTTTTCAGAGAAAATCGGAAAGCCGTATTTTTCTTTTATAAATATGATAAAACTAAAGATTTTTGGAGATATTAAGGATACAGTACTACCCTGTAGGTACTCAAGATTAACATGGGAGGTGAAACTGTGTATGTTATATACCCTTCAACATTCTAGTAGACATTATAGCCTACCAACAAAGCACAATTTAACTTAAAATAAATAAGTATTAATAGAGTTGTTGTAATTATTTTTTATTATTTTTGTCTTACTTTTTTATTTTATTTTACAGAACAACAGTAAAATTACAGTACTAACATTTATGAATGTTGACTTTTATTTTGACGGCACGTCGGTACAGATTTATGAACGATTCTCTCTTTAAGCTGTTTCAGCACTGATTTTCCTTGCGCTTTGGACTTTGAACCTTGGCTAACGAGCTTGTGCAGCGCTGTCAGAATACATACAATTTGAATATGTATTCAAATTGTATGTAAAAAAAAAAATAACGTTCTGTAGTTTATTTACTAATGGTTTAAGTTTTAAGTTTTAAATGCTTCCACACTATGGACATGTTTGCTACATTAGTGCTCACCTCTATTTGATTTATAAAACAGAAAACAGTTATTTTAAATTGTAATAATATTTCACAATATTTCAGATTTTCCTGAATTTGTAATCAAATAAATGGAGTCTTAGTGAGCATAAAAGGCTTTTTTCAAAGACATAAAAACATTTAACAACAGTCTACATGCTTGTGTGTATTGACCAGTTCAGAGTTTGCAAACAGTGATTATGTTTTTTTGTGGGCAGAGCTTATCTGGTGGCAGAAAATGACAGTTTTCAAGTAGCTATGGAAGCCATGGAATAAAAGAACAGAATATATGAGTTTATATTTTAAAATGCTGACTTTATTCCCGCAATTCCGCAATTATATCTCAGTTCTGATAAGAAAATCAACTCATCATTCTCTCCTTTCCCCTCGGCTCAGAATCATGAGTTCATATCCCAGACTTCTGTTTTTTTTTTCTCAGAATCGACAAACTTGCTATTGTTGAGTTAATTTGAATAAGTCTAAACTACTAGATATAAACTTGCAATTGCAAGTTGTGAGATAAAATAGGTAAATATGTAAAATGTTATAGGTTTGTACAGTATTTCATGCTGTAACTGTAATACAATATGTCCCCTATGAACTGCATATGTGAATATTATGTAAACAAATTGTTTAAATCAAATGTATGCTTTCAAATTAGAGTAAGTTGTCTTAAAGGAAAACTCCACCGTTTTCCATATTTCACTATGGTATTCCCTCAACTTAGACGTGTTGATACATATCTGTCCTGTCTCAGTGCGTGCACTTAACTGCTCTAGCGCACGGTGCCAATATGTTAGCATTTAGCTTAGCACAATTTATTCCATTCATTCCATCAGCACCAAACAGGCATGAATTTAGAAGCCACCAAACACATCCATGTTTTCCCTATTTAAAGACGGTTACATGAGTAGTTACACGAGTAAGTATGGTGACAAAATAAAACGTGGCGATTTTCCAAGCGGATAAAAGATGATAACTATAATGTGTGGCGGAAGAGCACTTCGCAGCACTTCGCCCTCGGCGCAGTAATATATCACTCGTGAAAACTCACCTGCTCCCGCTCCCTCAGCTCGATCACTATCACTAATATATCACTGCTGCTTGAGTGATATACTACTGCGCCGAGGGCGAAAGGCTGCGAAGTGGTCGTTACCAGTGTTTTTCAGCCAACACAATGTTTGCACAGCTGCAGGTGACGTAACTGTGACATCTACTCCAAATGGGTCTATATGGAGTTCCATAAGAAGAAAGTCACATACTTTTGGACCGACATGAGTCTGAGTGACACAAACTTACAGAGAATCTCTACAGTGAAGAACAGACTAGTGCTGCCAGCAATGTTAGTGACCAAGCAGCTGTACTGTCCACTATCTTGGGTCCGGACATCTTGAATTTCCAAATACTGTCCACTAGCAATGGACTGAATTCGACCTCCCAACTGAGAGAGACAGAAAAGACAGGTCAATGTGATTGTAATATGTGGATGGAATGTATACAAATACATCCAGAAAGTACACTGAGCAACTCACCTGTAGTTTGACATCATCCTTGTACCACTCAATCTCTGGTGGAGGGTCACTGTCAGTTTGACATTCCAGTGTCAAGTGACCTTTGGCTGGAACTGATACAGTTCTGATGTCATTAGAGCCAAGAAGAGTGGGTGGAACTGAAAATGATCGGACAAAACAAATGATTCACCTGTTATTCACCTGTTGTCTATTTTACTATATATTTTAAAATGCAATTTATTCCTGTGAAGGCAAAGCTGAAATTTCAGCAGTCATTACTCTAGTCTACATATCCTTCAGAAAAATGACAATTTGCTTTATTTTAATTATTATTATTATTAATTATTATTATTAGTATTATTAGTATTATTATCAATGCTAAAAACAGCTGTGCTGTTTGATATTTTTCTGGAAACTGTGATTTTTCTTTTCAGGATTCTTTGATGAGTAGAAAGTTCAAAAGAACAGCATTTTTTTAAATTAAAATCATCTGTAACATTATAAAAGTCCACATATACTCACGCTGAATGCGCACCCAGTGGTTTCTACCATCCTCCCCTGCTGGGCTACTAGCAAGACAGGTATACAGACCTGCGTCCTCCACCTATTTCAAAACACACTGGCATAACCACAAAGCCACAAACAAATGCGAAACCTATCTATTACAAACAAGCTAAACACCTTAATTTGAATAAGACCCAAATTTAAAGCACCTGAACTTTGTTGATCCTGAGCAGCTGCCCCTCTTTCTCTATTACTACCATGCTGTCCTGTAGCGGACGCCCATCTTTCAGCCAGCTGAGGGTAGGAGGAGGAAAACCAGTCACGATACACTCCAGCTCCAGAACACTGTCCACTGCAATCAGTTGCTCCTCAGGAGATGAAGATCCAGAGATCTTGGGAGGCTCTGATATGGGCAAACACATTCTCAGATTTAATACTTAATAAATTAGATATTTTGCGTATATACATCCCTAACAGGAAATGGTGATGAAAAACAATATGAGATCAAAGTAAAACGTTGTATTCTCTTGCAAAACATTTGCATTCACATGCAAAAGTACTGTGTTCCCCTAACAATCTTTGCATTCTCTCAAATGCCAATGCAAATGTTTCACAGCAAACACAAAGTTTGTCAGGGGAACACAAAAGTTTTGTGAGAGAAAGCTTTAAAATATAATTCTTCCTCCTATCCCATCTTTTTTTTTTTTTTACCACCACAAGATTCCTTTAGGAG